>JAJTUH010000004.1:421949-567887 GCA_036971555.1 Drechslerella coelobrocha
TTTTTTTCTCCTCCTTCCTGCATCATTATTTACTCAGTTGTATCTACAGGTATTTCTGCAATTGGACTTGTACCTTGGCATAAAAGGTCACTGGTACTTGTCATGGTAGCGACATCCAAGTTTTGATGTTAAAACCGAGCTCGCTTGACTTTTTTATGCACAGTTGTATACCTGGGCCAACAGCCATGAAAATTTTTGTTAAAAACTTGGATTCAACTCGCCGCCGCCGCTATAAGTTGCCCAAAAATGCATGATGACAGTATAGCAGATTGACAGCAACTGGTCCCACACGCCATAGACGCCTGAGAAAGACATGATATACACAAATGGGAAAAAAACGAACAGGAAGTTAAACGCTTGTCCCACATGAAAAAAAAAATAGAAATCTGTAAGTAAAAATAGCAGTGCGAGCAGGTGCCAAAAATTCGCTGTCATTATGCAAAGCGTAAAGGTGGTACAAGGCACAAGACGATGGTCATGGCCAGGGCTCCGCAGAGAGTGCATAATGCAAAAACTGCAGAGCTTGAAAAAAGAAAACCGGTTATCATCTTCGCTATACGACACAAAATAACCGTGCCAAACAAACTCTATACAAGGCGACATGGCCACTTGAGGGCCAGCACGATCTTACCCTCTGTCTAGGTGGGAGATAGACTTTAGGACCTCATGTAGGGGCAGTTCTGTCGTTCCGGCTGCCTTCTTTGCAGCCTCCTCTCTCAGATCTAGCAAAGACGATGCTTTCGCGAGAACGTTCTCCGACACGACCTTCGCATGCCGGCTGTACTCTTGAGCCTTGTGCATGCCATGTGAGAATTGATCCACCTTGAACTCTAGTGATCCTCGGCCTTTAGACATCGCGCGTTGAATGGAGTCAATCGCTTTGTCGGATTCTTCGAACTGTGGTATGACCGAGACCTCTTGTGGCCGTAGCAGACTGACATCCAAACTTGCAGGCCTAATCTTCCCATCCCTCTGTGGTTTTGGAAGCTTGGCAGGTGCAGTTTCACTGATATCCTTCCAAGCTTGCTTCTCCGTGTTTAACCTATCGAAGACTCTTGTCAATCACAGTCCTGTTATTCCATGACACTAGAAATATCAATCTCACTTACTGTCTCAGTTGTTCCTCAAGTGCGGCAATCTTGCGCTGGTGATCTTCGTTTTTCGGATGAGGCTTTTTGGGAACCTCCTCCGAATTTTCCGCACCCTCTGAAGCCTCCCACCAATTGACATTTAACTTCGTTTCCGTCAGATCTGCTAGTATATCCTCTTCGATCACGCGTGCTAACCCATTGAACCTGTCAGCTTCCCCTTCAAAATCTCACTGTGCAATTATGGAACCACATTCTCGTACCCGCAGCTCGAGCATTCGACTGAGCGTCACGCCCTCTTGCTCTTTTCTCGCTCAAGGCACACTTTGAGCACCATGCCAGAAGTTGTTGCATCCGCCGGATTTCAATCATCTGCGCGTCCAGATGCTTAAAAAAGTCACCTGGTTGTACATCTGGATGCGGAGCAGCTTAAGAGAAAGAAAAAATAGAGAATGTTAGTAAAAAAAAAAAAGCTTTGACCATATCAAGAATGTGATTCTCATACCAATATGACCATTCGTCAAAGAGCTTGCCCGTCTACCCCGCAAACCCAAGCTACTCCTCCTATGCCCATTCGCTTCACGCATTTCCTTATTTCTCTTTCTGACCAGTGGTGTATCCTCAATGGCAGCCAATGGAACCTTCAAGGGCTTGTCGTTTTCCACATTTACATCCGCCACCGGTTCTTCTACAGGCGCCGCGTTAAGCCTAGGTGAGCGCCGTACCCTAGATGTTTCCCTGCTCGGAGTCTCAAAGACATATGCTTTCGACTTCCGGCCAGCTGCCGCGCGCCCCCCATTCTCATGGCCTGGTACTGGTCTCTCATTCTCAATACCTTTTGCACGAGAGTTCGATTCCGCCACACGTGCCGACTGTCGTACCCTGTTCGGGGACCGGGCTGTCTGTCGCGACGTTGACCTCAGTCCAAGGGCGATGGGCTGTTCCTGAGGTACCTCCTGCTGCTCCCGCTCCACTTTCTTTGATGGCTTTTGAGCGATTGGTTCTTGCTTCTTTTCTTGTACTTGCTCCTTCTCCTTCTCCTCCTTTTCCTTTTCCTTTTCCTTCTGGCTTCGTTTCGCTCGTTTCGCACGACTAGGCCCCTTTGAAAATATATTATCGGCATCTTCGTTATTTTCCACTGCAGAACCTATTTTCCCCCACGTTAGCCAATTAATCCCACAATAGCCATAGCCGCAATAAATGAATGAATAAACAAATTGAGCGTTCGCATCATACTTCTTGTTGTCTAGATTATTGCCACCATGTTAGCTTAAAGGTTCCATAATTTTTTTAAAAAAAGATATCGTTCCGATCTCGCTTTCGCCCACATACCCTCGTCTGAGTCTTCACCGCCGTCGCCGCCGCAGGTCTATCCGGAGACGTCCGCCTCGTCTTCTTAAGAGGGGGTAGCTCTTCTCCCCGGTTACTTTCCGTCGCATCCTCGAGGGGCGCCTTCGTTCCGCTTTTACGTTTCGGCCGGTGGCTGGCCATTGTGATGGCGGGCATAGCTGGCGGGACAAAGGTCAAGGGAAGCGGGAGGGTTGCGAATTCGGTCATGTAATCGCACGGCTAACCATCGCACAATGACGGGTGAGATGTCGATTGGAGTATCAAGAGGGGAAAAAAAAAAGGGGGTGGTGCCGGTAAAGCGCGAAAACGGAGCGCCGTGGCAGATGTTGCTTTTCGATGAATGTGGGGAGGTCAATTGTGTGTGTGCGTGTGTGTGTGATTGCGATGGCGATGGTGTAGGCTCCAGGTGGCTCTGCGGGCAGGTAAAAGTCGTCGGCGAGTCGCGTACCTCGGGTCTTCTTATCCGTGCTTGTGGTATCCGCGAGGGATGCGATTGCGATAGTCGGGCTCGTGAGAGGGGGCGTCGATGATGTCGTTCGATGATGTTCGAGTGGATGACGCGACGGACTTCGAGCGATGAACGGAAAACGACGTTCGCGACAACAACAATAACAATAAACAACGCAGAGCGAACAACGCACAACACATCCCTGGTTTGCCCCTTCCCCCAATCTAATAGCCTTGCTTTATCAATCACTTAGCTCGCCTGTGTAGCAGGGTTCGCAGCCTCAATTACTATTACGATGTTCTTCTATATTCGAGGTATAAAATATGAGCAGGCTCCGGCGGGAGAGTAGCTGTCATTCTCCTCGGGTGGCTACTCGCGTAGATATAATTTTTGTCTGAATGAAGACGTGGCGTTTCATCATTCTCTCTAAATAATACACAAGAAGCCAAAAAGCGGCACACGCTGATCTTCACAAATGATAGCTCTGAGATATCATCGCAGAGAAAAACAGTAGCAATCCTCCATGATCACTCGCTCCGAGGAGCCAAACTTCCCTCGACACGCCGCTTAGCATCCGCCTTGTCTTCGGCCGTGACATTCTGGGAAATCGTTTCATGTCCGACCTCTCGCTGGTCCGGGCTGTGGCCAACCGACATTCCCACACGAATCTAAAGAGAAGCATGTCAGCACCTTGTTCCTCTCACAGCTATAAGATATCAGTCCGGGGATTGAAGTGCCCTTACCAATGTCTCTATTGCCTCCTTCGAGTTTGCGACCAAGTCATCGTCCCATCTCATTGTGCCTGGCTCAAACAGCACGACAAGTGTACTGCCGCCAAATTTAAAATACCCTAGCTCATCCCCCCGAGACACCTTGGAGCCAGCTTTGGCAGTGATGACTGTGCTGCCAACCATCATGGCCCCCACGCAAACAACCATTACCCGTCCATGCGACACTGAATCAATTGGTACAACAATCCTGACGTTCTCCCCGTACACATCGAGCCTATCCATGAAAAGAAAAAGAAAAATTAGCATAAAATCCAACTTCAACAACGGGAAGAAAAAAAGAAGAGGTTGGGGTACTCGCAACATACGCTGATCGGATGGCCATGGGGTTAACGGTATAGTATTCTCCCTTGATAAGCTTCGGTTCCCCCATGATACCATCTACCGGTATATGGAAGCGATGGTAGTCCTGTGGGGCCAGGCGGAATATGCCGAGAGCACCACCATGGAATTTCTTGGCCTCGTGTCCATACGCAGACCCGAGCAATCGCTCCACTGAAAAGTCTCGTCCCTTCACCCATATCTTGGTCGCATCATCGATCGAATCAAAGACGACAGATCTGCAATCAGCCGGAGATACGATAATCTTGGGGTTATCCGAATAAGCGACAGGACGAGCGCCAGGTTTTAGCTCCCGATAGAAGAATTCGTTAAATCTGGCGGACCCCCTGTTAGTTTTTCCGCACAAAAACAAGGAAAGCGGGACGCTAAAATCAGCCACTTACGTCTTGAACTCTTCCAAAGGTTTCAAAACTTCGTCAATGTTAAGTTGATGGAAAGCAATAAATGGCTTGATTTCCCGGGCGGATGCAGGATTGTCGTATTTCTTTCCTTGTTTGTAGCTCAAGCTTTCCAGCAGTTGCCGAACTAACAAAAAACATCGGTTAGCAGACTCGGACCAAAGACAATCACGCAGGCAGGGTCCCTCACTCTTCTTCTTCTCCATGCTACTACTCTTTAGTCCCTTGTAGAGCAGACGTATCCCCAAACGCACATAAACACTCATACGCTCTTCAGAAATCAAACCGGTGATCCGGTCCTGAATAAGAATGTTGGCAGAATTGGCTCCGAGCTTGTATCCACCGTAGGAAACCTTGGTGATCACTTTCGAGTACCACTTCCGTTGTGCTTGGCTCGAAGTCACAAAGCCACCCATCACCAACCGATCCACTCTCCGCCAATCCTGGCTGGCGCAAGTCGCTAGATGAGTGACAATATCCACCTCGGACCGCTTTTGCAACCGCGGTTGGTGACATAACGGACACTCCTTGACAACAATGACATGTTCTTCCCTCTCGTCTTCGTCCGCTAGCCCATCATTGGACATATTCGAGCCTTCTTCTCCCGCAGCGCCCATCACAGAGACGGGTAATGTAGGGGTAGAAATCTGATTGAGAGAGGAAGTTGATTGGGAATTCGATCTCTCAGGTGTATAGCTATCGGAATTTGTATCAGCTGATCGAGTAGAAGCTGTATCCGGTTCATCTTTGCCTAGATACGGGCTGCTGTGGTTGTACGGTAGGTATCCACTGTTTTTAGATTTGGCGACGGCGAGTTGGTCCTCGAGGCAGATGACGGCTTGATCCATGCTGAGTTCGCGAGAGAGACAGTTCTCAATGCTCAATCCATTCTCCTCCGCGAACCTTTCAAAGAAGGAATCAATTGTGCTCGCCTTGAGCGTAGACCCCAAAGAATCCAGCATTGTGGTGAGTTCGACCCGGCTAATCATTCCACTGTCATCCGCGTCATACTGCCTAAGCATGACCCGCCAGAATTGTTGCCGGAGAGCAGGATATGGTATGTATTTAGCTCGAATTTGTAGTCCAGGGCTGTGTTTTCCCTCCCATCGTTCCTTGTTCTTCAAGAGAAGATGGAGGTCGAAGAATTTTAGGTCGTATTCGTTACTGTCAACAGTTTGTAGCGGTATTAGTTCCTCAGTAGTAGGAGTTGGGGGTGTGGTCGTCGGTGCAGTAGCTGGAGGAGCGAGCTGTCCATCTTTCATAACGGTCTGTTCAGGCACCAGTACCGCCGGCCTGCTAGTCATTTGGTACAAGGACGAAGATGACGTTGTATGTTTTGGGAGGTCTGGGCGACCACTTTTTTTTGACAAATTGGTCGCCGAGTTTGACCTTGATAGAGGCAATCTAAATCTACTCTTTGATCCGTTATTTTGATTCAGGGCGGATACATCGTATGCGGAAAAATCGGGCATCTCATAGAGCCCGTAATCACCCCTTGACTTGGGTGCTGTGGCAATAACATCCTGGACAGGAAGATCAACTTGGGCGATAAAATCATTGCCAGAGAACTTGTCCTTGTCGACGACGGCGAAATTGAGAGAATAATGTTGTTCATGTCGGAGTACCTGAAAAACCATCTTCTCGTCAAACTTGGGATCAAGACAGTGCCGAATGACGCGAGTGCGGTACGTTTTTTTGCCCAAAGATGCAACGACAAACGGGTCGCAATCGAAGCTCGTCCGAGTCACTTTTTTTTTGTTTCAAATTAGCAATGAGCGTCCAATGCGGGCAGCAAAGCGGGAGCTTACTGTTCTTTTCCGGGGGAAGATCGGTACAAGATGTGATCTCCACAAACATTACACCAACCACGTCGCTTCCACTGGTAAGTTCATACGAGCCTACGGGTTTCTTCTTCCTCATTGTTTTAGACCCGGTTTTCAACTTCAATCGATTCCTTGCCCTTTTCTTTTCCTCAATTTCTTGCTTGGCTGTACCAGATGCCTCAAGGGCTTCATCAGCCGTATCATCTTCGTCTTCGGAAACGTCCTCGTCGGTAACGAGATCGATTCCTAAGCCAGTCGGATTTTCGATCTCTAGCATCGGGGTCCCCGCAACAGATGGGGGCATTTTGAAAACAGTTAGGATCTGCTCAATAGACGCCTGTTTGCCCGTCCTATCGACAACCGCCAGGTCAAGCCGAATCTCGCCGGATATCTTTGCTTTCTTCTTCGTGGATACTAGTGGGAACCACCGCGACTAAACTCCGGATTAGGGATGTCGGATCCGAGAGGCTTGACAGAAGGACAGACCCACCGTGACTTCAGAAACGCCAGATGAGAAGTATTCCTCAAGGGGTACTTCGAACTCCCCCATGTAGTCCTGCAGGAAAGCACGTTTTTAGTCCAGAACCCCCAGAACGTGTCTTAACCACTGGCAGAGCGTCCTTATCCACTCAACAATTATTACGGCCCGATATTCTTTTTTAAATTTCATTTTCTCATCTTGTCATTTTTCTCCTCTTAAAAAAGGACTGTAATTGTCTATTATAATAACTGCCATTTCCTCTTCAGGGCTACTCTAGACGGGGAGAGGAGGGACCTTACCTTTCCAAACCGATCTTTGTCCCAACAAATACATCGGAGGTCATGGCTGCCGTCTTTCGACACCGGCATCTCGAACGTGATGTTCCAGACCGGATCGAGGGATTTGGGTACGGCATGGGTGACATTTCGATATCCGTCTAGTTCGACAACCACATACTATAACATAAACACCAAGGCCGTGAGTCTATCGATTCAGACATGCATATTGAAAAGAAAAGCCGACATCTGCCCGTACCGGATCGCTTTTGCCGCTTCGATCTTTCGCCGCTAAATTCCTTCCCTATATATTTGGCACCCTCGCATCAATCAATCAATCCAAAATACAGCTGGTTCTGGCGGTCGGGGGCGGGTCGGGTCCCATATTTGTGTGTGTGTGGGTGTATGTATGCGTGTGTCGTACCTGTGCCACCGTCACTTTCAAAATGAGCTCTGTAGCGTCGTTCATGATCCTAGGCGACGCGCAGCGGCTCAGATTCGGGGTCCCTATTGACATGATGGCACATTGTTAGCATCAGGTGTTGCAATCGTTCGTCGGAAGATCTGTGAGGGTTTAAATGCCGGGTAAAAGTGAATGGCTGAGGGGTGTCTAACGCTACCANAAAAAAGGGTAACGATGGCGAGAATGCAAGATGATAAAGAGCTAGCGGATTGTAGCAATGGAAGAAGCTCGAGTGGTTGTGATGTTACTATGATCGGTTGTGCAGCGTCGCGCTCAGGAGCTTGGAAAACTGGGGGAAGGAGAGGAAGGGGAGAGTTAAACGAGGCTTGGCTGAAGCTGTAGCTATGATATCACCTGAACGACGAGCGGGAACGTGCCTGCTTGTTTTGCGTGCAGTACGGTGCTTGCTTGCTTGCGCTGATGTTCGGGGTATACCACTATCTTCTTCACGGCGCGAGGAAGGGAGGATTTGACCGACTAAAATACCAATCAAGCAGAAGATGAGGAGGCAACGGACACGGACCCAACGGTCAGGGTGAAGGTGATGATAATGATGTAACTCGACCCGACTGAGCTGGCGAGACTAAGCGGTCGACGGTCCTCCCAAATAGCAACAGGGAACAGCCAATAATGTGCGCCGCCGTGCATTCAGCGAAAAACAATTGCATCAGCAATGGCAGATGCACACCAGATGCATGTGCGTCAAGTCGCTCTCCACCCCGTCAGCGTATCAGGCAACGGCCGGGATGAGCGTACATATATTTTGTACATATAGCGAAGTAAGTATGTACTTATCTAATGCACATCACATGTGCAATGGCAAGCAGCAAGCCAAAGTGGCTGACCTGACAGGCTTGACAAAAAGCACCACCTCGCTCAGACGAACCCTTTTTCAGAACAGGCAGCCTCCCAAAAACAAAAAACAAAAAAAGTCTCAAACCCCGTAAGAATCCGAATAATCCGAATTTTGAGAGTTTTTTTTTGGGGGGGTGTGGAAAGTTGAAGAAAGAATCAAACACATACATCATAATTTGGAAATCGATTACATCTTAGGGTTTGGGTTTGGGTTCTCAGGCACATGGAGAAGGAGATTTGGAGCTGATGGTCTGCAAACGGGATCCAGCATTGCGTAAAACTCACCGTTTCGGCTCCTCCCTAACCTCCCAAGGCTTGGCCGGCTTATGGGTCCCATCGATGCCGAGCCTGTGGCGATCGGAGACCGCGCCCACTGGCAGAAATCCTGGGTCGAAAAGGTTCGGACGACGCGGAAGAAAAGGAATGGATAGGGCGTGGACCGGCCGGTGATTGAATTCTAAGAATACAGCATACGCGACTAGGATTGTTGACGGCTTTGCTGGATGTGAATCGGTCGAGCTGAAAGAGGCTCGTGTGATAGTGCTGTGCTGGGTGTATAATGTATATGGATGGGTCTGTTATGTGTGCGAGTGTGCGAGTGCGTGTGCAGCAGCAGCAGGCGTCCGGAAGTATTCGGTACCGTTCCGCCAGGCCGGCCTGATCTGATCTGAGGCGCGATCGTTAATTGCTGCTCCGGAGAAACTATCGAAGAGAGGGCCAGGGACAATCCGCAAAGCTTAAGCGCGACTGTTACCGATAGTCGCACTGATGTTCCGCGGGAAATCCAAATAAAATAGAAACAAGTAAAGTATACCTAGGTAAATTAGTACTATTATTTAAATCGAGGCGATCCGTAGGTAAGCTTGGTGGATGTGCAGCAGCATGCGCATGTGGGTTGGAAGTTAAAGTCAGTTGGTAGACCGTTTAAAGAAAGAGGGAAAACCAAAAAGCTAAAAAGGTTGGTGCGTCCGCAGTTCGCATTTATCGAGAAAGGAGAACGTGAGCTTGTTGAAACATCAATGGCCTAATTAATTAGCTTGCTAGAGATACTGCTTACGGTTTCTAGTATACTCCGTCTGTTGCTTGCTATTTTTGATATACGATTCTCTAAATCACGCAAGAAAGGAAACATGTAAGGGAGCGACGCTAATATAAACTTGGACGCCTCCAAACCTCCACATCCGCTGCAGGCTGAGATATTTTATTCCAGCACAGTTAACATTTGCACGTTTGCTTTTGCTGTGTCTTTCTCGATATCATTCCGGCTCTCCCCACGTCTGAGCCTACGTCTCCTGGTTCGGAGCCGGTGCAACTTGCAGCACAGCGCAAGCTAGCTCGATGGGTACGGCCGGGCATCCCGTTTTACGAGACCGACCAACCAACTAACCCACCCACCGTTTGTCTCTCCGCTATGGCGTGCATCTCGACGACGACCCCGATCGATTCGGTGTCAAGAACGGGGTATAGTTCCTTCTGCCGTGCGAGCAGGGGTCGCATCCCTCAGGAGCGGTGATTTGGAATCACGAGATATAATTAAAACCGCAGCTGATCAACGATACGAATGCACAATGTAAATAAAGTATATCGGTAACATTTTCCTCAGGCAGCGGTCGAGCCCAAGATTAGTTCAGTCAGCACTTAAAGCAGCTGCGAATAAGTAAGAAGGAAAAAAAAAAAAAACTTTCAGCCTCACCGAATTTAATGTGTGTACCTCCACGCTGCAGCGTTCGCTGGGCAAGGGTTGTACCTGCAGCATAGGGATACTAAGTAATTTACGGAACTTTAGACCAACCACACCGTGAAATGAAAAGGCCGGATCCTTGGCTCCAGTTGGGTCAGTTGGACCAGTTGCAGCCATGTCGCAGGCTCTGAGAGCAGTTGGTTGGTCGGCATCAGTGTGCAATATGCAGAGTTGGTGAAAGACCAAGGTCCGAGCAGAGCGGCCTCGCAGCCAGCTAATCTCGCAAAAACCAAAATCGTCCCCACCAATTCGTCCAAACGTAGCTGCGGCTTTTTTGTCGCACAAACTGCAACACACCAACACCCTTCGAGTTTCCGTCACAGCGAACAGACTTCAAGCTTCATTTCGCGAGCGGCGAATGTTTCAGGCGTATGAAACGGATTGAACGGTAGCGGCCGCAATCGTTCATTGATCTATTTTTCTCATGAAACAATATGTATACATTCTCTGGCATTCCTAGAGAAAAGCTTCAGCAGTAACTGTTATCGTAACCAAATGTAACCGGCCAGCATGCAAGGTCCTAAGACAACGGATAAGCGACATCCGGCATCCGAAGCATCACGTACACGCAGGCAAGCGCACCGGCCCGTTCGACGCACACAGCAAGCCCGTATACGTATCCCCCGTGCTCTAAATTTAGCTTTTCCAATTTCTTGGCTTCTGCTCACGGCGCTTCTTACTCTTATCATTCGGATCAAACGTAAATTACCATCTCGGGTTTCTGCGGCGCAGAGTATATTGGCCACCGCTTGCCGGCGGTCCATTCAGTTGTAAAATTTTTTTGAATATATTACACATTGAAATCCGAAAAGATACGAGCATGCTGAACCAAGAACGCTAAAAAGTTATCAAGCAGGCAAAATCGACGGAAGGATAACCATTGATATCGGGAGGTATGTATCGATATCGCTTGCCGCTTCTCGGGCACAAATCTGGCAAAGCAGAGTGACATCACCCGTACCAATCGCACCCAAGCCTGCCATTACCTTGTCAAGACGCATACGAACTAGGCCTCGCTCTCGTAGCTTCCTAGTTTGTAGACCAAAACGAAGTCTATCAGAATTACATATTGCGTTAGTCTAGGTGCCGTATGTCTGCACGGGTGCCTGAACTATCAGACCCGTTGCAGTATGCTACCTTGTCCAAAGCTAAACATCAATATCTAAGAGACAGAAACGAGCACGACAATGCTTTCCGAGGTGTTCGCATACAGTCTAGAAGAATACATAGCATATTTCCACACATGCGATCAGGCCCCTACCTAGCAAGCTTCAATGTCACCTCACGTGACCGTCTCACTAGCGATATTCTACGTTCTAGCCTTGCTTTGACATTCTAGCGCATTCTAATCCATCAAAATACAATTAATCTCATTACAGAAAGAGTTTTATGTAGTGATCACTCCATGATTACTTGGTTACATTGCTCTCTATCCTCCACTGCATCCTCTAGATTTTGATATAAAAAGTCTACTAGTGCAAAAGACAGAGAGCTTAAATAAGAAGATGAAAGTAAAGAGAGAAAGGAATGAATGAATATTCGGGAAAGAAAAAATCTGAGTCTAAATGAAACAAAAAAATATATCAAGAATTAAGGATATCTAGTAACCTGACCCGGTCTATTCCTAATCCTCCTTGTATTGCGGCTAACCATCTTCCTCGCCCCGTGTATCAACTGGTATCCGATAACGAATGAATTTTAAACCCCCCAAGACGCCTGCTGAATAACCAATCTTGCAATGAAAGTCCAATCGGACCACAATCTAATATCTAGAAAAACACAATCTCGAATGAAAGAAGAGTGAAAAAAATCGAACGAAGGAAAAAATGAATCCACAGAAAGCGCAATGAACGGAAGGAGAAAGATTTTTAAGAAACTAGAGTCGCCTGTGGGGCTACCGTCTGCTCAACAGGCATGAAAACATTTCCCGTAGCGGGGGCGTTCGCCTGCTTGATGGAGCTCAGAGTCGGCACAGTCTTCTTGCTGGAAGCTCGGCGCCAAAAGTTCGCCCGAGGGTTGTATTGGACTGGCTTGCCGGCACCTCCAGTGGTGGTTTGATCCTCCTGCATCAACCGGACAAGCTCCTCCTGGATATCGGCAAAGGTATCGAATGGGATATAATCGATTCCGTTCTCGATGCAGTATTCCTCGAGGCGCAGGCCGCGGCGAGCAAACAGAACGTCCGCTTCACGGGCTGCTGGCAGGTCCGAAACACCGTCACCGACAAAGACGATCATGGGGACAGACCCATCCTCGCTCTCAGAGGAAGCAATGACCTTATATTCCTGTATCGAGGCAGCCTTGTCGTGTCCGAGCTCGCTGTCGTGACGCCAGATAGGTGTCCATTTGCTGCCATCTACGGAAATATGGGCGTCGTTGGCAACGATATCGATGTGGGAAGACTGAACAGTAGAAGGCAAAGTTAGCATTAGGTAAAAGGAAAAGGTGGAATTAGCGCAATATTTATATGCTTACCTGCTTCTCTCCGAGGAAGAGATCGAGAACCTTCCGCAGAATGGGCTTCAGGCCGGCCGAGATGACGTTGAAGGGGATTCCGTTGGCAAGGCAGAAGTGGTGGAACTCGTTGAAGGCCGGGTCGATTTCAAGCTTCTCCTGCATGATGTCGAAGCCATCGTCGAAGGACACATTCAGACTGCCCCACATGTCTTCAGAGACAGCTCGGAAAGATCTGGCGCCGGTCCTGATTTCTTCGTCGAGCATGTGTCTCCGGGCAGCACCGCAACCGTAGTGGTCGAAGAGAACGTGGCCGGTATCTTGCATAAAGATTGTGCCATCGAAGTCTACCAGGTGTGGTTAGCATATGCATATAAAAAATTACTGTTGCGGTAAAGAGGTGGAGCCTTACCAGAGAATATTATAATATCTCTCTTAGTTGTGTCTTGGACGGTGATGATTGGAACACCAGCCTTGGAGAACTTGGACTCGGGTAGGGCGACTGAAGGCATATTGAGATATTGATTTGGAGAAAGAAAGAAGGAAAGAAATAAAAATTGTCAAGTGCGCGAGGCAATGAAAGATAGAGCTACTTTGATTCTCTATATAATTGTAGCGACAGGTGCTTGTGGTTGATATGAGTAGAACTGGAAGCTGCGGTGTTCGAACACAGGAGCTTGTGGCAGTGGATGTATGAGTTTGTATATATTTGAAAGAATTGTTGGTTGGTTGTGAAGGTGAAGCTTAATGTTAGCTCTGGAGTGTCTGGCACGATGGAGAACTAGTGAATTGGAACTTTGAGACGGTAGGAGACGAGGCCGTTTATATAATGCTGTTAAGCTTCGAGCTCGATTGCTGCTGTTCCGTTGTCGGTAAGAGCAGAGAGGAGGCCGTGTCGGCAGGCGTTGGCTGCATCGCCTCTTGCCAAAACGGGCAACGGACCTTGATCGGACTAATTAGGTTGGGCCCTGAAACCTTCTTCATAACGGAAAACCTGCTAAAACTCACTGATCCGAGCGATTTTTTTTTTTTTTTTTTCTTTCCTCGGAGCGAAGTAAAAGGAGAGAAGAGGCAATGCAATGCACTGCAGGCCGCCGAAACCAGAAAAAGAAAAGAAAAATAAACACCCGTATCAACAGTTCACGGAAGAGAGCTAGACAGGGTCCCCAGCATCGTCGGCAGTAGTGCTTGATCATCTAGCTTGTCCATTTAGCGTCATCTCGAGGTTCTGGCTGCATGTCGCAGCGTGGGACTTGCGCGCTTCCGACGCGCAGGCCGATATCGTGCCCGGGCGACTGGTTGATGGTGAAGTGCAAACTTACTGGATGACATTTGTATACCGAATAACAGACAAACGGACAGCCAGCCAGCCAGCCGGACGGACGGCCTTGCCAAGGGGTGGTTACACGTACCAGCTGGAAATATGGATCCATGGAACCTCGCTGATCGGATAGATATTACTGACTACTGCTATCACCATGAACATTACCCTGCAGCTGCATATTGGCAGGGTGTCCATCAATCAAATCCAACAGCTGGACAGCAGAGGCCACACTCCTTCATCCTCCAATTACGAGTGCACTTTGATACGGCACTAGCTCCCAGTTGGTAACGGTTTAAGCGGTTTCATCGAGCTAAAATAATATTCATGCAGCAGCATCGAACTAACTAAAGAGGTGGACACTGCAGATGGATGCTTGAGGCGAGCTGCAATGTGGGATTCTTTGCGTTGGGATTGTTTAAAACATGCATGTCCAATCAGATCCATGGCGGCGGGCCGAACAGAGAAAAGAAAAAAAAAAAAACTTCTGCGGCAGCTATCTGTGAGTCGAGTCCCGGTACAATCGAGTGTATAGCCACTTTCACCAAACGGTATGCTCACTAGCCTATCTTGCTACGATGAGACGTGGCTGTTCTCTAACATTAAACCCCCCTCTTCCCTCTGTCGGTCGCCCTCTTTTCGTCCCCCCTTCGCTTCTGACACGACGCATCGCCCTCTTCCTCTTTCGGGACGTTTGAGGGCGGAAACGGGAAAAACCACGGAAAAACTCTCTTCAATGACGTTGTGTCTGCAAGGGCCGCTGCCGTGGTTGGGGATCACCACAAAAAAGAAAAGGCAGAAGAGAAAAATTTTTTGAATCCAAACTTTTCTCAACATGACGATTGCTCTGATGATTTCGTGAAAAGGTTCTGTCCTGCATAGTTCTATTTTTTTTTAGCCCGCAGCAGCGAGAATTAACCCGGTATATTGTATTCGAATCAAGTACTTTCCATTAGCCCTGACCGCAACCGGTTGCAACGTGGGACGGCCAACTAAACCTTATTGAGGTGGGGGTCGGTCGAGTCAGGACGTCGACCAGCATCGAAATTTCGACCCCTCAACCACTGGCAATTGATTGCGACGGAGAGAAACTCCAGCTGAATACGGAGACAGGCAGAGAGACAGCCTGACCAGAGCTGCTAATTGCCAAATATTGCAAATGTTGGATACTTGTACTTAGGACGAACCACATGTAAATTGAGCCGACTTGATCGTCGTTACCAGTATCGTCTCCACCAGCTCCGTCATGGAGCATATCGTACATCTCCCCAACTAGAGAGTTCCTCCTCATCCGGGCTATTTTCGTCGCAAAAAGGTATCTATACATCCTACTTACTCAAGGATGCAGTGCTGGCTGTTAGCTTGATGGGTTGCTGCATGCCGCACCGTTTGTCATCCGATGCGGCATCACACTCGGCCATGCGCCTCCAACCGATGTCTCACGACAATTGGTTGCTTTGACGAAACGGCGCCTGCATATCGTGATGCACCGTCTATCCAAAGACGACGAGCCCACGACCGGGCTGCTGGGAGATCTAGAGCACGCAACCGCTTGACCGAGCGAGCGAGCGAGCGAACGGAAAGATTTGGTCTCAGATGGAGCACCGTCCATGGACGGCGGGCACACAGCCCAACTGGCGACTCAAGTTGACCTTGTAGAGTGGGCCGACATGGCAATTGCAAAATGTCCGCGGCGTATTCGATTTGGTTCGATTCTTCGCTTAGGCCGAGGTTTCATCGAGTTCAAAATTTTCTACTATTCGAGTATTCGTATACCAAAATAAAGATTAGAAGCAACAGAGTCTGGAGGGGCATCCCACGCAGGCGATAATAACACGGGTGTCCAAGAGATCCTACCAGCCAATAAACAAGGTCCGCCAAGACATCGCCATCGATTGTCTGCGCGTTGACGTCATCAGGGTCGAGCGCTGGCCTGAGATCCACTTCCGAGCTGGGCAGTTTCCAACATCCAACGGGGTGACTGATGTTTCAATGCAAAAAAGATTAAAAAAAAAAAAAAAAAAGGACGCTAACTTTCTTGCTGTACGAAACAGTTAGGTTGGGATACATACGTACGCCCTTCCATGTGACGGACGGGGCTAACTGCAGTTCGTACCTACACAGGAATCCCTGCCCGTGTCTGCTGCGTGCTGTGCTGTTCCGAAGTTCTAGGAGCTCGAGCTCACGATAGCTTCACGACAATCACAAGGGCCCGGTCTAGTCGTCGCAATTGAATCCTCAGCGTGCAGACATGCATGCATTGTACTTTCATCGACATTGAATCCTGCCTGGCTGAGGGTTACTAGCCGTCGGGGCCTTGCAGTGACTGTCGATCAAATATCATCCCGAGAATCAGCGCTCGCGCTCGGAGCGCCGTGCGCCTGAACTGGCCGACTGACTGCAGTGCACTCTTCTCATAATATAGCATACCCCGTCGATGATGTAACGGCGGGGATTCGATTTGGGCTGGCCGGTTGCCCATCTTTGCACGTGTGATAGGAGCAGCAGAACGAAAATGCAGGGCCGACAACAGGCAGCGCAGCTCAGCTAACTTGAACCAGCCAAAGCCAAGGCTTCTTTTTGTTTTCTTCGACGCTTGTCCTTAGCTTGGTCGCAATGCAAAGTAACATGATATCGACGGCCCTTCAGATTGGCTGTATACAAGTAACATGTATGCACATTACATTGCATTTGCACCTCCCGAGTCCCTGCCTTCCTGCCTGTGGGGGTATCGTCGATTAATCTTCGCGGGATTTACCACATTCGCCAAGTTTTTTATTTTATTTATATTAACAATAAGCGTGTAGAAGGGGAAGAAAAATGTCACCACCCTCGCATTAGCCTTCCCAAACATGCCGCCGGCACGCCCGACATTGACTAGTACATGTGTCGATATCCGACCGGACCGACGATTAATTTCCCAGGTACGCCGTGCCGGCCGGTTTCAAAAAGAGAGATCAACCTCGTCGGAGAACGTGAGTGAACCTTGGGCGCCCACCCCCATGTAACGTGCGTGTCCGTTCATGAGCGCGAGGCTAGATAATACATCCCAGCAACCATGCAGGGATCCTGGCGGGGCCAACTGGGAGGGGACAGGCCACCAGTTGATGCGATTCGGCGCAAGTAACGCACAATTACTCATGAGGGTAACGGTACCTATCGTGTCCCACGCCAATTTAATCAATATGCATGCGCATAGGCAGGCCTGCGCAGGTAGATGCAGAGCATCAATCTATCCACATCTAACGTGCGACCACCTACCCAGGCCAGGTTGTTATCTTATCACAGCTAGCTAAGTTGGGAGCCCTTAATTAATCGATTCCAACAAGGGAGCTCGCCCGAGCAATCACCGAACCCAGGGTGCAGTGCCAAGTTGGTTCACCTGCAGCTAACCAGCTAGCTAACCTAGGTAGCTCCTAGGTAGCTGCGCTGCTTTGTTCGAGATATTCATATCATATCACATTTGAATTCTGCAAGCACAATGCCGGATACTTGATCCGACAAGTGAAAAGGAGAAATCCTAACTGCGGAATATTTTAAACAATATATTGATTGAACGCTCAGAGTTAGATGGATAAATCCCTCTGATGCACCCCGTCCGTCATCCGGCCGGTTTTGTTTTACCTTGCTTGAGCCCAGCTAGACTGTACTGCTGTGCCATCAAAACGGGGAACCAAATGCAAAGTAATGCAATCGATCAATTAAATACACCACGATACTCACACACCTACATCATACATCGCCCACACAGCGTCCCGCCAGTACACGGTGCAGCTGCCATGACCATGCCACCAGCCCGCCGCGATGATCACCGCCTTCCGCATATCCGAAGCTTTGCCAACAAGGGAAGTCGTGCCTGGTAGTATATCACGGAGGACGAGACTAAGTATATCACATCATGCTACTGCCACCACTACCACCACTACCACCAAGCAAAGTTTTACAGCGGCAAGCAAGCTTTCTTCTCCCCTTTCTTCTTGCTTGCTTTCCTTCCGATTCGAACCAACCGACACCCGCTGCCAAGGACGGGTCCGACATCCCAAACCGATGGACAAGACGGATATCCGGATACGGTTGTGCCTATGAATTGGCACTGCATGCATATATACCCACATGCACTATCGCGCGGGGAAGCGTGCAAGTTTGCGAAAAGCACAAAATACGTAAACAGTGAGGATTTTTGAAACCTGTTTTGCCCAAGCAAAGGAGGATAAAAGGCCTGCAACGAGATGTAATTCTCCAGTTGAGTGGAGCTTGAAGCGGAACCCTTCAATTAGATGGTAATACCATTTCACATTATCTCATACATTCGATGGAAAGGAACTAGAGTGAAAGAGGTAAAAGGGAAGATAATCACTTTATATAGGAATTGAAACAAGTACTCCAAGTAGCTACCCTATACCCCGAGACGACCCAAATTACGACTTGAGAAACCCAAAAAAAAAGAGCCAAGAAGACCAGCACGGTTGTCGTTGCAGCTTAGGAAGATGTGACCTTGAGTTTCTCTAGGATAGCTGTCAACGCGGGATTATCACCAAACGACGCCAACAGAGCGGCAGCCTGGTCGTGCAGATCCCGCAGCACCGACTCGGTGTAACCGAACGACTTGGTCTGGTCCCGCATGTAGTCGACCGCATACTGCTTCACCCCGTTGTCCTGCGTCTGCTGCTTCAGGATGTTGATGATCTGCAGGTTGGTCGGGTTCGCCCTGATCGAGTGGATGATTGGGAACGAAAATTTGCCCTCCGTCAGGTCCTCCGCGAACCCCTTGTTTTTAGCGTACTGCAATTAATCACATTTGTCAGCCTTGCTCTCTCCCTCCCTTCTCGCTTGAAGAGTAAAGTGTGTCCGAAAATTTGCAACTGGGTGAGGAATCATCTACCTGATCCGACTGGAGGTTCATATAGTCATCCCTGATTTGAAAGATAAGGCCCATCAAGTTGACAAGATCGAGATAATCACTATGCGTCGGCTCAGTCAGCAAAGTCCATTCGAGACAGCGGTACGTGGTCCGCCAGAACATAGCGATGGTAGCTCTCTTACACGTTACTCGCGCTCTGCGCTTGCATGAGTTTGATAGCAAGTCGGAAAAGTCCACCAGTTTCTAGTCGAACACATGATATTTAGCATCACTCTCTCTCTTTCGGGTAGTTATGTGAAATTACATACTGTTGCTGACCATCTCAAGATAGTCGTCTTCGGAGGGACATGTCAACGTGTCTCTCCAGAAGAGGTCCATTCCCTGTCCTCGGTGCAGGTTTATCAACTCCTCTATGGTTGCAAGTCAGTGTGGCCCCATAGATATAGTCCTAGTGTGAGAATATGTCTGTCTACCTGTGAAAGCGTGGACGCATTCCGGATTATCCAGCTTGGTGATCTCGTGCATAGCGCGGAAATATATGTAGTTTGCAGAGTTTATCGTCTGCGCGACGCCGAACAGGCTATGAGCAACCGGATACCCACGTCGCAGCACCGAGTTGTCCTCGACATCGTCAACTCTGTAGTCCACCAGGGTGTCAGATAGGACGTAAAGCAGAATGAAAAAGTAAAAGGTACAGCATTTTTCGTGGGTTGTTTTTGGTGGGATGGAACTCACAGCAGTGAAGCGTTGTGGAGCATCGCCACAACATGCTTGATCGTGGCGAGGGAGTCTTCCGGCACTTGCAGGTAGATGTTGAACGCCTCGATGAGCTGCGATCGGATGTCTTTTCCGGGAAGCGAGGAGAGGTAGTCGTACGGGGCGCAGACAGCCTAAATTCGAAAGCAAGGTACCGTCAGTATCACATGTCGGGATCCAGCCGGCGAGTGCATGTATGTATATGTGTTCTGGACGAACCTTCTCGTTGGTTTTGGACCATGGTCGCTGAATCACTTTGAGCGAGAAGTCCCTGGGGGCTCTGGATTCGTGGGCGCTGTCGACGCCGGGGGTGGTTAGGTAGGCATCCGGTCGAGACTTAGCGTAGCCGTTGGTATAGCCGGAGACGAGATGGTGGGGGATGCCGTTGGAGGGGCTTTTGGAGTGACCGTTCAAGGCTGGGTGGGAGTGCGACAGCGAGTGCGAGTGAGAGTGAGAGTGGGGGTGAGGGTGAGGGTGAGAGTGAGGGTGAGGGTTGGAGGGGGAGGTCGAGTCCATATTGGCAGCGTGTCCGTTTGAAAGGCCATGATGCTGGCTGGCGGCGTGGGAGGAGGGTTCATGTAGCGGCGAGTCGGCGGCGGGTGATGTGGACGACGCTGCGAGGATTTGCCTGTGATTGGCAGCCGAGTCACGCGCGTTGTAGCTCATATTTTATGTGTGTCGTATTGGGCGCCGTATTGCATAAGGAATGTGAAGAAGGATGTGAAAGGAGGAAGTCCGAGAGACACGAGATACTTAAGTACAAAAGATACTTCCTATGAGTCGACGAGCGACGACAAGGCTAACAGCTGGTCGCTCTGTTCTATCGCTTCATCTCCAACGTTGCGCTTTGAGCAGCTGCGCATGCGCCTTTTATATAGTACTTGAGCATATAGCTGAGCGTCCTCGGATAGACGTACGTCTCACTACAGCTGCACATATACCAAACTACCTGAGTACTCATATGAACCAGCAAACATCCATGCTGTTGTATTATAGCCAGGCACCTTCTAAACTCGATCCGAAGGAAGGAGCGCGACGGGGGACTCGTTTGGCATTCGTATTCCGAGCTCGATGGCGCAGAAAAGTCAGGATGTCATCGATCTGGCGGTTTGAGCCGGAGCCACAGCCCCTTGTTAAACCCAGAACAGCAATCGAAGCGTGGCGGCCTCGCAGGATCCGTCGGCTTTGCCTTGTCTGGCCAGCCGCCGGCGTACCGTCTGGCTCCCAGTTTTCAGGAGGTTTTATGATATGCATGTAATGTTAAGATATCATATCGATATCTGCCTGGTGTTATAATACAATATCCACCTTTACGAGACTCGACTCGTAATCCGGAGACTGTGTTGCATTTTTGACGCCCAACGCAGCAGCGATGTCCACGTCCAGCGATGGCTCTGAATCTCCCCCTCCCAATTGTGCACCCTCAAACCTCTCGCTCATGTAATATCGACAATCACAGGTCGACATGCAGACGGCTCATCTCCCCGTAGAAGAGCGGCTCGCCGACGCATTCGACAAGCTCACACGCTCCAATCCCGATGAAATACGCGGCGGCCTGCTGGCTATCGATGCCTATCTAGCCTTCGTCTGCTCTAGACGTATCCCTAAGATTCTCAGCGACGACGATGACGACGATTACGAAGCGAGACTAGAGAACTTAGGTCCTGAAGATGAAGCAAAAGAGAAAGGGAACAGCCGCTTTCGTAGGCCGCCTCTTATCCCTACGGGTCCCCGAATCGATGAATTCAGACAGCTGCAGGACGGGTTTGAATACAACAGTAAGCAATACACCCACTTATCCAACTGCCCTAGGGAAGCAGCTATCAGACAGCAAGTTTAAGCCATGTCCTTCGTCTAGTTGCAATACGAATAACCGGCTGTATGGACTACCTGCTCAACATGGCCCACATAAACCGTAACTACACCACCTCGTAGATTTACCTAGAAGGCATAACCCTGATGGTCGCGTGAAGCATACCTCCAGGACTCTCTTCTCAAATCGTGTCTAGACTGCCTACAGGGCGTGCTTCTGCTGCACCCCGAGTCGCGCAACTTGTTTGCCCGGCAGCTCCCCATGGGCGTATGTCTTCCCAACTTGTTTTATCAGATAACTTTCATTTATACCGCTCTCCGATGTTAACAGTGCATATCATGCATTCTGGTAGACGCTGGTTGACGCACTCCCACGGCGCCAGTCGTCGAAGCTCCAGTTGGCAATTATCGACACCCTCGTGTGCAGCATGCTCGAGTGCCCGGCCAATATGCGGGTAAAGCCAACCTCCCCCCACTTCTTACCTTTCCATTCCATCTTCACTTCGAACGAACCACAAACTAACCCCGCCCTCCCGTGTCCTCATGGATCGTCTGACTGCGAAACGGCAGACCTTTGAAGCCCAAGACGGCCTCAAGGCGCTCGCCCAGCTGTTCAAAGAGAAGAAAACGGTAGAGGCGGTCAAGCTCCGCATCACCGAGTTCCTCTACTTCTACCTACTCCCGGAGAGCGAAGATTCGCAGACGGGGCACTCCTCGGCGCAGATGATCTTGCCGACGCGGCCCGGCGACCTGCCATTCATGGCTTCCCGATGCCGCAGCGTGCGGCAGAAGCAGGTATTGGTAGAGGAGCACCTAAAGGGTGTGGACGGGATCGTGCTGGATATCACGCGGAACCCGTGGCTATTTGGGACGGGTTTTGCCGCAAGTGCTGCTGCTGATGCTGCGGCCATTGCGGAGATCGAGGGTGAAGACGACCCGTTCGCGGATGCGTTCGAGTACGACGTCTAGTCGAGTGGGTCGTGATTGAATTCTATGGCTATGAAAGCGGTTAATTGTTCCCTCTTGCTAATAATCATTTCAATTCTGACAATGCAACATTTAAGTTTTCAATGTTTCATTCGCTGGTATCTCAATGGTTGTAGATACCGATAATTCGATAACGTTAGCAATTCATAAACTGGATTGGGAAGCTACAAAGCTGGTAGCATGCAGCCAAGCCAAATGGTGACTCCCAATGAGTCGGCATTACCCAACATCAACTCACAAACGTCAAAGAACGTACTAACCCCCCACTACCAGCTTCATCACCACCACCATTGTATAGCCAGCTCTCAAGATGGCGCGCCGACGTCGAGGAGCTGTATATAGCCCGCCTCCATTCCCACATTCTCCTCCTCCCACTCCAGTCAATTAACCTCACCAGCATACATACATTCTTCAATTCATCCTACAACATCAACCATATATATTGTTTAATTATAACCTCATGGCTTCAACCGCGACTGCAACCGCCCCCCGCCACATACCCACAATGAACGCCTACGACCTCTGGGCCG
Source organism: Drechslerella coelobrocha (assembly GCA_036971555.1). Classification (NCBI taxonomy): domain Eukaryota; kingdom Fungi; phylum Ascomycota; class Orbiliomycetes; order Orbiliales; family Orbiliaceae; genus Drechslerella; species Drechslerella coelobrocha. Next base: position 444,723 of record JAJTUH010000004.1, read on the forward strand.
CCGTCTACGACACGGACGGCAACGTGCTGCAGCAACTGGACGACGCATACGTCGATGCCCGACTGCCCGCGCTACTCTCATCCGCAGTATCCTCCCAGGGCGCGCCTACAATCGTCGACCTAGGCTGCGGGACGGGTCGCAACACGCTCAAGCTCGCGCGACTGGGTGCCCGTGTGGTCGCTGTTGACAACTCTCGGGGCATGTTGGACAAGCTGTCCGCGAAGCTCAAAGCGGAAGCAGTTGACGGTGGCGGTGACGACGACGACGCAGCAGCAGCAGCAGCAGGCGTGCGCGTCTGCGTCCAGGACTTATCCTCGGCTACCTTTCCGGACGGCGACCTTGCTGCCGCACTGCAGATGGAAACTCCCACTGCTACTACTACCACTGCTACTTCTGCAGGCGCGGGCACTGCAGACGGCATGGTCTCAACACTGGTCCTCGAGCACCTCCCCGCCGCCACCTTCTTCTCAGTAGCATCCTCGCTGCTCCGACCAGGCGCCTGGTTCCTGCTGACCAACATGCACGCGGAGATGGGCGCGCTGTCCTCCGCCGGGTTTGTGGACCCCGCGTCCGGCGAGAAGATCCGCCCAGCGGTATCGATCAATCATACGGTGGAGGAGGTATTATCTGCAGCGAGGGAGTATGGGTTCACGCTAGATGAAGGTGATTATGCGGGTGATGGTGGCAGCGGAGTGAGCGAGAGCGCGGTGAGGGATGCAGCGCACGCGGCGACGCTGGGACGGCGGGCGGACAAGTGGATTGGTATCAAGATGCACTTGGGGATGGTGCTGCGGATGCGCGAGTGATGCAAAGGACTCTCTTTGAGTACTAGTAATAGCGATACTTGTCTGTCTGTCTGGTCCGTGATGTATATAAAAGTACATTTAGAGTATATTAACAAAAAAAAGCGCTCCAGCGGTGTTGAGGAATATCTATAATATTGTGAAAATAATATCGATCAGGGCAGTCTATCTATACTACACTACACCACACCGCACATACCATATCGCACACACCACGCACCATCTATATCGTAACAGTCGCAAACCACCGGCTCCTAACCCGTTCTTCATGCCCCACCAGATTCGCACGCCGGCGTACCCCCGCCGCCAGCTCCCCCACCGCATCACCACCACCATTATCGCTACTGCCACTGCCACTGCTAGAAAGTATCAAGTGCACATATGCAAACACGCTCGCATCAAACAACCCCGCGTCCCGCGCGCCAAAGAACCACCTATCGCTACCCAGCAGCACGCTCAGGGCATCCCACGCGCCCTCCGCCCGTTGGTACAACTCTCTGCGGGTCGTCGTCGAGTGCCCGTCCGGCCGGATGGCAGCGAGTGCGGCCTGTCGCATCTGCGCGCCGAGCAGTCCCGCGACGGGCCAGAGCGGCGTAGCGGCAGTATATTTTGGTATCGTGAGAGTGCGGAGGGCGGTTGCGTCGACGTACATTGCGTACAACTATAATCCATATTAGAAGCCATATTAGTACTAATTATTAAAAAGACCAAAACGCTAGTTGCAAACCAAGCAGGGCTAAAACAATTCTAAAAATAGTAGCGAATGACGTAGATGTAGACGTCGACGCAAACGTACCCAGGCGTCTCGAATGCTCGTGTCCAACAGGCTCATGAAGGCTCGGTAGTCGGCCGAGTCGGTGTCCACAGTGTTGACCGAGCTGGCGGCGGTATCATCGATCCATTGGGCCAGTTTGTGCGCGGGAATCGTGCGTGGGAGCTGCCTGCTGCCGATACCGCTACTGCTACTGCCGCCGCGTGGGGTGGCCGGTTCTTCGGCAGCGACTAGGAATGGGAGCGATCCCGTCGGTGACGCATGGTTGTTCGACGGCTGCGTGCAAAAGTCGACACCTCGTATCTTCAAGTACGTCTACGCAAAGGTCAAGCCGCAAAGCACAGCAGCGCCACTATCAGCATATTGCAGTATACACTTGAAACAGGGAAAAATAGTGGTGATTCGTGTGTGTGTGCATGGTTTCTTCAAAAAAAGAAAAGAAAAAAAAAGTCGTTCACACGGACAATGCAAATGGTTTTTTTGTATTTGGTGAGTTTAAATTTCCTCGCACCTGCCACTTCAAACACGCGGGGTTGAACGAGGGCGCGCCGCCATCCTCCTGCTCGTCTGTCTCCTCCCCAAACACGTACAGCGTATGGACGTCCAACTCGAGACTGCTGCTGCTGCTGATGATGCTGCCGCCCCGCAGGTCTCGCGCGGCTATGGGTAGCGGGTCGACCGGGTAGGTGTACAGCGGGAAGGTGTCGAAAAGCACTCGGATGAAACGAGGGGCGCGGAACCAGCTGTCGGCGGGAGGTCGTCGGGCAGCCGCCGTGGCGGTGGGGCGGGTCCGGTGCGACGACGCAGAAGATGGCATCGCCTCCGCTTGACGTTAGCGTTGACGATTGTTTCGATTGAGGGAAGAGGAGTGTGGGGGGAGAAGAAGGGAGGAGGAGTAGGAGGTAGGAGGTAGGAGTTCAATCAAGGAAATGAAGCTATTGGACGAAGGAGTTGTCGGCGTGTTGTGGCAGGCCGAAATTAAATTTTGCGGGGAAGCAAACGACCCAGGCGAAAGAGAGAAGGAGAGAGAGCACGGACGATGGTTTTGCGGGAAGGCTAACGGCATTAGCTGGGGCACTCCCCGGGAAAACGGGCTGAGCTGAATTCGAGATAGATACACAAAAGCGCACTGACATTGGCAGTGGTAAAAGTACAGCGGATGTCGAAAGTTCTGTCTATTCGGACTCCTCTAGGAAGCGAACGAGAGGTATACATAAAAAAAAACAGAGCAAATAACGGTCATGATTTAACGATAATGATAATGATAATAATGATAATAATGATAATACCAAGTAAAAGACGTAGAACTCCAAGGGGTTACGGGGTAGTCCTTTCCTTCCTTCCCTATCCTTTCCCAATTAACGCCAATTGCCATGCCATTGAACGACAAACAAACAAAAAGAAAGGAAGAAAGAACGAGATAGATGGGAGTATCAAGAAAAGCGAAAGGGGTTGTAGAGAGGAGAATTGAATGCAAGCAAGCATGCAGGCCATCCCTCGTCAACGAAGGAAAGGGGAAAAAAAAAAAGAAAAGAAAAATTGAAGTCGAATGATGCCAAAGATGAGATGATGAACAGTCTCGACCGAGCAAGATATGTTTTTTTCCATGCATCCACCCCAACGAGCGAGATATAATAATCGTAGTAATGGCGATCATTGCGGATTTGTAGTTTGAGTTTCTGACTCAAGCTTTGGAGTCGTCGGCGGCTGAGGACTGCTCGGCGGCGGCCAGCTGCTGCTGTAGGTGCAACATGTGGGACGGGGAGACCATCAGATAACCACCAGGGTTGTCTTCGAGGGTCAGCGGGGTGACGGGTCCAGGCGAACCGAGGGGCAGCAGACGCGGGGAGATGGGACCTCCGGCGGCGGCCCTGGTGGCCTGGTAGACGAGTTCTCGCTGTTGCATCTGGAAGGCCAGCTGTTGCTGGGCGAGATGGGCGTGGTAGGAGGCAGCCGAGGAAGATGACGAGGAGCTGCCGGCGCCGGAAGACGGGGCGGATGAGCGGGGCATCTTAGAGGCTGTGGAGGCGGGCATTGAAGCTGTGCGTGGAGGAGTAGCTATCCGTATACGGTATTGTTATTGGTAGTGTGATGGACGGTGGACGATGGACGATGAGCAATGAACAATGGTGGTAGAGAGAAGAAGAGGAAGAAGAGGAGGGAGAGGAGGGAGAGGAAGAGAGAGGAAGAGAGAGAGTACAGAAGAGCAGAGCAGAGTAGAATAGAGAAGCAAGGTAAGGTAAAGTAAGGTGTAAGCTGGGGCAGTGTTATTAGCCGTGCCGCCGCGAAGAAGGGGGCCGCGTGACCAGCGCCAATAATCAAATTTGAGCAGCAGCAGCAGCAGCAGCAGCAGCAGCAGAATAACGACAAGAAGAATAATAAAATAACAATTAAATGCGAATGCAAATACAAATGCAAATGTTTGTTATTCCGAGATATGCCCACTGAGTACGCACTAAACAGCTGCTCCAAGTTGAGCTTCGATTGGCAGCAGATCACTGGGCCGAGCTCCGTTCCTTGTCCACAGTAATAATTCTGCTGTGATGTCACAGCTCATCGGCGCTATTCCCTTTCATCTGTTTCCTGCCTCTGAAACTGTCCGCACCGCCACAGCTAAAGCGACGATGGCCTTGGCCAGTCTTGGCGCAGGGAACGGATGCCCTTTGCGCACTTCGGACGAACAAGACGGAGACAGGACCCGGTGGACGGACGGACACTTCCATTCGCATTGGCCTGGTTGGTTTGTCTGGTTGGCCGGCGGGGAGATGAAAAATATTCAGCCGAGGCTTCTCTCGCCAATGACGACGACGACCACTGCTTTTTGCATTCGCCCCTGCATTTCCCACCTCCATCCATTCATTCGCATTTAGTTTTCTGCGTTTGCATTCCTTAGGCTGTCTGTCTCTGTCAGTCGGTTGCATGTCCTTTGACCTTGCCGTTTCACGCTATCCAATCCTGCTCTTCTAGCTAGTTCCAGGCCCCGGCCGGCCAGCCGCTGCTTGGTAAGGAAGTCTCCTTCGACCAGGCACGGGCTACTGTACGGATCCCAGGCGATCCGGGAAGGAAGGAAGCGAGGCAAAGAAGAAAGAAGCTTGTCTCTGGTGCATGTGCGATTCGATCATGATGTGATACATGCATATGCCTTTTAGGATAGGTAAGTGTTTTAATGTAAGGAGTGTGGTCGGCTTGCTAATTAATTCATACAATAAATTTACAAGTCCTTATATATTTACTTAACCCCCCCTCCGTCGACATCACATTCTCTCTCGATATAAAAATTCACATTCAATCCATACAACTCGACACCCCTCCCAATATCTAATATAATAAAACCAAAGGAATACACCTACCTTATATTAATAATATACCATAATATCATAATGGCCTCGGCGATGGAACTCGGCTTTTACAGCTACAAGCCCCTCGACAAGAAGGGTGAAGCCTTCGACCTCGCAGACCTCAAGGGCAAGGTCGTCCTCGTCGTCAACGTCGCCTCCGTACGTCCTACGCCCGAATTCAGTTCAGTGAAGAAGAAGAAGAACACTGCTAACCCCGTGGACAAAATATGTAGAAATGCGGCTTGACCCCTCAATACGAGGGCCTCGAAAAGCTATACGAAGAATACAAAGATCGTGGCCTCGTCGTCCTCGGCTTCCCTTGCAACCAGTTCATGGGCCAAGCACCTGGCACCGCCGAGGAGGAAGCCTCCTTCTGCACTCTCACCTACGGCGTCAAGTTCCCCGTCCTCGGCAAGATTGACGTCAACGGCAAGAACGCCCACCCGCTATACGAGTGCGTCCAACCCCCACCCCACATTTATATCTGAACTCTGAACACTCTGCTAACAAGCCCGCTTCCGTATCAACAGATGGCTGAAGAAGGAAAAATCTGGTATCTTTAACATTGGGCGAATGCAAGTCGACGACACCGCCCCCACGGACATGTTGTCTACCCCTCTACACATATTTTATACGTACACCCGGCCCGGTAGCTAACCTTTTCTCTCTCTTTTTCTTTCTACGATATAGTAAATGGAACTTTGAAAAATTCCTCATCGGCCGCGATGGCGCCGTTGTCGAGCGATGGGCACCCACCACCCAACCCAAGGCCCTCACCTCTCGAATCGAGCAGGAGCTGGAAAAGCAGGATCCCTTCCTGAGAGACCCCTCGGAGACCGCTTAGTTTGTTCAATTGTTCGCATGGCCCGTCTCGGACGCGGGCACGGATGCTAAGACCGGAAGGACGATATGGAATCGGGACGAATGAGTGGGTTCCTGCGAGTTTCGTCGTTGTATCACATGCTGCAATCGTCCGTCGCACAGGGTTTCACACCCTTTTTTCTTTTTTTCTCTTTTTTCTGTATCTTTTTTATCGCCAGCTGCCGTCATACCCCAGTTAAAAATTTCTTAAGCCTTGAACTTTTTCTTTTCCTTTTTCTCTTTCTTTTTTTTTTTTGTGCCTACCAGATCCAGCGAGAGAAAGAGGGGAAGCAGGTAAACCCTGCACGTAAACCATAATGGTAGTGTGTGCAATTGCATACTCTCGACGCCTGTTTATAATATGAATTAATCGTAATGACAGCGATCAAGTCAACGCCATGCAAACGCCCATTATCAAGGAACATTGATATATATATGTATATATGTGTGTGGGTAAATGTAGATATAAAAGCCGGTACAAGACTGGCTTCAAGTCATCCCTATCTGCCGGGATATCTTCTTCACCAGCGCCCGTTTCATAAACTGCTCCCGCGCCAGCGCCCTCGTATGCTATAGATGTATATGGATCCATGATCAGCAAGAAATTAAGGAAAATGCAGTATGCCGGTGGTACCACGACTAACTCACCTTCAAAAACACATCAAGCGTGATCCGCTCCTTGTCCAGCGCCTTGCCCAGCACGTAGATCGTGTCCTCAATCGCCATATCGTCCGTCACCAGCTCGTACAACCTGCCCCCAATTAGCACAGCACAGTACCGCACAGCGAAGCATAGTAAAACACGGTAAAACACAGCACGGATCCCCCGTCTCTGCATCCTCAGAGTATGTAAAAAGTAAGCAGGCAGTCTAGACTTACTGGTTATGAACAACCGTCGGCGCAACGACCACCCCGTCGATATTGGGCGCCTCCCGATCTCGCACGTCCCGTATCAGATCATCCGCCATAGCTATCCGCTCGCTCAAAATCCGCTGGTCCTTCTCGCACACGTCATTGATCCGGATCAACTCGATCCGCTCGCGCTCCATGTAGGCCTCAGTCTTGGCCATCGCCTCGGCTTGCGACGCCGTCTGGTCCAGCGAGCCCGCCGTCTTGACCGATGCCGCTTCCGCCTTCTGCTGCAGCACCTTGGCGATTTCATTAATCAACCGGTCCTTCTCCGGGTTCGGTGGTAGAGGAGGCGGCACGGCCGTCGGTCCCCGCGGCGATGCCGGCAACATGCTCCCGTCGTCCGAATCTAGAAGGTTGAATTGCGGCTTCTTCGGCTGCGGTTGTATTTGAGCTTGAGCCTGAGCTTGTGCCTGCGCCTGTATCGGAGATGCGGCGTGCATCTGCGGATGTGTCATCGTCGACGGCGGCGGCGGAGCTGGCTTCGCTGCGAGGGGTATTTGTGGGGTTGGATACCCGGCGAACGACATTGGACGCGGTTGTTGGCTCGGCGGCGGCCCATGGGCCATCGAAAACCTGTTCGTAGCTCCATCGTATTGAATTGATAGCCGGTTGGCTGTAGGTAGCGTCTGTGGCGGCGCCCAGGCATGTTGTGGTAGAGGCGGTGATGTAGCATGTGAGTAATGAGCTGGCGGTGGTGGTGGTGGCTGCTGCTGCCCTGCGTATTGTGGGATTCGAGGTGACCCTATCGTCGAGTTTCGGATGGGCGATGGTATGGGAGGAAGCGGTGGTGGCGCCTGTTGCTGTGGTGGCTGGTTCTGGTTCTGAGGAGGTTGCTGATATCCCGAGCTAGGGGTGGGTGTAGCCTCCTGGTAGGGAACTTTCTGTGGTAAAGCTGGCCTCTCTGGAGGTGCATGTGTGCCGCCGCTAGGTGGTGATTGTGTGGGTGGAGATGCGATAGGCTGGGGGGCCGTCTGAGATTGTGGTAGATATAGATGCGGAGTTGTGGTATACGTATATGCTGCAGGCCCTTGCTGCTGCTGGATGTCGGCTTTCGGGGGCGGAGGGGGAGGGGGGGCTGCGACGGGAGATTGTGTAGCAGGCTGGACACGCACCCTCTGAGCCTCGATTTCCTGCGGGAGAGGGGGCCTTGGAGGAGGTGTCGCCGGGCCTGGAAGCGGCTGCTGTTGAGCTGCCGCTGCTGCGGAGGAAGGAGGCAGCTGCTTGGAGTATGCAGGAGGCTCTTTGCTAAAGACGTCCTTTAGCTGGCCGCATAGGTCGATAAGACTGGATTTCTACTCGATATGGATGCGCAGGTTAGCATCGGTGCTTGAAAGATAGCGGCATCTGGGGAGCACTTTGGTTCGTACATCCGGGTTTTGCGACCAGTACGCTAGATAAGGGTGATAACATCGGCCGTTGGTGTCCACGTGGTTCGTCGGACGAATGCCCATGCTCTTCCCTGGGACGACCATGACGGTTGGAGGCACTTGGGGGTACTGATGCGGGACCCATATGTTCAGCGGGATGTTGTATGTCATTCCCCGGAAGGAGACGGGGAGGGTGCCGTGCACGCACAGCAGCAGGTCGGACCTCCCGTCATCGTGTGCTGCGACAGAGCGACAGAAGCTGTCAGCGAACCGAGCAGCTGCCTTTTACATATATACATTTTTTTTTATCGGAGCGAGAGAACAAGAGACGTACTGTAGACGTCCGTCTTTGGCGACAGGGTGCGGTGGTGGTGTAGGAGGGTGGCGACGTCAGAGTAGGTGCGGTTGACGTTGTGATACTTCTTTGGAGGGCGTCAGCGGATGCATATGCATATTTCAACGTCTCTGGACATATCTCTCTCCCTGTGCTTGAGATGTTGGACTTACCGGCGTGAGGACAGTCGCCAGCCACTGGAGCAGCTCCGGGGCCAAGTCGGCAGACATGCTCATCCGATGGAGCGATGCGGTCGGTCGGTCGGTCGGGCGGTCGGTGAAGATGATAACGAATCCAAATTGGCGATGCGGAGAGCTCGAGAGAGAGGCTGAGTCTGCGGCTGGATATCGGCCTGCATCCAGCTGTCGTCACCCGCCGGGCGAGAGAGCTAGCCGGCTAGCTAAGCCCCTCCTCGTCATTGTAGATACCTGATCCCGTAATAGTGTATGCCTAGACACTTTATATATATATATTACTCGATATACGTACCCCGTGCTTTATACGATAACAAGTAATTTATAAAGATCAAATATCTCCGCCTCCTCGCGATCTGGCTTCTGCTCTCTGCCTTCTTCTATCTAACTCGCTCTTGCTCCACGTAGAGGACACCCAATCTGCCATTCCGACCACTCTGCCCGTTTGGTATCCATATCTATCCTTCGCTCTCACCCCACGCCCCGCGTGCCCCGGCCACGGCTCTCTAAATTACAAATTGTGCTTTCTACGACTACAGAAAAACTACTCCCATCAGGACTAAAGAGGAAGGGTCGATATCCGGCGGGGTTCAAAGCAAGAGATAGCGTCGTCGACAGTTGCACCAAAGAGGGTTGTTGCGTCATCACACATAGCCTTTTGGACCTCAGAGCTTTGTCCGCTTCTTAGCCTCACTCGCCCCTTCGCCCTCGTTCACTCTCACTCTCTCACCATCCTCAGCTTCTCAACCTCGTCAGCAGCTGCTCCATTATTCCCCGTCTGCCGAACCAGAACACTGTCCACATTCTTCACTAAAACACATGAGCTGGAAGGGCTTCACCAAAAGCGTCTCGCGGGTGGGTGCCGCTTTCCCCCCCCTCCAAACACCCAAAACAGCACGCTGACCTTCTGCACTGCAGGCGCCGCAAACCTTCAAAGCCAAGTTCAACATTGTGAGCAAATCCACCTCTCTCTATCTATGCAAGCTAGAATTGACCGTGAAACTCTATTCCCAGGGCGAAAACACAAAGGATCCGGTATACCTTGACGCCGAAAGACGGTTCCAGGAGCTCGAAACCGTACGTCGCAAGCAACCCGCCCAAAAGTGCAGAATTCACTACCACTACCACCCAAACAGTTTACTGATATCCCTGCGATGCGATAGGAAACAAAAAAGCTTCACGATGAATCCAAAAAGTAAGCCCTAGCTGTAGTATTCCTTAAATCCGAGATATCCGAAGGCTGACAGCATTCTGACCAGGTACTTTGATGCCATCAACTGTAAGCGGCACGATGCATCCAATTATCACCGGAATTTCTCTGCTGACACAACCGTCCTCCAGCGATGCTTAACCACCAGATCGAATTCAGCAAATCCATACAGGAAATCTACAAACCGATATCCGGCAGCATGTCCGATCCGGATAGCATTATAGCTGAGGGCAACCCCGAGGGCATCCGTGCCTGCGAGGAGTACGAGACAATCGTTAAAGGTCTGCAGGATACGCTATCACCCGAGCTCGAGATGATCGAGACGAGGATCATCAAGCCTGCCGACGAGCTGTTGGAGATTATCAAGATTATTCGCAAGGTCCTGACAAAGCGACAGCATAAGCAATTGGACTTTGATAGACATCGGCAAAGTCTTAAGAAGATGCAGGAAAAGAAGGAGAAGACGCTTAAGGACGAGAAGAACGTGTACAAAATCGAGAGCGAGCTCGAGCAGGCCACAGAAGAGTTCAACCATTTCAATGAACTGCTGAAAGAGGAGCTGCCCAAGCTATTCCAGCTAGAAAGAGAATTCATCCGGCCTCTCTTCCAGTCGTTCTATTACATGCAACTCAACGTCTTCTACACGCTGCATGAAAATATGCAGGCTATAAACATCGGGTATTTCGACTTGACGCTGGATGTCGAAGAGGCATTTGCTAAGAAGCGTGGCGACATACAAGAACAAGCGGAGAAATTGACGATAATTCACTTCAAGACAAGCGGGGCCAAAGCATCCAACCTCAATTCCAGACACAGCAAGTACGGCAACAAGAAAGCTGAAGCCGAGAAAGACAAAAAGCCCGGTTTAAGCCCATCGGCTACGGAGACGCCGCCACCGCCTTACACCTCAGCTGTGAAAACTGGTGAAACTAGCTTGGGAATATCAGCGATAGCGAAAGCAAAAGCGAAGCCACCTCCGCCCAAACCCAAACCGAAGCAATTCGCGTCCGCACCTGCGGCCGAAACGGCAACAGCGCTCTATGACTATGAAGCTCAAGCTGAAGGTGACCTTAGCTTCAGTGTGAATGATACCATCGAGATCATCCTGCGCACACCGAATGAGAACGAATGGTGGACCGGGAAAGTACATGGCAAGACAGGCCAGTTCCCTGGTAAGAAGATCGTCCGCGAAGCCCCAGTCGCCGCATCATTTCTGACTCTCAAACTAGGAAATTACGTCAAACTCAACTAGAAGAACAAAGGTATCAATTGCTAATGCTAGTCTTGAAGCTCTTGGCTGCGTATTATCCTCTTCCTGTTTCCTTTTAGTACCCACTCGCTTGGTGAAAAACGTATATCTTCCTTTTGTTACAAGGTGTCTCCAGTCGATTACGTCCTTTTGAATACATGGAGTTTTGTTGGTTGAAGGGTGTCTTTGCCGTTGGCCTTTGACGTCTTGCTTTCTAAAGACGTGCATTCATTGTAAAAACATCGCATGTCTCCTGGACTCGAATATTGATTGGATCTAGAGAGACACTGCCATCTACGAATTTTATTAAAGAATATGAACCAAAAAATACATACATATTCCTAGGTACCCATCATGCTTGTTCGACTAGGTATATCTTGCGCCTTGTGATGTTTGCAATTGCTGAGAGCGGAGTCCGGCACGGTCGGCTTTTAGGTGTTGTTGTAAAACCGAGTGGCCATCGGCCATAGCTGACAAACGGCATCACAATTCCTCCAACGACCGACAAGCTCCCTTGCATTGTCTCTTTCTTTTATGCTTAAGCGGCAAAAAAGTCAACCGTTGATAGCTACCTAGGTACATACGACAACCAAGGCCTGGCCCGGATAATCGTACAATGATGGCGTCGATACCCTCTCGATCCGCCAGGAGACTCTCGTCAACAGCTTGGCCGCTGCTGGGCTCGCGTTCATTAACCAGCACGCCTCGCCAGTCCCTCATTCACGTCAACCAGAGCGCATGCCGCAGCAGCCGACAACAGCAACGCCACCACCACCATCTCAGAATATCCTCAGCAAGGCCTGGGCTTTCCACAGGCGACCGCTCCAGCAATGTACCCTCGCGGCGATCGTACGTCAAGGAAACGGCACCGGCAGCCGCAGTAGAAGCTACCGCCGCGACAATCGAGCGAGCCCTCGACCAGCGAACATCGCTTGGCAAGCCGCCGGTTGACCTGGCCATCGACCCCGCCGCCATGATGAGCCCCGAAGCTGGTACGATACCCCCAAGTCTCCCTCCCACTCGCACTAGCACTCACCATCTACCATCTACCATCTACCATTTATCTATAACATGCATATCTAATATGAATATCTGAGCGTGTTTTGTGCAGGCATCCTCAAGCAAGCAACAATAATGGACGCCGGCTCACGACCGATCTATCTGGACATGCAAGCGACGACGCCGACGGACCCACGCGTGCTCGACGCGATGCTCCCCTACATGACGGGGCAGTACGGCAACCCGCACTCCCGCACGCACGCCTACGGCTGGGAGACGGACAAAGCGGTCGAAACGGCGCGGGAGCAGGTAGCAGCACTAATCGGCGCGGACCCGAAGGAGATTGTGTTCACCTCTGGGGCGACGGAGTGCAACAACATGGCGGTGAAAGGGGTGGCATGGTTCTACAAGGGCAAGAAGCACATCATCACGACGCAGACGGAACATAAGTGCGTGCTGGATTCGTGTCGGCACTTGCAGGATGAAGGGTACGAGATCACGTATCTGCCCGTTGGCAATAACGGGCTGATCGATCTGGAGGAGCTGGAGAAGGCGATACGGCCGGATACGGCGCTGGTGAGCATCATGACGGTGAATAATGAGATTGGGGTGATCCAGCCCATGGAGGAGATTGGGAAGATATGTCGGGCGAAGAAGGTGTTTTTCCACACGGATGCGGCGCAGGCGGTGGGGAAGATCCCTGTGGATGTGAACAAGTGGAATGTGGATTTGATGAGCATTTCGGGACATAAGATATATGGACCGAAGGGCAGTGGGGCTTGCTATGTGAGGAGGAAGCCGAGGGTGAGGATCGATCCGTTGATCAGTGGGGGTGGGCAGGAGAGGGGGTTGCGGAGCGGGACTTTGCCTGCGCCATTGGTGATTGGGCTTGGTGAGGCGTGTCGTATTGCAAAGGAGGAGCTTGAGGTAAGCCAGTCTTTCTTGTTTCTTTCTTCTTTCTCGGCTTCCCAGTCGTGCCGTTACTTCCGATTGTCTGGATCCATATGATGAAAATTTGCGAGCTACGTATAAAAAAAATGTTTCAAATTGAGATGAGCTGTTTCTCGCTGAGATGCGCTTGACCACGCATACTCTGAGGACGGCCGTGAGAAACATCGCAGGGGTACTGAAGGATCTAGAAGGATAAGGGCAGCCATGTGGCTTTTTTTTTGTTCAACTTGCCTTGAACCGTGCGGGGTTAGCTTGGCCGTTCGTGTGCTGACTACTCACTTATGACAGTACGACCACGCGCATGTCAGTCGGCTGTCAAAGAAGCTCAGGGACGGGCTGCTTGCCATGGAACATACGACGTTGAACGGGGATGCGGAGAAGCACTATCCCGGCTGCGTAAACGTTTCGTTTGCATATGTCGAGGGAGAATCGCTGCTGATGGCGCTTAAAGACATCGCGCTGAGTTCGGGATCAGCTTGCACGTCTGCGAGCTTGGAGCCTAGCTACGTTTTGAGAGCGCTTGGGAATAGCGACGGTAAGATAGAGAGACCAGATCTGACAAAGAATATTTTTAAACACCGGTAGATCTTTTTTTACTGACTCGGGGTGGTTGTTTTTAGATTCGGCGCATTCAAGTATTAGATTTGGGATTGGCCGGTTCACGACGGAGCGGGAGATTGACTATGTGCTGAACGCTGTGAGAGATCGGGTTGGGTTCTTGCGGGAACTGAGTCCACTGTGGGAGCTGGTGCAGGAAGGAGTGGACTTGAATACAATCGAATGGTCGCAGCATTGAGAGGCTAGACCTGGGGCGTACAACGTGGCGCTCAAGATTCTTTTCTCAGAAATTCTTTTCTTCTTCTGTATAAAATTGATATCATGCTTCCTTTTTTGCATGTTTTTCTTCCCTTATCGGAGGCGTTTTCTTTCGTTCTTTCCTTTTTCTTTTCGTACTCAATCGCTCCTATCGGGTAAAAATGCAGTGACTAAAAAGTGGCTATTTTGATTACGACGATGTGCATTCATGTACATGTACGTATTTACATGGGTGTAATCTCGCGTGTCAAGCTTTGTGCATGATATCATGGGGCAGGCAGCCACCGGCGGGTCTTGCTTGTGCTCTGCCCTTTGGTTGCGGGAATGCACGTGTGCGCATTATATATTGTTTTTGTGCTCAAAAAATGTATGCTTTTTGGATACTCCTATATACTGATTTGGCCAGAGACCAGCTGCGGTTGCGGGATGGTATGGGGGGTGGGTGGGTGTGAGGGTGGGAGTAGCCTAGCATAGCCTAGCCATTAGAGCAACTTGACTTCCCACTGGGAAAGCGTCGTAATACTATGCTATACTAGGGTGGGGAGGGAGGGAGGGAGGGAGGGAGGCAATATTGTACAGAGCGGCGTGTGTATGCTCTCCAGAGAGCAAAGTAACGGGTGGCAGGATAGCGACAGAGTTCGATGCAGGAGCGAGCGATCATCTTGCGCCGGCTAAGGGGCCGCCTCCCTGCATCATCGCAGCACTAGAGGGGAAGAAGAAAAGGGCGAGTTAGAAATATGGATTCGTACGATAGATTAGGATGGGTTTGGGAGGAGGGTACTTTTGTTCAGCGAATCTCTGACCCATGCGTTCGGAAGCCTTGAGCCATTTGTCGACGCACTTGTTGATGCAGCCTTCTTCCTTGGTGGAAACGGTTTTGGAGGTGAAGTCATTGATGCAGTCGTCGAAGCAGCGCTGGACGAGGTTGGAGTACATGCCCATGAACTCCTTCATCTGGCGCTTCTCGACGACGGCCTGGAATTCGCGCTGCTCGGCTGCTGTTAGGCTGTTTGTCATTTGTTAGCCTGCTGGGTGTTTGTGCAGTGTTGGAATATATATGGATGGGTGCGGGGAGCATACCCGTCCATGGTGTCGGTAGGGTAGGGGAAGGGTGGGTCGGTGGAGGATAGCTGGGGAGAGGTCGTGCGGGAGGTCGTGTGGGTAGGGTTGGTGATGGTGTTTCCGATAGCACGGGCCCGCTCAGAAAAATAACTTGGTCGTCGGAGTGTTTGCGCGTGCTTATCGATAACGCCGGTCGGTCGGTCCAGGCGCTGTGGCAGGCAACACAGAAAACGGGGGTGGCCATGCGACGAGGATGGGCCAATGAACTTACCAGATCTCGTTCAAACATTCGGATGACATGGAACATACAGGATACATGACATTACATGACAGGTTTTTTTTTTTTTTTTTTTTTTCAAGCTAGTATCTTATTATTATTATTCAATTTTTATTATTACTAAGTACTTATTTACTCGGGTTTTCCCTTGGTGTCGGTGTGGGATAGGGACTCATGTACGAGGTACTTGTGCGCGCATGTACGTACGCCCCTCTGATGTATGTACAGTACGTACTCGTACTCGCACTCGCACTTGCACTTGCACTTGCACTTGTACTTGCACCTGCACTGCTTTCTGTACCATGCATGCCCACGAGCCCACTGCAGATTCCTTGGTTGCGGGAGGAATGCAAGATGACAAAAACCCCAAGAGCAGACCAGAGCAGGTCAGTGCAAGTCCATCCTGGCTCGAGTCCCAAGCTTGGTTTCTACGATAGCTGGTGGATCGCAGGCCCGGCTGGAGTAGCGACGAGCAGAAGAAGCACAGCAGCAAGAGTAGAAGAACAGAATGGCTGAGATCCAAGAATAGCAACCGTAAAATATATTAGAAGGATGCGTGCACCCAAAGTTATCAGATTGCTTTGCTTGCTTCTTCTCCGCAGCGCTAAACCAACAGTATCGCCATAATTATTATTACTGCTGCTGTTGCTTCTTGGGTTAATAATATAATACTAATATACTAGACGCCGTCTGCTTGCTTCTTACCTGGGCAGTAGAAGCAGTAGAGCAGTCGAACAAGACCTCCTCCTCCGCCTCTCGGACTTTGTTTGCGTCCTGGCGGAAACCCTCGACTCGGCGACTTTCCCTATATCATCATATATACGCAGACACCACCGCCCTGCTGAGGCTATCGACGGCCGGCTGGCGGTTTCTTCGGATCGGATTCTGAACTTGCTTGCCTGCTTGCTGTTGCGCGTGACAGCCTTTCCTTCCCTTCCCTTTCCTTCTTTCTTCCTGCCTCTGCCCTGCCTCTCTCTCTCTCTCTCGTCGTGTGTCTGTGTGTGTCCTGGTCCCCGTCCTTGTCCTGGTCCTGGTCCTCTCCTTCTCTCCCTCTCCGTCTGCCGCTCAACAACTCGGCTGCTTTCTCACCTCACCCACAACAACTCACCTCACCTCACCTCACCTCACCTCACCTCAACCACACCACACCAAATCAAACCACACAACCGCTCACCGCTCGCTCGTTCCTCCACCCACAAAATCCCCCCCCCATCCAACCGCCACCGCCGTCATCGCCAGCGTCGCCCATCATCTCCACAGCTTCCACAAAAAAAACACACCCAAATCAACCACCCGCGATAACCAAACAGTCTTCTCCCATCGCTGCATTTCTTCTTCTACTTTGTGTAAGATACCAGCCCTTTCCCTCCTTTTTTCTGCTTTTCTTCCAGCCTCCTTCCTCCCTCTCCCTCACTATCTATCTCCCCGTGTTTTACTCCTATTGTCATCCCTATCCCCGCCAAGTGATGATGCTGCTCTTACCACCATTCCTCCGCCCTGTCTCTTGTTTCGGTTTTAATTTAGTAATCTCTCTCTCTCTGCTTTTTTTTATCCTTTCCTGTCTCCACCCCTGCGGACCCTGCCTAACCTCTACCTAACCTGCCTAACTACCTCGGAGCTGTGGTATTCTTGGTTTTGCTCTTGGGGTCCTGTACTTAGCTGACATGTCACTCCGGCCCCACTATCAGCATCAGCATTCTCAAACTTAAAGCACGAGACTCTTTCGCATCTCGCACCAACGACACGACCGCCCCCTTTAACCACTCGATTCTCTCGTCGCGCCTCTCTAAATTCGACCATCAACCTCCAGCCACGGCTTCTTTCCTCCCATCCGTCTTCTCGCCATCGTGCGGAAAAGAGCCGACCTGAACTTCCGCGTCCAGGCTGTCGCGCTCAACGCTCAACCATGTCCACAGTGGCAGACGGGCATCACTTTACGAGTCCCGCGTCCCCACCGACGAAGGCCTCCTTAACCTCATGGTGGGAGAAATTCAAGGGCAAGGGCAACCCGAAGAAAGAGGAACCCAAAGGTAACGCCGCTGCCTCTTACTCTGTCTTCCGGCAGTATCCTTCATCTTTATCCGCCGAACCGGCAGGGCACTGGCAGCGGTACGCTAACATTCCGAGGGGCCGCAAACCCCCCGGTCCAGAGGAACCTGGCATCTTCGGTGTCCCCCTGCAGGAAAGCATCAAATATGCCAAAGTCGCGATCAGTATGAACGACCAGAACGGCAACTCGTTCATCTACGGCTACATCCCGATCGTGATTGCTAAATGCGGTGTCTTCTTAAAAGATAAAGGCAAGACTCATTATCAGCAACAACAACACCAGAAACAAAGTTTCAAAACATGCTAACTTTTTTTTTTTTTTTTTCGATGCGTCTAGCGACCGATGTCGAGGGAATATTCCGTCTCAGCGGTTCGGCGAAAAGAATAAAAGATCTTCAGGTCGTTTTCAATTCTCCCGACAAGTACGGGAAGGGTTTAGATTGGACGGGTTATACGGTCCACGATGCCGCGAATATCCTCAGGCGTTACTTGAACCAGCTCCCGGAGCCCATCATTCCCTTAGATTTCTACGACAGATTCAGACAGCCTCTGCAAGGGCATGGTACAATAGATGAGGCCGATGCGATCAAGACGTATCAGCGTCTTATCAGCGAGATGCCACCTTTGAACAGACAGCTGTTGCTCTACATACTCGACCTTCTCGCTGTCTTCTCCTCAAAGGCTGACGTCAACCTCATGCCGGCTCCCAATCTGGCAGCTATTTTCCAACCCGGAATCATCTCTCACCCCGATCACGAAATGTCACCTGCTGATTACCGACTGTCGCAAGACGTTTTGATATTCCTTATTATAAACCAAGACAATTTCTTGCTGGGAATGAGAGGCGCAGAGGACAGCCACCCTCGTGACAATGTCAAGGCATCCGGTGAAGGTTACCAGCAAACAGATCCACTTTCTCGCAATCCCTCTAAACGTGGTCTTGAAAGACACCCATCAGATGCTAGCGCGGGGGCCGAATCAGTCAGAAAGAATGGGCTAAAGCGGGTCGCCTCTACATCTTCACGAAAATCGGTCTCCAGTCCGGGGTTGGGTGCTACCAAGCTCCTCAGTCGAAGTAACACAGTACCATCTAAGAACCGCCCCCCTTCCTCCAACACGCCCACATTTCAGCTAAGGGCAGCCCATTCGCCCCAGATACCCTCTCCTCAACCTTCTCCGGGGCTACCGCAGGGAGGGCTTATGGTCGAAGGAATTAGCCCGGAGGCGGAAGTCCCGGATAGTAAAATACCAGAAGAAGCACCAGCCGGTGCACAGCCGAGCGCGAATGCGACCGACGAACCTGAGACCGACCGACCAAAGTCACAGACGAACGGCCAAGGGGAGAAAACGACATCGGAATTCTTAGAAATGGTTTCACCCATTGAACCGCCTTCTGCTACCTCAAAGGACGCGCCACTAAAACCTACACAACCGATGCAGTCGAACTCGGACCGGCCCACTACGCCGCTACCTCCATTACGTACACCTACGAAGGAGAAGGGTCTATCGTCGTATTTTTCGAGATCGCCGGGCAACGAGTCCGAGAGAAGGGCGTCGAACAAGCTTAGAAAGAAGCGGATACCCGGAAGCCAAAATCCGTCAGCAGAGTCATCCACAGCCTCTCTAAATAGCAGTGTCTCGCATCCTAGTGCGCCAAACAGTGCCCATGCAATATCGCCCACCGCAAACCCTCTCTCCCAGCAGCCACCTCTACCGCCGATTTCTGCTTCTCCACCCACATCAGATCACCCAAGCCCTCCACAGGAAGGCAGGAAACTTTCGTTCCAGGCTCAGATCCCACCGTCCCAAGCAGAGGCACATTCGAGACAGTTGGAGCTACCGGGCCATACAGTAGCCCCTCATTCAAGAGGAGCCCAGTCTGCATCCACAGCATCGTTGGTCCAGCAGGTATCGCAAACTCCCTCGCAAGCCCCCTCGCAGGCGTCTTCGCTATCGTCCCAGTCTGATGATGGGAAGGGAACAGAGAAGCACGCCAAGCACAAGTCTATCTGGCGTAAGTCTGCTCAGAAACTAAACCTCGGAGCAGCCTCCCAGGCGGCTAGTGAAAAGCTGTCGGGTCTGATATCGCCACCGTTTTCAAAGCCCTTACATACAAGTGGATCTTTGAGCTCACTAAGCATCAAGAATCGGCAACGTAGCCGCTCAGTAGGCGAGAAGGCACAGGATGCACCAAAGGAATCGGCGACGCTACCACAGCGAGGGGCCAGTGCGAGCGGCCAACATAACTCAAGTACAGAGAACCTCGGTGCGATCGGGTGGCTACAAAAGAAGATCAACGAACGGAAAGACAAGGGCGACAAGGAAAAGGATACTCCACAGGTATCTCTATCGCCGCCACCGTCTACGGCCAATGGAATCGACCATTCTACCTCTCCCAAGCGGTGACCCACCCTAAGAATTTGATTATGGGAAATGTGAATACGACCAATTTAACAGCTTGATTGCCTCACCACGGCGTCTAGCAATATGTTGTATGTTTCTTTTTTTCAGCCGTTGTTCATCCCTCGTTCGACGACAATTAGCAAAGCGGGCCGGCGTTTGGAAACTCTGTCATCAACCTAATAATTATGTTGATTTCTGTTGGAGAATATCCTTGCGTGTATTATTTCATTGTTCTACTTCTTTTCCGTGACGGAGAAACACCAAAAAAAGTTACATACGCTACCTTGGATTTTTTTTATCTTTCCTTGCCTGTTTCTCTTTCCCTCTGGAAAGGGTGTTTCTTCTCCTTGGGGACGATGATTGATTTTTCCCATGATTAATATTTTTAAAACTTTGTTTTCTTTTTTCTTTTTTCTTTTTTTTTTCTACCCTTGATAACGGGTGATACTCCTAGTTCGAGGGAGGAGGAGGCTGTTCATATTCAGATCGTACAGAGTCTTGATCATGCCATGTTTTATTACCTTACGCGTTTCTACATGTTTTTCTGATGACCGGGGCGTTCATATGCGGGTGGTGGTCAGGTTGCCATCAAGATGATTTATTTTTCTTTTGAGACGAAAGGCTCTGCATGGTTTCTTTGGCATTTACTCGCCCTGGGCGCATGTAATGTACATGTACATGTGCAATGTATGTATGTATGGATGGATGTATATGTAACGGAGGCACGAACGAACCCAAGTGCCCTTTTTTTCATGCAGACACGCATGCATTCGCTTGAGCGTGAGCTGGAATGGTGGTGCGATTGGCCTTTTTTTTCGGTCGTCCCCATTCGGAGGGGCGAATGCACGAAATCCTGTGGAGGGATATTTCCGATCTGTGATTCAGCTGTGTTTCCTTTCCATGACGATTTTTGACGAGCACTTTTGACCGAGCGGACCGATGCGGTTCTGATGATGGTATGGGGATAATTAAAGATTTATACCAGTAAATATATCAATAGTAATATCAAAGTGTAGTTGGGTATTTCATCATTACTACTTCCGTATTTCTAAATATACACACAAAAGCAAGGTATATTTTTTAAATTAAATTAATTTATATTGGAACCGCATTCTCGACCGTTTAAACACGCGCGAGTAGGTAAGTAAGTACTTAGGCAGGCAGAATGCAAATCCCCAATCGACGGGGGCAACAGCAGCCGGGTCGGTCGATCAGCCCGTCTACGGAGGCGGGATGCGATGCAGATGCTACGGTGACGGACGTGGAATTTTGCGCGTGTGCGAGCTCGAACAAAAGATACATGTAAGGAAGCAATTTTATATTTAGCAGCCGGACACTAAAAAATTCTAAACCCGGCCACCGCAATTAGCAGGTGGCAACCAGCCCGAAAGTCAAAGTCTCGTAAACTCCTTTAACCACTCTAAACATTATTGTATTTTTGCTTGTTGATTCGCTTCCAAGTTTTACTGCAAGTAGGTGCTTCTTTTAAACACAACTAGCTAAAAGGTATCTCCGGCCCGTGTCTATGACCTTTTTGGCCTCCTTTGAAACAGAAACCGAGCGGCGGTGGCCACGCAATCGGCGGGGGGCGGCGAGCATCTAGCCAGTTCCGGTGGACGGGTCGTGTCCAATAGAGCAAGTAGACGCCTTTTGGGTGTGTTTATTTACATCTTATACACACGCTACTTTTGAATACTACTATCTAAGCACTACATGTATAGGTATTTGCTGACTTTATTACTGGTTATAACGTTAGTGCGGTTTGGCGTTCAATGCAAAGGCTAGTTTCACACATTATTGATCGATCGGGACGGGCGAGCTCGAGAAAAGGCGAACGGGTACCGGTACCTCCATCTCACCACTCTCCGACTGACTGCGAGCATACGATCGGGCGCTTCAGGGTATATTCCCCTCCCGCTAGGGACGTGCCTGAGGAATAGATTCGGCCATTGCTGGCTGGTTGGCTCGGCTTTTCCTGTCGGATGCGGCAGTGGTACCTGTACCTGTTGCAGGTTGTACGTTTCATGCATGGTCAGAACACCATTCCGGACAGGACAGGCATGTCCACCACTACCACGCTGCCTCGTTGAGATTTCTTGGAGGTTAATTATCTTTCCGATCATGGACGCCATTAAGTTCCTTGTGGATACCTCTGGACATACGCCCCCGTTCGCTCGTCCAACATGATGACATCCAGCGAGCCTGCCTGCCCCTGCTGTGGAGCAGCAGCAAGCAGCAGCAGCTCCAGCTGCAGGAGGAGGAGGCCCAATCAACGCCGCTCTTTGGGGGATGATAGATATATATATAAAGATGCTCGCTCATAAGGCGGTCCCCCCCCTCCATATCCACTTCTCTCGATCTCGTCCTCGTCCTCACTGCTGTTGCCGCCGACTAGACTCCGATCCCGTCGAAGCCTCGTCACCAGACTATCAAGTGGCTAGTGCTAGTGTGTGTGTCGTACAGCTTCGAACTCTAGCTGGATGATGCTCTGAGCCTGGAACCATCTCTGCATCGCACATATATATCAGAGCTCCCCCTTCCACGGACCAACTCTCAGTCTCCGGGCCGATACTCTCCCATACCGTCAACCTCGAACTTCGACTTTAGAACGTTGTCAATTGCTATAGCTAGCCGGTTCAGAATGCATCGCTCTCGGTCCATCCTCCCGACCCTCATCCTCGCCTTCTTCGCCTGCACCCTCGTCCCTGCGGTACACGCCAGCGCTGCGGCTGATGCCGTCGGTTACAGTGCCCTCGAGAGGCTGAAGGCCCAGAAGCGCTCTGAACATCAGGACAGAGGTAAGTTCGTTTCAGTTCAGCCTCATAACTCCGATTTGCTTCTGATAGACGCCCTGTGGCTAACCAATCAAACTCTTTTTATATCACGTGCACGTTATAGTCCACGACGCCCTCAAGCAATTGCTCGAACGTCAAACTGCAGATGTCCCGTCCAATGCGACGACGACATCTAGCCCCGATACTACCGCTCCGCCTGCCAATTCAAACCCCCCTACTACTTCGGATTCAGCCGCTACTACTGATGGTAATGAGAATTCCTCATCTGATGCTTCACCTTCTCCTTCACTCTCTGCCCAAGGACCGACCAGTGCGACTTCCCTACCTTCAGATCCCCAGATAACCCGGCCCGTGACCTCGACCAGTTCGAACCCTGCTCCTCCTACAACCTCCGCCCAGCCAAGTACGGATAATCTCGTGCCTCCTCCTCCTCCTCCTACTTCTTCTTCTCCTTCTCCTTCTCCTTCCCTCTCGCCGTCTTCGGACCGTCCTGTGACATCTGATGCCGTGACAATCTTGGATGCTAGTAGGAGCCCTGAAACTGATACTAACTCTTCACTCGCAGCATCATCTAATCCGCCAGCGAATACTACGCCAGATCAAAACAAAGACAGCACCACAGCGAATGGTATAGCCACCACTTCCAGTAGCGCCGCTGCGGACCCTTCAACGACCTCTGCTGATGTTGCTTCTTCTACCTCTCCCCCTCCAGCTCCTGCCTCGGACTCTAGCACTCAAGCTCCACCGGCCACGACGACAGCCGAAAACCCAGGCAGTTCATCCCCAGCCGCCGGTTCTTCGCGGACCTCTGGACCGCCCAAGTCAACGTCATCAGCTGACGATAACCCCGTTTCTGATGCGGCCCTTTCGAGCTTCACGACCGTGAGAACCTCGATGGATCCAACTGCAGATTCTACGTACACGATACCTCTTTCCACGAGCACGTATACTCTCCCAAATGGAGAGAAGAGGACATATACACAGTTTTTAGTCGTGGAGCCTACAAAAGGCGCATCGGATGCTCAGAGCCCCCAACAGGGAGGACAAAGCTCGAGCGGAACAGCGTCGTTGCACACGAATGCTGCAGCACCAATGCGAACGCCGGGGCCGATGGTTGCGGTTATCGTTCTTGGACTAGGTGCTGCTATTGTGGTGTAGAAAGAATGTTCTGCTTTTCGAAAGAACCCATTCCGGTGGGATTTGCTGACTTTTTTTTTTTCTAATGTTTCGGTTTCGGCTTGGGCTATTTGCTTTGCAGGCACATGGGAAAATTTTTGGGTTTTTTTTTTTTTTTATGGTTAGCGGTACATACTTAAAAGCACACGGACACACTAAATTCATAGACAGGTTGTAATTTTTTCACTCGTCGGCTTCCATTGGGAGGAAGGACGCATATTTCGATTCGCATTACTGTCCTTTCCGGGTTTTCTTCTCGATTGTTCTTTTTTCTTTTTCTTTTTTGCATAACAAAGGCAGGCATTTGGGCAGCGATGGTATCGCACGGCATACATTTCTTCTACTACATTTCTTTCTTTCTTTCTTTCTTGGTCTCCAGGTCGGCTAATTAATCTTGGACATAAGGACGAGGCTGCATATAGTACATTTTTGGCGGCTTTAGTGGGTTAATGTATGATAGTTTAGCGGGATACGACGAAATTGAAAAATTGGCACAAGTATATTTTACCTAGCTAGTATGTTTCGGTTTATCTAGTGGGGAAAATACGCCATAACCGCTAAGGTAAATACGGACACGGCAGCATTCACTCTAATAATAATCGCATATTCTCCCCACTAGATAGCCTTAAATGGAATCAAAACCCACTGATCTAACCAAAAATATGCACAACTATAATAAAAAATACGCGCTAGCGAATTGGATGGCTACTGAAGTCTGTACATCATCTATATATCTAATTCATATCTCGAGATGCTTATATGTGCAATATATAATCATGAGTGTTCAAATGTTGTCGTTACCCTTGTCGTGGTCGCGGTCGTGATGGTCGTCATTCTTCCAAGTGATTTTATAGCCGTAGACCATCCGGCGGACGTTCTCGTCACCCCTGTCGACTTCAAACATGGCCTTATCCATCTTGTGCTCGAGGACTTGTTCGACGTTCAAGTCCTCCATCTCACGGGCTAGGGTGAAGAAGTTCAGGTCGGCGTCGTACAGCCAAGGTCGGTGCGGGGTGAAAAATACGAGGGCGACACCGTGCGGCTTTGCTAGAGTAAGGCGGAGGGAGGACAGCAGGGCCTGGTGCTGGGAGTGGTTAAAGATGAGATCGGAGAGGATGAGTAGGTCGTAGCCCGAAGGGGAGATGGTGAGGAGGGGGGATGCGTCCGCGCCCCAGATGTAGCCGGGGCATTCTATGCGTGTCGTGACTGCTGAGGACGAGAATGCGTGAGCCTTGTTGTATTCTAGGTTTTCGAGCAGGTCGTGGTCCGGATAGTCGGAGAGGACGACGGTGCTGGCACCGAGCATAGCGCATAGGAGACCTGGAAGTCCTGCCCCTGCGCCGAACTCGAGCACGCTGCGATTACGCACGAGAGAGGCGGCATGCGTCTCGATGTAGTTTGCACATATGCGGGAGGCATTCCACAGGAGGTGGCCCCAGAGCGGGGACTTGCCTACCAGGCGGACGGTGATGGTGCGGGGTTCGCCGGACGGTGGGGGGAGAAGAGTGTGCGTCGCGAAGGTGTGCGGCGGGGTCGGTGGGTAGTAGCCTGAGGTGCTGATGAGGATGGGGTTAGCAATTGTGAGGTTATATGTACTCTGCAGTGGGTATATTGTATGGTGGGAGGAGCTGGCAGACCTTCGGGCTCGGTGAAGAGACCGGCTGCAACGGTGTCTTCGTCATCGCTGTCACTGGTGCCGTCACGGCGGTCGACCGGGTCTGCCATTCTTGCGATACGAAGTATGTAGATACTCTGAGATCGAAGATTGAGAATTCGAATGTGGAGAAAAGTTGGGTCGTCGACGGTGAATTTGACAACGCGGAAAATGCAACAAGGCCGCATATGCCGCATCATCGGCGTGCGAATCGAATCTGGTGAGGTATTGTAGATTCATTACAATTTCATTGCATTGCATTACTCGTGCTATATACATGTATCTAGGCGATTTAAAATCGATTATATCCTCCAGCCTCCAGGGTATCAAAAATATAAGAAAATCAAAATAAAGGAGATTTGAACAAGGAAACCATTGCAACTGCTTAACAGCTGTCACATCATGGTCCTTGTCAAGTTAGAGCAAATATTGCAAGCCAAACGGAAGCACAAAATTGAATGGAATCCGCCTTATTTAGAGCCCGGTCGACCGACATGCAGTCGGCGTAGATGGCTTTGGCGACGGATAATGTGACGGCTGCCATGGCCAGCACGGCTAGAGATAACTTTGCTACGTCGTGCGGCTTTAGAGGACACCGTACGCGTACCGGTAGTGGTAGATGCGCTCTTATTCGAATTCTCTCCATCGACAAGAGGCTTCGAATCCCTCTTGAAAAACTGTGACGCTCCGCCGCCGTTCGCCATTATCCGGTCCCAACTGCTCCTCAGACCGGTTTTCACGGCGCCGGTAAACTCGGCGGTCGTCCACGAAGCGTCCCAGAAGGCGACGCCCCCGAACGGGTTGTACGTAGAGTTCGTGCCCGTGCCTTTCCAGAATGCTCGTGCGTTTTCGCAGTCTTCCATGGACTCGCTGGCGACGGAGATGAGTTCTTCTAGCGGGATGTACCCACCGGATAGAGCGGCGGATGGGCTGGCGGGCGTGCCGAGGAAGAGCTTGACATTTGGATTCAGGGAAGAGGAACGCGCCCATTCTGCCCATTCGTTGAAGTTGTAGGCATCTCTGTTTGATGGCGCGCAAGGGTTATCTAGTCATGTGCATTAGTGGTAATCCCGTGGGAGACGTGCAGACGAATGTTTTAGAAGAAATAAGCTTACTATAGAATTGGATGAAGAACTGTCATAGAAGTCTCAGATTAGCGGAACGGTTCAAGCTGCCAGTGTGGAATGGGAGCCAATTTTAACTCACCATGTCAAACCAGGACCTCTTCTCTTTGAGTGCAGGAGAGAGAATAATGTCTGGGAACGGGCACTGCGGGGACGCCGTGAGGAGATAGCCACTCTTGCCATTGCGTCCAGTTGAGCTCGTGTACAGAGACCGTAGCTGGTCGATAAATGTTGGCCAGTTCTCTCCCGGCTGTCCCGCTGGCGATTCGATGTCTGCGTACCGTATTCCAGCCTCGTTAATATATTATGTCATATTCATCGTCGAAGAAGAGTGGGGTCGAATAGGTCTCACCTAGGTCGATACCATCGAGCTCAACCTCTCCGAACGGTCGTTGACAGCTGCCGTCCTGACCTCCGCCAAGAAACATGTTCCAGACTTGGTTTGCAGCCGCTGTGGCCTCCACCGGGCTATTCAGCTCGTATCCCGAGCCGGCGCCGCCGATAGATATAAGTATTCTCTTCCCTTGGCCTTGACAGGATAGTATGTCCTGTGCAACAGCTGCGGGGTCAGGCGCGCCGCTCGTCGTACTGGCCATCTGGAGAAGGGGCACTTTTTCATTTCTAGTGAAGTTGTTAATGTAGTGCACAGATGACTAGAAAGTTGGGAAAGGGGTCCGTACCCAAGCAACTGAGCAATAAATGAAATGACCACTATATCGACGCTTTCTCGGGAGCAGTAGCTGCCGAGAGGCTCTTGCGTCCCTTCTATAAAGGCGATTCCAGAGGATATGTGTCAGCCATAAGTCGCCTGTGCGTCTACACACATGTACAAGTATATACGTCTACGGGATACCTGTACTCATTTTCGAGTAGGGCGCTGGAAACATTGACTTACGTGAGCTTTGGCCCCAGTACAGAACGACGTTATCCGCTCGGTTCAAATCAAGACAATGGGAGAAGCAGAACAGAGAAAATAGCAAAATCGCCAGCGAGAGAAGGGAGAATCGGATCGCAATCATATTGACGGCTGGAAGGAACGTTGCACTGCAACGCTTAGAAATGCGTATCTGCGACGATTCAAGTTTGATGAGTAACCTGGTAAGCTTTGTTTCTGAAGAAGAATTTTCGAACGTTTCCTTTCTACCCTCTGGCGGGTACCCCCGTTTTATATTTGCCTTTAGCCGGACGTATGGATGCTTAGGTATAGGCAGACGGTGGATGTGGCATCATCAAGCATAGAGAATCTAAAGGGGGATAGCTAGATTGGGATCCGGAGGCACAAGCTTGAAACGAAGCAGCATTCCATGCATCTGGTGATAAACGAAGTTTTGCGCCCTGTCAAGGTATTCGGTTTGCTGGTGGAATGGACGCTGATTCCCAGCCGTGAGCTTTTTATCGAGCGATTGTGAAATACAACATGTCATTGTGGTCCGAGCCAGAGATTTATAGCACCGGTCCGCCACCGATAGATATTTGGACTGACAGCTGTGCTGCTACAGCTAATTCCATGCAGGACGTTGCCAAGGTTAGCACGAGCATTTTGGTGACGTTGTGCATGAAGCACAAGCGGACGCATTTTTCTCCGGCCAGGCTACATGGCAAATGCTCGGTGAGGGTTAAAGCTCGCGAGAGTCACTAGCTAGAATAAATAGCATAAGCCCATAACTAGCAAGGCCTAATATTTTTTTTCTTCACATGAGTTTGATCCTGCTGCATTAGCTCTAAGCTTTGACTGTTTTTCTCGATGATTCAGACCAGGAATGCTAATGGGCAGCAACAGAATCGTTCATGCGTTGTTTTTGTTGGATTCCAGATGTTGCTCATGCTCAACCTTGATACTGCTCAGCGTGTGAAGACTGCGTGACTGTGATCCCGAATCACTGAATCTATGCGGTGGAGGGGTCGAATTTTTTGGCCTTCAAAATTCTTTTGTGGACTCGCAGTCGAATTAGGCGATATCTTTGTTCGACGTAGGTGCACATGTGGATTCCAGTGTTGCTTTTCTACCTTTGACTTTTGTCGACACCACGCCGAAGCTCTTGCCTCCACCCTCACCACGACGCCGGAAATCGATATACGCTCACCGCAGCCTAGCTGCTCGAGACTCTGCACTTCTGTCACGTAATCCAACATGCCAGTAAGTGAGATATATATGGCTTTATCGCTTTGTACCAGGCTCGAGTTTTCGCCGTGGCTGACCCAAAACCTGCGCACTGTTACGGCATACAGCTCATAATGATATCAGGCTTCCCAGCCTCTGGTAAAACCACCCGCGCAAACCAAATCAAAGCCTTCTTCGAGTCAAAAATCTTAGAGCTATCACCCACCGACAGCCGGATCGCTCGGCTGAAAGTGCACATCGTCAGCGACGAAGGCCTAGGCTTGCCCAAGGAGGCTTACAGAGGTACCACCCCAGACAAGAACAAAAAAAAAAAGGGAAATGCACATCGCGAACGCACCCCACCTTCTGGCTTCTTAAAATGCCAATGTATATAGGTGCGGTGGGGTGATGGAAGCGGTAAGCAAGCATATTTTTGGGGCTCAAGTTTGCTCACTTTGCAGTCAAATGAACAGAGGCACGACCAGAGAAGGATGCGCGGGCTACGTTCTACGCTGCCGTCAAGCGGCTACTCTCGCAGGACGATGTGGTCATCGCCGATGGCATGAATTACATCAAGGGATTCCGGTACCAACTACACTGCGAGGCGAAGGCTCTTTTGACACCATCTTGCGTCGTCCACGTCGGTACCCCGGCGGAGAAATGCAAGGAATGGAATGTAAACGTGGTTGAGGAAAGGGAATCTGGGGATAGCGACAATGCCAGTGGTGATGGTGCTCCCCGCCGTGAACCATATGCCCCCGACGTTCTGGACAATTTGATATTCCGTTATGAAGAGCCGAATGGGATGGCGAGATGGGATAGTCCTTTGTTCACCGTGCCCTGGGTGGATGAGGATGTTCCGGGCGATGAGATGTGGAATGCGATGGTTAATAACAAGGCGGTGAAACCACACCAGGCAACAGTTCTGGTATGTTGCTGAAAGCTACGAGAATCTTGCACATAGGACTAACCCGTATGTTAATCGGAAGAAACCGGCGGCCGAAGCGAATTACCTGCAGATTATGGATAAGGCGACGCAGGAAGTGGTGCAGGCGGTGATTGAGCATCAGAAAATGCACGGCCCTGGTGGTTCAGTTACCATACATGAGGCTTCTAACGTAAGTCTACCACTAAGAGCCAGCATTCCATTCATATGGGTGGTCGCGAAATTAATCGGACGTGTGTGCGATCGATAGAAAATCGAGCTCCCGACAAGTCACATCGGGCTCCCGCAGCTGCAGAGGATTCGAAGGCAGTTCATATCTTTCAATCGGCAACATACGGCAGAAAAAACAAGCCTGAAAAACATGTTTGTGGAGTACCTAAACGGGGAACTGGAGTAGATCAAGGGTGGGCCATATTTCCCCCTCCTATATAGGTTACATGCATTTCACTGGTGTTCATGGTGTTTGGAAAATACGATTAGCGATTTTCTTGGCGCTGCCTTCTTTCTCCCAGTCGATCCAGCGAGCGAAGCGCCCTGTCTTCCATCGCACCTTAGTGTTCTAGCCCCATTGTCACCATCGTAGCCAAAAATGTCGTACCAGATGAAAACGCTGAGCGGTAACCGTAAGCCACCCAGACCGTACCCTTCTAACCGATCCTTGCGCCGAGGCCGTTGCGGCAGCGATGTTGGCAGGATAGTAGTTGATTTATGTTACTGACTTTCGATTCGCTAGCCCTCGCGAGAGAGCGTCGGGGTGGTCAACACGCCGCCGACGAGGCCGAGTACGATCGCCTTCGTGGTCTGGCTCGCAACGAACAAAACCGGCGGCACGAGCTCATCGGAGAGTCGCGCGAAGCTTACCAGAACGGCGATAAAGC
This sequence comes from Drechslerella coelobrocha, assembly GCA_036971555.1. NCBI lineage: Eukaryota > Fungi > Ascomycota > Orbiliomycetes > Orbiliales > Orbiliaceae > Drechslerella > Drechslerella coelobrocha. Next base: position 474,993 of record JAJTUH010000004.1, read on the forward strand.
GCGCGCCCACGAACTTTCGCAGGAGGCGAAACGGCACGAGGCGAATGCGGATACGTACAACAAACAGGCATCGGATTATATCTTCCGTGTCAATAACGCGAGTCAGGAGGAAGACACGATCGACTTGCACGGGCTGTTTGTCGAGGAGGCAGAGTGAGTTCTTCAAGTATATGTTCTCTACATAGGGAGCTACCTTGGCGTTTAGCCGCTTTACTGACTCTCGCATTCGCAGAGAGATTTTGGCGACGAGAATCCAAGCAGCAAAGAGGCAGCACGCCAGAGGCCTCCATGTGATTGTGGGCAAAGGCATCCACTCCGAGAACCACGTGCAGAAGATCAAGCCTGCCGTCGAGAAGTTTTGCCGGGATAACAACCTGGTTTACAGCATCGAGAAGAACGCAGGAAGAATCTACATTGACCTTCAGGCTGAGGGCGTCGGCGAAGTGGACCCAAGCGAGCATTCATGGGCTTATGGTGGGCAGCAGCAACAGCATGGGCAAGGTGGCTATCAGCAGCATCAGCAGCCCCAGTATCATCAGCAACCGCAGCACCAGCAGCCTCATCACCAAGGTGGTGGCGGTGGTGGCGGCGGCGGGCAGCAGGAAGACTCAAGTGGTGGGCTACTTGGTCTTATATTTGGGGCTTTGAGAAAGCTGCTCTGCGGAAAGTAGACATCGCGACTTCGACCGAGACACTTGCGATGTTACTTGTCCTAAGTACAAGATCACTATGGTGGAGCGAGAGCATGGAAAATTGGTGCATAGGCTGGATGTTGGTACATATTCGGGTTTAGATGACGGGATGGATACACATGATGACGCGGGCGTTAATTTTGGTTTACGACAATTGATGGCTTCGAATTTTCGACGATATACACTTATATTATTATAAAACACATGTACACTACGATCGGTTACTACGATCTTATACAATACGGTCCAAATTTCTCAACAATCTGTCCCTCGGTAGAAAAGTTCGTATCAACCTGCGAGGCATGTGAAAAGACGCGAAAGAAAATGTGATACTACCCATAACACCGGGACCTGAACACCCTTGAAGCATCAGGCACGCTCTTCCTAGATCCTGTAACATAGGCTATGCGCTATTCCGAAGCCCCTTAGCGATTTCGTCCCTCCTTGGGATAGAAAGAGCGTATCGACTGTTTCCTTACCCGTTGACCACGGAAGGATTAACAGCGAGTATGATTGACAAGGAACATATAATTAGCTATAAAACCGTTGATCGTCAGCAAGGGGCCTAATGTAGCAGACTCCTACGCCCTGAAGTCATGGAGTGCCCTGCAATACTTACCGATGCTGCGATAACCGTTAGGAACAAGATCGAACCTCTGCTCGCGGGGAACTTCCCCTTGAGCAACCAGTTCTGGCTTTCGTAATACCGATTAAGGCCGATAAGTAATACAAGGATAGAGATCCCGAGAAACGTTGCTCCGAGAGGCTTGCCCATCCGCCGCAAAGTCATTGCGCCTGGTTTGAATTTTAGCCATGTGGGCATCGCATCTTGGTGTAAGCTTTCACCAAGTCGCTCTTCATTTTAAGGTGCACCGGGTACTCCACGCAGCCCCGATCGTGTATGCTGTGCGTCGGTTGCACGGAGTTGGTCCTGGGAGGAGGGAGGAATTAGGAGGGAGGATTCAAGGACCAGGCCATACCTTTCTGACTAGCGGGGTCTGAGCTTCCGACTGTTGCATTCAACCTAAACAGCTGCGTAACCGCAATCCCGATCGATGCGAACGATAACGAGGTTCGGAGCCATGCTAAGAATGTCCGTTCTGGAAGGGGGAGCCCGCGGGTTAGGGCAGCTGAATATCTTTGACCTCTGCTACAGTCGCGGGTCCCAAGGTGTCACTCATCACGACCCGAAGACCCGATCCCACACCGAGCAAAGCTCCTCAACCGACTCGAAAGAACGGAGGAGTGAGGGGACGGGCTCTTCGAGCTAGCTCGAGGTACAGGAGCTTACCTAAGGCTAGATGATCCCTTGCTACCGAACCTTTGTTCTCCAGGTTCAACGATCCGAATCTAGCGAGGTTCCGAGCAAACCAGCCGCCATCCTTCTGGTCTGCCTTCCGCTTCCCCTTTGCATCTCGTCTGGCGGAACTCGAAGGGTCGTCTACGGGAGCTGTTTGCCCGGCAGAGTCGGAATTTGCTCGTGAAACGACATCACCGGAAGATGAAGCGGGTCGCTGGCTGCCGTGCAGCTGTTCCGGCTGTCGATGCTGCTCGTGCTCCTGCTGTGGCTGGTCTGAGGAAGTAAGCCTTTGCCCTTGCGCCGGCCTCTGTCGCGACATTTCCCTGGTCTGGAAGCGGCGTCAGGTGTTACCGTGGAGATTCGAATCAGCTCCGGAACGTGAAGAGGAAAATAACGGAAGGGGAAGTCGGACGTGCATGATGCTTGGAGGTTTTGTAATGCAACGGAGCTCGCGTGACGAGAAGAACGTGGGTGCCAGCCATCCCCAACAGCAGTGCCCATGAATATGGATTAGGACATACATATACATGAGATGTATCATCGTGTACATGCTGTCTGAGCTAGCACTTTCAATGTGCCTGTGCATGTTGCCCTGTAGTTTGATAGTGTACAATGAGATACATGCACCTGGTATGTAGATGCGTATACGCACTTTTTTTTAACTCACATACCGTCTACCGACTTCGCCCCCGTGGGGGAAGGGAAATCAAAGCGGAGGCCATTCGCAATATCACCGCCGACTGGCGTGCTCTCCGCTCTGTTCTTCCAGAGAAAAGAGAAACAAACCTCTTGGCTTTCTCCGGGCACTGAGAGATGGGCATATCGATAGCAGTTCGGGCCTTTGGGCGGCATCGCTGCCGGCTGCATTGTCCAATGACATCGTTTTGCGAGCTTTGTCAAAGTCATCTGGCAGAAAGTCAACCTCAACTTCAAGCGCTGGGGATTTGATTCGACCGAATCGCAAAACGAGACTAGTATACTTTGCGCCGCCCACTTCAACGTACATTACATGTGCGGAAGCGCCAGCAGCTGCTCCGGAGCTTTTCTTTTGGTTCGCGTGGGAACTAGCGAAAGGCAGCCACTCGGTGCATCAACCCAGCCATCGTCCTAACAAACCCGCATTTCCATAAAGTCGAACCCTTCAAATCTCCCAGCATTGGGGTGAAGCACGCAGAAAACTATGCGGATCACCGCAAGACCGTCGAATTTCTCAATCGAATTTCACATCCTAACGTTAGGATTCCGACGGCCAAGCCAACGTGTACATGGAGGAGGAGGACACATGTACATTCATTCGCATACGATATAATTAATTACGCTACGGTCGAATTCAAAACAACGTTAAAGTTAACCCACGATCGAACAAGCTGCGTACGAGGGTGGCACAGAAACCGCATCAGATGCTGCGGTGAGAGGATGGAGCATGAGCATCGGAGCCCCGAAACGTTACCGCTCTGTTCGGATGTGGGACTCTGAGCGTTCGACGAGTCGACCACGCGTATGTCCCATCCGGCATACCGAAGACACACGCGCTTCCACCATCGGTTGAAAATATGCATATGCAGACATGCCTGCTCCCCAGATGGACTTCATTTGTGCTTGACGCCACCCGGCCACGCCAGGAGATATATCTCTGAATGTTCCATCATCCCAGCCAGGCCTTATCTTATCCCAAAATACAAAATAAATATACTATTGTCATTATTTCAATTAAATATTAGTATGTGTGTGGAACTCGCCAGGTTCCCCCCCCCCTCCACCCCCCCCTCCGAGAGTTCTTCCCGTTTACGTCTGGTCCGGCCATGACTGACCGCATTCTGCAACTCGGAAAGCAATAACCCACATTTTACTACCCGTCGAACCGTTGTCGACATCGTTATACCAAAGCGGAATACTTCGAACGAAAATCATCCTGTCATAGGACAGGTGTGGTCTTGCAGGGATCCTGTTTAACCCAAGGAGGCAGTCACCAACTGGCTGGCCTACCGTAGTCTCGAGGACGTACCCAGGCCTTAACAAGGGGAGCCTACGTCCTAGCCCCTCGGTATCATGGCGCATGCTCGTATCGATATCTGAAGAAGCTACAGGCAATCACATCAGCATGCGTACAGAGCATCGGTAAGCCGTTTGCAAAGATAAAATAAACTGCCACATGCCTCCGGTTATCGATCGACTGACTCTTGACAGATACGATCTCCAATACATGTAATATATTGGTAATAGAGAAGAACACCGCACGAACATTCTACGACCACCACGAGAAACGAATGAGCAAACGACATCGATCTGTCTAATTAATATTTCATACATAACTTTATCGTCTAATGACTCTCGGTTTAACTGTTTCGACGACTTTCTTACGATCCATTAATCTTGTTTCATTCCACAAACTACCCCGATCAAAAATACAGCGGAAACATACAAACCTATCTACAAATACACCCCGCAAAATTTCCCACAATTATCCAGTCAGAATAGTAGCCGACTACCTGCAACAATGGTAGTCTCGGGGGCGCCTCCCTCCACAAGGATGGATCCAGCGTGGGCACCACAGCTGAATTTCCACCGCCAGGTCGATAACAAGAGGAATAGCAAAAAGAAGCCCATGCTTCGCTCGGCCTGGCTCCGGAACGACAAGGCCGACAAACCCTTGAGCGCTCCTCTCCAGATCTCGGCTCCCCAGATTTTAGGTGAGCATCCTCAATCCCCATTTTGTATTGTTCGTCTTGAGCAGGTTTTCCGTAGACGCTCTTCCACAACGGGCAGCGTTGTGACCCAAACGGGAAGCCAACTCGCGAAATCTCAACATCGACGACAACACAGGAAAAAGAAAAAGGCTAACAAGAGACAAAAATTTCGAAGCAGATACAAAATCGTGTAACACAGAACACAAATATGAGACCTCTTACAGGGCAGGCTCCGAGGTTGGTGATATCCCGTGTCCTAGTTTGAACGCCTGCCCACCTGAGCATGTTTTTTGTGTCACTCCGCTTATGTATTTTTTTTTTTTTTAATTTGCGTACCGAGAGCTCATGCTCAAATACATGTTGGCTTCCTGAACCCTTGCACTGATTAGAACATTCTCTATATAATCTAGAAACTCTTCTCGATTCCCCTCTCGGTTGGGTTAGGCAATGAGGATTTTACCGCTTCGATTACCAAGTCTCTAGAGCAGGTGCAAAAAAATAGCCGATTAGAAACCAGCAGGCCAGTACGACAATCATACGAGAGACAACCAACCCTAAATCAAATAGGGCTTTCCGCAATGGCGCCGCCATCGGCTGTCTTCTCAAAAATTCTTCTAGGGAGCAGCTCGGCCAGGGATAGAGTGATTAGAAACACACACCCACAGCCTATCTCCAGAGAATCGGATCTCGAGCCAAAGCTTTCATTCACCGACAGACGAAAACTGAATACAAAGGAGCTGAGATTGGAGCTTAGTCGCAGCTATAATAGTGCCGAGTATAGTCTGAAGCGATCTGGTAGCCTGAAAAGGTCCTCCAACGTATCATCTCAGGATAGTTCTCTAAAGTACAGCAGAGAACATCTGGAACGGATGGACAGGGAAGAAAAACAGGAGCCAAAGTCGCCATCGACACCCATCCATGCCAGCGTCGCACAGAGCATCTCCGCCTACCTAGGTAGCATCGGGTTACTCACCCCGCCATCTACCTCGCGGAGGCAACAACGTGAGGAGAAGGCTAGAGAAGCGCACGAGCTAAAGAAGCAGAGCATAAGACACCTGACGCCACCCCGAACGCCATCCGGCATTACTGATGCGTCAGTCCCGGTAGTTCCAGCGTCTCCAAACCAATCTTGCTCAGATGGGGAGTGGCCACCGAGGAGCCCCCGTAATATCTACATCGAGGGGCCCACGACTCTCTATTCTGGTCGCTCATCGGAAGGAGCTGAAGACAATACATCCTTATCTGAAGGGGGTATAAGCCCAACAAATGCATCTCGCCCTTTTATATCGAACCCTCAACCAAGTTCTGAAGTAGACTCCCTTGCCGATGGGCTATTCGAGAATCCAAGGCAACTACTGCGACATCCTCCTCGGATGCGAAGTTCATTTGACCCTTCTGTGGGAAGCACGCCTGGCCTTCCACTTAGCGAACTTGCAAGGTTCGCCGAACCGAATTTCTCGAATCCAGCGCAGGTAGCTTACGATATCCGAGATATGGTTTTGCCTGTCGTGATGATTGCAAACGCATTCGGGTTCCCTCACAAGGCTTCGGTACGGCCTCAACCCCTGCAGAAGGCACGGCTTTCTGCCAGCCCTGTACTTGAATCTAAGCCCAGGGGTGACTATCAGGCTAGGACCCAAAAGTCTACGTCCGTTAAAGTAAAGAATGGTTTGAGTGTATTTCCTCGGAGAGCATCCTCGAGGGCATCTTCCCACAACAGACCAGAAAGGAATAACCCATACATCCATAGTGGTGCTGTCAACCAAACAACAGCCTCCCTGACCAACCAAGTCTCTGGAGAGGAAGCTCCGGTGTCTATTCCCTCGGAGGCCTCATCCTTTGAGAACCTCCAGCCACCTAGTGTTGCGACCACGTTCAGTACTACAATAAGCGCATTTGATGATGATTCTTCCGATGACGATTACTTCGGAGATCTGAAGCATCTGTCAGGGCTTGGAACACGTAACTTGAGACGCAGGAAGACGGGCTCTAAGAGATACTCCCGTGACTCCGTCAACTTCACGGGAGACCGCCCGTTCTCCCGACTGTCGCTAGCGCTAAAACAAGAGCCATCAGCCCTCTTGAAAGAGACAGACTGCCGGCATCTGTCTACCGAAAACTTTGTTCCGGTCCGCCAAATCCCAATTCCAGAAGAAGCCCAGCTCTCGACATCTGCGGGCACTTTTAATAAGGCCCGGTTTGGCAGCTCAAGGCTAATCCGTGACAATGAGGTGCACCATCTTAAGGATTCAGATGGAGTTGACCACCTCGTTCTTGAGCAAGAAGATGGCAAAAATGTCGTTGTATCGGGTACACTGGATTGCCTAATTATGGAGCTCTGTACCTCCTTTGAAACTGGGGATGATGAGGCATTCGCCGATGTCTTTCTTCGCACATCCTCACTATTCACCACCCCCCTACCTCTTCTCAAAGGCCTCACAAACCAATTTAGGACCGGGAATTCAAGAGTCCAAGAAAGGATTCTCTTGATCCTAGAAAGGTGGTTACGAACCCAACCAGAGGATATACTAGAAGCTGAGGTCATCAGAGAAGTTCTTCTGATGTTCCTGGCGGAAGTATCCTGCTGGGGGCACACCGGGTCTGCTGTTCGTTTAACTCAGACATATTCCCACATGAAGGACAAGCTTCAGAATTTTCAAAATACAGTAGAAGACGCTAGAAAGATTAGGGATATGCCCGACAGCTTGAGGCTCCCATCTTCTTCTTCTTTTCCTGAAAATCTCAAGCTCTTCTTTGGAGACGAAAATGTCATGATTGAAGTTGCCCAGTATCTCACTACTGTTGACCTCATACTATTCCGGGACGCCTCGCATACGAGGACTCTCGTTATGTGGTGGATGTCCCAGACGGATGAGGACCGAGATAGCTGGAGCTGGGAGAAAGAATTACCCTATGTCAACAAGACCGACGTTGACCCCGCCGTTGAACGAGTCCATAGACTCCTTCGACGGTCTGCACAATTCAAGTTCTGGGTCCAGCACGAACTTTTAGCTATGGCTAAAGCCGAGGACCGCGCTGACTTGATCTCGAGTCTGATCCACCTTGCCTTGCTTCTTCGAGAACAAGGTAATCTTCAATCTTGCCTTGTCATCGTTGACGCCTTGGCTACAGATATCATCATCAGCCTCGAGAACACCTGGGATCTCGTTCCAATTGAGAGAATCCGAGAGTTTTCTGAACTCCGGGCTCTATTGGACCAAAAGACCTATGTCAACTTTTCCTCACGCTGCAAAGACTTTGCAGTCCCATATTTTCCCTTTTTTATCAAATCTATCGCCACTATCCTCAAGCAGTCTAAGAATTCAAGTTCTCGATATAACGACGCATCCAAAATCCACGTCGACTCTCAGATCGAAAGCACCCTGTACCGCCCACAAGCATCGGCCGATAAGGCCAAGCTGGCGCCGGCTCTCCTAGACTTCAAAAAGTGCCGCTCTTTCGTCAAGGAAGTTTCATTTTTCCGCGGGCTGGCGAAATATCCACCCAAGTTTGTTTGGGGTGTTGACAGGAAATGCTTCATCTTCCGCAAGATGGAAATTGGCAGGCTCGCATTCCCTCGCGACCGCGACAATGCCAGCAGCGCGACTAGCAGGATGAGAAGTGGTTCCATTTCATCCGTTGAAGACGCTCCCGATGCGAGCTACCTCAACCATTTGTCTGAAATCATCGAAGGTCGGATCGACGCCGTCCTTTCACCAATGCTCGAAGGCGCTGTAGACAGCGGCCAGGCAATGGTTCGGCAATTCACGAATGCCGTGATCTATTTACGCCGGTACGTCCAAGGCGAGGATGCGCTTTGAAACCCGAACGATGCAACCCGTCACTAGGCGCCTTCGCTCCTCAAGTTATCTAGCTAGCACAGTGCTCTAGTGGATGGATGCTTCGTCTTTTACGAAAACTTCATTACGCTCGTTACCTCTATCCTTCCACGCTATTTAACAGTTATAGAAGGGAGCACAGCGATGTATTTCTTTGGAGGCGTCTGGTAATTATGCTTGTGATAGAAAACCCTTTGATACCCTCGTCTATAATGAGCCCTCACACTTTCTTCCATTTACTACTATTCTTTATTAATGATAATGAGGCATGTTTATGTTACGGTTTTTAACGAATGAATTGCCATGTACCTACATGAAAGATATGCTATAAATTAACGCTTTGACAAGGAAATGAAATATATGTAGCTAGCTACCTGCGGTTGCGCTCGAACATGTTTACTGCGCCTGGTGTTTAAATTGTCGCTCTGGAAAAAATTTTGAAATTTGCCTTAAATTGAAGAAAACCCTCCAAACACAGATGGCCTTGAATGCTCTGCGCATGAAATTTTTTTTTTGTGCCAGTCTAAGCATTTAAGTTAAGTGCTTGGTGAACCACTCCACGGCTTGCGTTTCGCTACCCTCAAGCCCCTTCCGTGCATCCTCAAATTCAGGATTCCCTCTGACAGCAAAAGCTATTGTTCGCGTAGCAAGTGAGAAGGGGGGGGAGAAAGCCGTTGTCAGCCGGACGTCCACTAATTAAGCAATTCATTCTGAAATTGCTCCAACGGAAGAAAGCGTAATTATTATGCAAGATTAGGATCTCATGGCTTACAGTGCGTCATTCCCTCATACACCACAACCTCTGAATCCAAAGACTCTTTCTTCTTGAGTATACCTCTGATCTTCTCGATTTGTTGGGGTGGCACCACGGGGTCCTTCTCCCCCAGCGCAAAGGCCACGGGTTTCGAAATAAGTTCGATTTCGCTGGGCACTTGTAGGAAGCTCGGGTGGGCAGCGTAGATTGCATCGACGTAATCGTTCATCAGGATGGCATATTTGCCGCCCCAGCAGAAGCCTGCAGCACCTGTTTTGGCGCCAATGCGAGATTGTTCCTCGTGGAGAGACTTGAAGAAGGCTGTGATAATGGGGAAGGAGACGGTTTTGCGATGGGACCAGAGCCAGTAGATGAATACTGGGAAGCCAAAGATCATCGATATGCTGTTCACAGTATGGTTCGGATTAGGTAGCCGTCACGAATATGCATATAGTTTATATCTATAGATACCTAGGTATCTATCGCAAAAACGTAAACATGAACACAATTGATAAAAAGAATTCGTCGATGACATGACAGTCTGCGCAGGCACTGGCTGGCCGGCTTACATTCGCTTCCAGAGCGGCTGCTCCCGTCCTTTCATTGGAAATGCAAGGTCCAGGCTATCCTTTGTTAGGGGCTGGCCAAAGTGGAAGTCTGGCAAGAGGACCCTAAAATCCCCCCGACGGGCATAGCTGTCCGCCATCAGGCGTAGATTGATAAAGTCCCAGCCAAAGGCGTCGGCCACTATGACCACTGTTGCTTTAGCCGGCTTGCCGTCCGGAGTGGCGACATAGGTCTGCAGGCCGTGAACGACTTCCTCCGTGCCGGTGGGGGTGCCGGCATGCATGGAGCCGCGCATGCAGCAGGTTGAAGGAAGTTGCGACATGCTGAAGTCAGGAGATACTATCTACTTTGTATATCTGGCGTATTATATTACTATTGTTGTAGATATACGGCTACCTTCCTCAATCGATTTTCAGTCCATATAAAAAATTCCGAATAGCGACTTGAATTGATAAAAGAGCGGACAGGCGCATTTTTAGTCCATTGGATTGACCGCTATCGAAAAATAAAACTAGCCCGTCGTGACGTCAAACTTGATCCCGACCCCAGCTCACCTACCAAATACGTAATCCCGTCCGTTGCTTCATCGCACCTGCAAATCTCGGAAAGAGCCAATTGCAAAGTATCGATACCAATGTACTATTATAATAGCCCCCGTTGTAACCATGTATCCGTGCACATACATACAACGACGTGATATGGCCGGATGTGGCTCTAGTCGAAACCTGGAAGATGCAATGGGACGGACGAGCGAGACGAGAATACCGAATTTGCTATTTGATAGCATGCATCCCGATATCATGTCCATGTCCATGTCCATGCTCACCTGAGTCCAATTGTACCCAGATGGAATGCCGAGGTGTTGCCGTACATCTGTTGCATGTAACACGAACGAACGAACGAACGAACGGCGGGGAATCTGCAAGCGTGTCCAACTCGCTCACTCGCTCGCGTCCGATTGCTGCTGCACCTTCTGCATCCATCCATACACACGTTATCACATCCATACGCCGCAACATTATTGCACCCAAGCCTCCATTGCATATCTCCACCCTCCTTCCACCTTCTTATCGCGCCGGCTTGCGGGAACCCGTTAAGAAATGGCCTATCTGCCGCTGCTAACTCGCGGCGTGACGCGCGCGCTATGGCTGCTGCTCGTCCTTGGTGCTTTCTACACCACCGTCTCCGCGCACAAGGGGGAGGAGCTGGGCGGGGCCATGTCACTCCATGAGATCGATGACAGGTTACAGGTGCGGTACCCAATTGGTCCTCAATCCCGTCATTTACACTTTATGGCGTAGTATAATACGTTGTAATATACAGTGGTTTTCTGACATCTGATGGGGTTGTCTTTCTTTCTCCATGGTGTGATATGTAGTCATGCGACGTTGTTCAGGAACTCAACCGACGAAAGGTGGAGGATGCGCCTTCGAATGCTAGCTGGACGAAACAGTTGTTTGCCGTACTGTTCCCAGGGTCGCCGGCTGTCAATTCTATTCTCGCAACGGCGTACATCTCCGGTCCTCCGAGTGCGTACATACATCGTCGTGGAATGATATGAAGTCTTTCTGTGCCATTGCGTTAGCTGGTGGATGGATGGTAGACGGCTGACGAGGTTTCGATGATGTGATGAATAGATTTCATTCTAGCCCTGGTTCCTGCAAATATCGACCCGTCGAGCTTGACCGTTATGGTGGCTTTTGCGGTTGGTGGGCTTTTGGGAGATGGTAATGGCTTCTTTTGCCGTAGAGTGTGGTTGTTCAAAGAGGTGCTGACTTGAGGTTGACGGCAGTCTTCTTCCATCTCATGCCCCAGACATTCATGGGCGAAGCGCACGACAGCCGGGTTAGATTCGTTATGGTGGAGGAAAAGCGGAACACTCTCCTCGGAGTCGCAATATTGATTGGGTTTGTGGCATTTGTCGTTCTCGACAAAGGCATGAGGATTGCAGCTGGTGGCGAGGGAGGACATTCCCATTCTCACAGCCATGACGATAACCATACGAAGGCCAAATCAACCGCCATCGAAGAGAAGACCGGGGAGTTAAGGCAACGAAAAGGCAAAGGAGAGCAGGAGGATTCTGCTATTGTCAAATCCGACGACAAGGCCCCGGGGATGTCTATAAAAGTTTCTTCCTATCTGAACATGGCGTAAGTGGCTAAATCATGCACAAACTCAACATGGCATCAATACAATAGCTGACATCTGGATCGTAGTGCCGATGTAGGTCTTCCAACAAGTTTGGAGCTCCCGATACGCCGACGGCGAGATGCTAACAGCTGGATGTAGTTCTCCCACAACATTACAGACGGGTTGGCAATTGCGGCCTCATTCTACGCGGGACCAACCATTGGCGCCACTACCACTGTTGCCGTCTTCTTCCACGAGGTATGTCACGCATATTCCGACCCCTCGATTACTTGTTACGTTTTGCTCACGTTTCGACAGATTCCTCACGAAGTTGGTGATTTCGCCCTACTGATACAGGGTGGTTTCACGAAAGGACAGGCTATCGCTGCGCAATTCGTGGCCGCGGTATGTTACCAATATTTCTAGGTAGTTCCTTGTATTATGCTGTGTCTAATATACTACTATCTGTCGCCAGATTGGCGCTTTCCTGGGCACATTTATCGGAATCTTCATCCAACAATATAGTATGCAATCGAGCGATACTTCTGGCGAGTCAGCTGGCCTGTTTGGGACTTCTGCAACCCTAGGCGACCTTGTCTTGCCATTCACGGCTGGTGAGTTTGATGGCCTTGTTCCTTTTTCTTTTTCATATACCGCTCTTAACGAGCTTGTTTTATATGGCAAGGCTAGACTAACAGCTGCTGATAAACTCTACAGGGGGTTTCTTGTATATTGCAACAGTCGGTGTCATCCCGGAGCTCTTGGAAACAGGACCAAACAGGGGGTTGGAGTTAAAAAAGTCGTTAGTGCAGGCGCTGGCGATGGCGGCTGGCGCGGGGATTATGTTGGCGATATCGTGGGCGGAGGCGTAACGGGTAGGTTGATGGATGGCTTAGAGTCTGGGCTTGAGAGTGCTCAAACATGTATAAACCTAGCTGGTTTGATGTATTTACTGCTGGCGTGTGCGAGCTCGATCGAAGGTGTTCTATGTCTGGCAGCATTTACGATGCCTGTCCTGGACTCGCAGCTACGGTAAGCAGCTCGCAAGCATGTTCATAATCCTAAATGCTAGCAAGCTCTCGTTGTCCCAGACAAAGGTCTAGACTTTCGGTAGCGGACGGAGGTAGATGGATACGCAGGGAGGCTAGAGGGTCTGTTGCATTAGTGGCCAAAAAAGAAAAGCAAGGGACCCACAGCTAAAGTGCAGTGGGATGCGCATTGGTAAGATAAGGGGGATTTTCGGGTGAGAAATCAAAATCGCGCCATTGTCAAAATTTCTCTCACGAAAATACGATGTCTCTGGGTTCTCCAGGCCTTTATTTTTTTTATACTATTCACTCCCACAAGCATCCTCAAATTCTCACGACTTTGACGCCCAAAATTTTTTTAATATTCCCATATAAAAAAAATTACAGTTATTTTCAAATATCAACATGGTGAGAAGCTGCCACATGCATCGCCAATCGAACTCTGGCGAGCATTCGTTAATCAACGCTTGGGAACCCGTTCCGTTCCCGCTGACCGTCAAACCACAGGTTCACGCCGACGCAACGCACTTTTCAGCCGGTATCGGCAAGCGAGAGGCGTACGAACAGGTTATCGAGCAGTTACAAAGCCTGATGGATGGCCAGAAGAACTGGGTACGTGCGTTATAAAAAAAATCAATATCGGGAAATATGATATACCCATCCATATATTACATCCCGTGCATGCTCCTTCGCGGCCTCGCCGATTCACGTCTGTTCGTGTCCATGTTCATGGTAACTTTCATCGGCTCGAGCTTGTTACTTGTGCGCGGGAGGGGCGGTGCATGTATCACACCGGCCGTTTCATGAAGACGAAGCCTTTAGCTTATGTGATTGGTCTAATTTGCCATCTTTGTGGATCTTTATCATCCAACCTGCAGGTCTGGTAAGTGAGAATCCAAATTTATTATTAATTCGGTTTTTTTTTTAGAATTCGTTTTTTTTCGTTTCCTTTTGAAACGTTAAAACGGCCGGTCATATATGTACCGGTACTCTACCGAATTGGGCTTTTTGTGCTAAGGGTCGGTTGATATCACATCGCACGGGACGGGAACGAACCTTTCGTTCGTTCACGTTCACGTTCGATACGGAGTTGAATTCCGATTTTCTCTAAATAGTAATCTCGCCAATGCTGCTAGTCTTCTCTGGCACGCCTTGAAAGCCTTACCGGGATCCTCGAATCGAGTCAACTGGGCAGGTTCGTATAGTCGGTTCCTCTCTGACTTGGATTCGAAAACTGTGTCAAGAAGTGGATGTGGGGTTCATCGGGTTGTTCCGTAAGCAGGGAAAGGGGAGGCTACAGCTTATTGTTTTATATGATATTTAGGGTTTTACGTCCGTAACGGACCGAGCGAACTCATCTTGGGGCCATTTCAAGGAAAGGTTAGTCGATTGAACTCCAACGATCGTGGAGTGTATTGTGTGGGAGAATCGAATCACACATCCCTAGATCCCTAGATCCCAGCGGTTTCCTTTTCAATTCACTTTTCTTTTTTTTTTTTTTTTTTTTTTTTTTTTTGTTTTTTCTTTTTCTTCCTTCTTGTTCTTTTTTTTTGGTTTTTTTTNTTTGCATATCTGCTTCTTCTGCCTTCTGCGTCTTCTTCTTTGTCTTCTTCAACCGGTTTTCGGTTCCGCATAAAAAATAAAATTAGGAAGCCCCAGAATTGATTGCTAAATGCATGACGAATAGGTTGCCTGCCAAACAATATCATTTTCGCGGGGTGGGTTTTCTTCCTGAAATTTGATTTACGTGGACACTTTTCCGATGAGTTTAATCAAGCTTGGGAGAAAGCTGACAGCCAGGCTCCTCCCGTGGCGTCATCTTGGAAATTTGTGTGAATCTGAACTGAACTGGACTAAATGGTGGTTTTGTTTTTTTCTTGAACGAAAATAGGAGTCTGCGGGAAAGCGGCAACGACAAAGAAGACCCAGATTGTTGATGATGTGAACGCCTGTCTCGACCACATTGCCTGTGACAGCAGCACGAAGAGTGAAATTGTGGTTCCTATATTGCTGAGCAGCAGCAACGAGGTATGGAAATAGAAACCCAAAAAAATCCCGTTTTCTTTCCCCATTCTCTAGTGCGGGCTGGATTTTCAGGGCTGCAGAGAGATATGTTCCTGCAGCCGAAAGGGTTGGTTGATTGGACAGAGGCTGCCACGTTTTTCGTTGGAACCAGCGGAACCATCGCCCTCTTCACTTCTTTCTTCTTCCTTTTTTTTTTTTTNTTTTTGCTTCACAGCGAGGGTGGGGCTGTTGGGCTTCTCTTCGATTTCTGCTTCGTGTTACAGGGATCAAGCCCGTTCTTATCTTGGTGAGCTCTGCCACTCAGATAGATCCATTGCTCACCAAACCACTTTGCTTGCTTGCAGGTCGTGGGCGTTATCGATATTGATTGCGAAGAAGAGAAGGTATGGAAAGGCGCCCATGGGTTAGAGACACTGGTTGAGACAGGCTGACAGAGGCCACGGCCACGGCCATGACATGGTTTGTGTTTGCACAGGGTTTCACAGACGATGATCGGGTGGCTCTGGAAAGGATCGCGGTGCTGCTGGCGGAGGGATGCGACTGGAGGTCGCTGCTCTGAGCGTCTACCAGACGAACGGTTCGGACATGGATTTGGTAGCTGGCTAGCTTTGTGTGAAGCAATAATGCAATAAAAGCGCGAACCGAGAAAAAGAAAGGAAAGGAAGACAAAAGAGATGTCGTTAAGGGGATGCACATCGACGGATTGTGGGAGGCCTAGCCTTGCGATATTGAGACTAGACCCGCAAGGAAAAACGGAAACCCAGAAGAACCTCCAAGTTTCGGTTTCACGGCCGCTGGTGTGCACGGCGCTGTCAGGACTATAGCGGTTTAGTTTATAATGGACGATTCGTGGGTAAACCCTGGTTGTCCATCCAGAAAGGGACCGAGCATGATACAGCCCGTCGCCCCTGTTCCAATTCGTCGTCGCTACAGGATACCTTGCTCGGGGGGATGATTGCTATATGTTATATAACCGACCAACCTTTACTTTTTCTTCTGACTTTCTTCCCATTAAGACTATCCGAGCTGCGGACGTTTTAGCTCTTGATCAATTTATTTCCTAATATAATATGCTGTGCGATTCAGCTTGGATGAGCAAGCAAGCAACATCACGTTTTGTTTGGTTATTGGCATCATTTCCGCTCGGGCCCTGGACGACACGTGAAGCCCGATGCGAAACATCTTGCTGTTGATCGTGGACGAAAAGGGGTGTGGGAGGTTTGATCAGGCATATAGTAAATACATCTCTAAGTACTTACTTTCTTTTATATATACAATAAACTACAGAGTAATAAAATACGGACATGCATATTCTGGATTCTCCGTTCTATTCTGAGATGCCCAATATGTTGGAACGGAGTCGCTAGCAGCACGGACAGGTCGGACAGACAGACAGACAGACGCACGGTGCTGCTGAGACGCATGCATTGATATCGGCTGGCACCCAAGGCAGGTGGTAGTCGATCTTCACTTTTGGCCGGTGTTCTAGTCCTTGCGCACAGCAGATTGCTCAACGGTGTTGCATATTTGCTTCTCACTCGCAGTAGACGCCGTTGCTGTCGTCATCCCCACGATGATGATGTTGATGATGATTGTCGTTTTCATTCTGAGGCATGGGCCGGTTGGGAATCATTATCGGATGTCATGCCATGCCATGCATGTGGAAGCGGGTTTCCTTGACATGGTTTAAGGATGCTTTAAGATTATGATTTCCGAAAATAACATCGCCAGCTCCACCAGGCAGAGATTACAATTGCAAGAGAAAAAAAAAAATCTGGGACTACTGCGATAGCCCTGTCTGTACATCTTGTCTATTTGGGATAGAGTAATGTAATGTGCGTACGATACAGTACATATGCATTGATTAGCTGTAAGCGTGGTGCCCAGTGGGTGTATTTTAAGGTCACAGAGGCCAGAGTACTGGTGTACAGGTACACAAAGATGTACTGTACCTGCATTGGGGCCGTTTCATCTAGCATGCTTTTCTTTTTGACGAACGGTGTCTGCTTAATCACGGAGGGTTTTGGTGATGGATATCCAGATGGGACTGAAGGGTAACATTAGGGGGACCTCGGCAGAACTTCAGCAACTGCTGAATCCGAGTAGATGTATTTTCTGTGGTACATATCGCGTCATATAAGAGATCAGAGACACGGGGTTTACCTGAAAGAGAGGTACAGGTACAGGTACATGGACTTTTGATCCAGCGAGATATATGATACTCGGTTTGGGGGGAGGGTTGGCAGGGCATCGACTGGTGCGCCATGGTTTGGCGGTGGGAGAAGTTGTGGAAGTGGGAGGTCCATCGAGCATCTCGGCTGTCTCCCTCAGCGCACCCCCCTTTTCCTGATGTATCGTGTAATATTTTCCTGTGAGGATATTTCCTAGCCCGGCACCTGGAGCGAGATCAATCATGCAGCTCGAAGGCCTGTCCGTCCCTGCCAAAAGTACATGTCGCGTACCCACCGGGCGCAATTAGCACGGGGCGGTACTTGACAGGTACATGCAGGCTAGCCCGACTGCCCCTGGTTTGTCGCCTGGTCCCCTTCTCCACCACCCATCATATCTCCTCCATCTTGCCTTCTCCCCTATTCTCGATTTCCTCTTTTCTCCCAGCCAGAAGGTTTTCCTTCGTCCTTCCCCCTTCTTACTTTGTTTAGAAGGAAAAAGGGACGCCAAAGGCCGATGCGCACCCCTCCCCGATGGACAGGAGCCCCCCAGCTTAGTTCAAGACGAGTTTAGCTGCAAGGTCCCCAAATAAAAGAAATACTTTGAGAAGAAAAGAAAAGAAGAAAAAACAAAAAACAAAAAAAAAAGCCAATGAAATAAAATAATAGTTCGCAGAAGGAAACAACCGATGCTGGTTCACCTGTAAATGCCTGTAAGTGTCTGCTGCAGTTAGCCCATTCCCGCCCTTTTTGGGAGACCTTCATTATCAATCAATCGCCCCGTCCACCCATCACCGCCTTCGTTTCTTCTTCCCTTCTCCCACTTCCTCTCTTCTCCCTTTTCCATCCTTTCCTCTCTCACTTCTTTGTTCTTCTCCATTCCTCCGGACTTCCTTCCTCTATCGCGCGCGCTCTTCTTTTTGTTCCATTCCTTCCTTCCGCCAGACTTTTCCAACATTTTCACGCCCGCTAGATCTAGACAACCGCGCCTCCCGTCGGCCGACCTTGTTGTGCGCCTCGTTTGCGTTGGCGATAATCCTCATCCGTCTACCAGTTCA
The DNA here is from genome assembly GCA_036971555.1 of Drechslerella coelobrocha. Classification (NCBI taxonomy): domain Eukaryota; kingdom Fungi; phylum Ascomycota; class Orbiliomycetes; order Orbiliales; family Orbiliaceae; genus Drechslerella; species Drechslerella coelobrocha. The sequence continues at coordinate 493,241 of JAJTUH010000004.1, forward strand.
ACCTCGACGAACACGAAAGAAAAACCCATTTCCTGCGGAGGGATCGGACTCCCTCTTTTCACGACCGTCCGGTTGCAATTGATCGGAACTCAGTTTTATTGTATTTTGTATAATCCGGATCATCTGCACGGTAGGTTTCCTTCCTCTCAAAAGTAAACTTGCATTTGACGTTTTCGCATCGCTTGCGCTATCTCCTTTCGTGTTCTCCGTGTCTTCTGGGCCTCTTCCATCCCCCCCTTTATAGCCTCCATTGTATATCACAGCGTGGATCTGTGGGGACTCTCGGCCTCGTGTGTAGACGGTATCGACAAGCCTCAACCCTCTCACCAATCCAAATTCATTCCCTTCTGACGGGTCTGTATACCTGAGCGAATCGATCCGAAGCTATCGTTGGTCCAGCCAGTCCGGGAGTTATCTGGGGTCCTCCTGTCCCATTAAACTGCATAACCTGTAACTCCCTGTCGCACTTCCCCATCTCTCTTCCTTTCACATACAGACATACATACATACATACATACACACTCCTATCTCCCACACCATCACAGAAACGATCACAAATAGAACCATCAGAGAGAGCGAGAGAGAAAAAAGAAAGAAACGACCACGAGAATATTCTTATTCACAGCCTTTGCACTTTCCGGCGCCATCTCGCTCTACTGCGTCGACTCAACCTGCCTTGTCAACCGCTGGGCGGCTTCAGCTACCCTGATTCTGACATCTAGAGAGCCACCATAGCTTTCTTTCGAGGTTGGTGTTTGATTGTCTCCGTCAAGCAACGGCACAGGATGACCCTTTTCTTACGCGATATCGATCCACCTGTGTCCGAAAATTGTGGCCTGGTGCCAGTTTGCCGGAGGGCTGGGAAAATATCCGGACAAGATAAGGCCCCGGACACGGGAATCCCAATTACTCTCTTCCTCCAAAGCCCATTTCCCCCAAAACACGCTGCACCGCATCGCCATATCCTTGGAGGCCGTTAGATCTCCGAAATCCGGATAGCTTTTTCGTAGCTCGTCTGCACCTCTTCGCTTCTCTCTGTTTACGGTCTACTCTGGCCAAAGGGGAGAATTACTGCTTTTGCGCTATCATGGTTTTAGGCGTTTGCTGGTGGTGAATCCTTTCCATCGCATCGCGTTTGACGACCGACCCGCTTTTCCAAGGCCGTGTCTGCCAACATTTTTTAAAATCATTTTTGGACTTTTAAATTGCTTTGTTCCTCAACAAGCTCATTCTTTCTCTTTCGACTTGCCAGACCACCTTGTCTGGATGGCAACGGGCCACGCTGACTGAGGAAGAACAATCTAGACACGCCGATTCTCCGAACCCTTTCGAGTCGCTGTTCCATCTCCGACACCCGGCCACTCGCCGTCGTCCACCTTTTAGAATCCCGATCACATCGCCGCCTCTGGCATATCATACTATAAACCACAGTCAAAATGGGTTGCAACATGTCCACAGAAGATAAGGAGGGGAAGGCAAGAAACGAGGAGATCAACGCTCAGCTGCAGAAAGACAAGATGCTCCTGCGTAACGAAATCAAGATGTTGCTATTGGGTAAGTCTCCGAACCGGTCGCGAATAACGCAATAGCCTCGCCTGTTACATGAACAGTACGACTGAACGTGGTTTCGCATCTAGGTGCCGGTGAATCTGGAAAATCGACAATTCTAAAACAGATGAAGCTCATCCACGAGGGTGGATACAGCAGAGACGAGAAGGAGAGCTTCAAAGAAATTATCTTTTCGAACACAGTCCAGTCGATGCGTGTCATCCTCGAGGCCATGGAAACCTTGGAACTGCCGCTGGCTGATTCCCGATCCGAATATCACGTCCAAACCGTCTTCATGCAACCTGCTCAGATCGAAGGAGAAAACCTTCCGGCTGATGTCGGAAACTCTATCAGAGCCCTTTGGGGCGATTCAGGTGTTCAGGAGTGCTTCAAGAGATCGCGGGAATACCAACTCAACGATTCCGCTAAGTACTACTTTGAGTCTATCGACCGTATTTCCTCGCCGGACTACGTTCCCTCAGACCAGGACGTGCTCCGCTCTCGTGTCAAGACCCTGGGTATCACTGAAACCACATTTGTTATTGGTGACCTGACCTATCGTATGTTCGATGTCGGTGGTCAGCGTTCCGAGCGTAAGAAGTGGATTCACTGCTTCGAGAACGTGACGACTATTCTTTTCTTGGTTGCCATTTCCGAGTACGATCAGCTGCTTTTCGAGGATGAGACTGTCAACCGTATGCAGGAGGCCCTTACTCTGTTCGACTCCATCTGCAACAGCAGATGGTTCATCAAGACCTCGATAATCTTGTTCTTGAACAAGATTGACAGATTCCGGGAGAAGCTTCCGATTTCGCCAATGAAGAACTATTTCCCTGATTTCGAAGGTACAATAAATTCCCACAGCGCACCTCTATCACTTTATACCATACTAATTTAGATGCCTTTCCTAAACAGGTGGTGACGACTATGGTGCTGCTTGCGACTACATCCTGAACAGATTCGTCTCCCTCAACCAATCGGAGACGAAACAGATTTATACCCACTTCACCTGCGCTACAGATACGACACAGATCAGATTCGTCATGGCAGCTGTCAACGGTACGTGCTAATACCTCTTCTGTTTTATTACTGTCACATGCTAATTCCGATTTGGGTTGCAGATATCATCATCCAAGAGAATCTCCGGAACTGCGGTTTAATATAAACGGCTTTTACATGTGATCCATTTTGCGTCCGCATCTACCCTGAAGAGTCGGATAGCTGTCACTATGACGGATGCTTCCCCTCTCTCATCTCTCTCTCCGACATCACTCTAAGCTGCATTGATCGGTAGCCTCATGTAGAACGACCTCAGTATACTTTGTCCCATTCATCTGACCGGAGTCTAAATCTCATACCTGCGGGAATTGTGTCTTTTCTTTTCTCTCTTTCCCTTTTCTACCCTTTTCTGTCTGCATTTTAATCATGCCAAAAAGAATCTTTTTACTCCTTGTTCGGCAGTCCTATTCTCCTTTGTTTCTCTTTTGCAACGTATGTTAGCGTGGCGGTCAAAGTGGGTACCGCGAATATAAAGCTTTAACTCTCGAAATTTCTTCTCGACCTCCCTCTTGGTATTCGCCGTCGCTATATATTCTTTATTCGGACCATTCTCTTTTCCTTTTTACTCTTTTTTCTTTCGTTGTCTGCCTTATTCTAATGATCTGAGTTTTGATTTCCGTGCTTGTTTCCTTTTGCCGTTTCCTGCTCTTCGCGGTTCTTTGCCATTCGGGTTTCCTTCTAGCGTCGACGTATACGAAGAAAAATCCCCCCCCTTTTCCTTTCTTCTTTTGCGATTGGAGGACAGCAGCTATCCAAGAGGAGGAAAAGAGACCAAAAACTGTGAAATGTAAACTTTGATGCTCTACGAATGCGAAATCGAAGGCTTTTCAAAAACGAGAAAAAAACAAAGTCCACTGTCACTACGGGGAGATATTCCCAGTGGTCCCGAAACGAGAACCACTCATAGTCGTCTGCTCCTGCTTCTTCTTTTGCACCCATCGTGTTTCATGTACCATAGTTCTTTCCGTATAGTATCACAATACAGCTGCTTAAACTGAAAACATCCTAGTCTAATTAAACCTTTCCGTTTATTCTATGAAATCAGAACTCTAGAAGAAAATATTTCGTTTAGTAACAAAAAAAAAAAAAAAAAAAACTCAGCTCTTGACCAGGCTGCCGGGTAGGATTCAAACGGCGTTCCGAGAGACAGTTTGCTTGCTGTGACATGGNCAAAAAAAAAAAAAAAAAAAAACTCAGCTCTTGACCAGGCTGCCGGGTAGGATTCAAACGGCGTTCCGAGAGACAGTTTGCTTGCTGTGACATGGCAGACGCCCGGATTTCAGCTGTATCATCAAGTCATTACGAGAGAACCCGAAAAAAGGCACCTGCATGTCATCCGAAGTCGGCCTGCATTTCGATTGTGCAAGGCTCCGGCGGGGAGGGTCCTTGGATTCATTTACAGAAAAGCCGAACGTTTCGGCACCCTACCCATTTTATTCATCCTTTCTGAGAACAATGCATTGCAACAATGCGACAGGGAAGTTGGAGATAGTCAAGTTCGATTCTGACCCTGGTAGGATAAGAGAGCTGCCATATGGAGGTTCGCTCGCCAATCGTTTTCCTGATTGTTTCTCCTTCCGCGAGTTTGACGGACATGACGGGATGGGGAAGTAAGCCAAGTCGGTAGAGCGGGCGTTCCTTCCTGACATATATCTATCCATTAGTAATTCGAGATGGAGACCATGCCGGGTCTTTATAAAAAAAAAAAGTTGGATGTGCGAATGGAAGATGGTGGTTTCTGGAAACCGTGTTTCGAATGGCACTAGCTTGCAAGCGGACCCCACTGCACTTTACGGTGGGAGCCGGTAGGATGCATAGGGGTTATTCCGGGATTTTTGCGAGATTTTAGGTGCCGTCTTCGACGACAACGGAGGACGGGGTGGGAGCTGGAGCTGTAAGCTTGGTGGGTCGCTGTTGGACGAAATCTCGGGAGCTGGATGATATGACATGGCCTCTTTGTGGCCGCACACGAAACATGCCAGTGTCCACACACATGCGTGAATCGGCCCATCGGAATGAACCTAATCGTGGAACGAATCGGACGTCAAAGTGTAATTGTGCCTTTTTTCCGTTTTTATGTTTCTTTTTTTTCTCTCCTCCTTTGCTCAGGTCGGTCTGGAGGTATCACCCGATGTGCGTGCGTGCGTGCAATCCGCTTGCTTTCCTTGAAGCCGTTGATTCCCCCCCGAAATGATGCAAGGCTCCCCTGATGGTGAATTCTTCCAGAACTTTTTGCCCTGCAGCCCGCTCTGTTCTTTTGTGGGCAGCCGGGGGGTTAGTTGCTGTGAAACATACTTTCCTGAAGTAGTAGGGTTATGAGGATGATCAGGCAGGATTGCTGGACGCTGATTGATTGATCGTTCCTGGAGAATTGCGTTTCTATTCGAGCTTGGAGCGAGCTCGGGATGGAGGTGGTGGAGCAGTCTGTCAAGGTTGGCTAGCTGTCGTAGTAGGTGGTGGTGGTGGTGGTGGTGTACGCGCGCTAAACAGGCCGCCTGTTAGTCAGTCGGGCAGACAGGCACAAGCCGTCGACGGCACACGGCGTCGGGACTCAAATCGATTAGATATCAGCTTTTCAGCTCTTCAGCTCGTCAGCTCGTCACGTATTCCCAAAGCACCGCCAGCTAACTCGACTCTGCAAAGCTCGCGAACCCTCTACTTTACCCTTTCTGGCCGTACCTCGCAGCCAGGACCCCCTCCACACACGAATTGCGACATTTGCGAGAGCTGCTAGCCAACATGGCTCGACGGCATTCGATTGGCTGTCTTGCTCCATGTCGTCGACAAAAACATGCAACAGCTTTCCGCTCCATTTTGGGGCTCCGGTGGGTTGGAGCAATCGGATCCCACCGCCTACTAGCGGCCTTTCCGTTCGTCTGCCTCCAATCGCCCGTCCGCATGCATTATCGAGCCCTCGTATGCATCTAAGCAGCAGCAGATATCCCAGGGTGGGCCGGACGCCCAGCCTTGCTTCCCTGCCTGCCTGCGCTCTCTCCTTCGGTCTGGTTCCTACGGTCCTGCATATACGGTAGGTGTCGGTAGGCAATGTAGGTATGTGCATGTATATGTACGTACACCTACTACAGACGTGCGTCTGGATGTTGGGTGCCGCGGGTTAATAGAGTGGGGTTGCGAGTGAGCAGCTACCTTTTTTCTTGAAATCGAATCAAAGGCCCGGCCTGGCCTTGCCAGATCCATGCTATTTTATGCATCCCTCCTGGCCAAGCCCAGTGTCTCTGTAGAGGTGCGGTGCATCCATAGCCTGACTCTGGCATGCACATTCTTTGGAGATGCAGATAAACTAAACTATCGCGAAAGTGGCATCCCACGCGAAATCTCCTCTCCAAGGGGGGAGTTAACGTTACCTGAATTGAATCAGAAATCGGATCCTGAAAGCAGAGAAAGCTACCTGAGCTACCTGACTTTTCACAGACTCCGAGCCAGGGGTCCGCTGTGCATGCCGGCGTGTTCTGTCAGCCTGTTGGCTAGACTGGGCTTGCAGACAGGACAGTCCTTCCCACATGCTAATCTACGGGAAAATTGCTGAGCTCGAAGCTAGCAACCGGCTGTCTCAGGACTCTAGAGCAGGAGCAGCTACCGTGCCAGATGGCGTCGTTTCCGTAAGCTTCAGAACTTCTGGGCGGCATTTTGCCAAATATCGGGTAAGTGTGGATCAGGTCGGATTGCGTAGATGTCCGACTGGTATATGCTTTTTCATTGTTGCTTAGTATTTATTCGTGGACGCCCTCTCGACATGTTAATAATTGCACTTGAGGATTTCATTATCTCGCTCTGCTATTAACGTCCGATAGCCTTTCTCTCGCATCTGATTCGACTTCAATCAATCGACTAGAAAACCATTGCATCCCTTGGTCCATCGACTAGACTCCTAGCTTCCTTTCCCACTTGACTCCAGCTCCTGCAATCCGGCTCTCATTTCTCCTTCGAGATTCCTAGTCTGCATCCTGCTCGACACCAACCGGCCGGCCGGCCTTCAAGAGATCCTCTTCACATTCTGTGGGAACGGCTTCTGTCCAAAGATAGGGAGAAGCAGCATTCGAACAATAGGCTGCCAATCAGATATTTTACCGAGGAACATACTCCAGGTTTTCCACTCTCAGGTCTCCCCGAGAACTTTAATAAAGGCCATCCAGGAAAGAGAGAGAGCCACAGGCACCTTCCACCACGAGAGAAAAACCCCCCCATCTGCACCAAATCCTCTCATTTCGACCTTTTCCCTCGTTTTGTTTTTCTTTTCTTTTATTATTTTTTCTTCTCTTTGCTACCACTCGGCCATCCCCCCCTTCAGTGTCTCCGGATTCGTTGGCGAATTAATCTTCTCTTTCAGTGCCTGACACCAGCCTATAATAAACCGCTCCAAGCTCATCCCGCTGCTGCTGCCACTGTCTCATCCGAGGTTGAGGCTCTTACCCCGTCAAGCCGAACATACGTTACACTCAGGAAATCGCAAGAAACACCACAATACCATCGGTATCCTTTCTCGAATACAAAAAGTATTCTCCCCCATAAAAGCCGACAAATAATGTCGCACTTATCACCCTTTACCGGTAAAAACGACGACCTGCTCGCGCCGTCGCCCACTCCAACTCACACCGGCGAGCATCACGCTGCGAGCGCCGCGCGGGACCCCAACAAGAAACATGAGCCTAGCTCCTCTTACCTGAAGGATCTCAACTTAGTCGCGGAAGCCGCACGACGGGCTCAGAATGCTCTGCTGGCCAGGGATTTTGAGAACTGTTCATTGTACGTATACGTACCATTGCCATCCATACGGCCCCCTTGCATCGCATTGGGGAGTCGCCAGATTGATCGACGCAGAGATCGCTAACGCTTGCCCAGGGACAAAAGATAGGAAATGCACGCCAGGCTCTCTCCGGGGGCGCGATAATTTGCAGCGGGGAGACCGCTTACCCAGCTTACCGATTTTGGCGACCGCTTCAGCTGCATCTCCTCTGACTCGTTCCTGTACTTTATTCGCACCTTATTGTCTCCTTCAGGCAGCCTACATGCCGCGTACGACCTTTTTATTTTATTTCTTTCCTCAATTTCCTCAATTTCTCTACTCCTACCGATACCCTTTAATGCCCCTCACATGATATTTGGGTACTCCCCATCTGAGGAATAACCCAGCTCGCTCAGTTGGGTTTTGTCTTGGATTTACGGCCTCTCCGGCGTAACCATTCGAATGCTCCGTTTTTCCTCGCGCCCCGATTCCCGAGGCCCGCAGGGCTGGCTAGCTCGCTGATCCATTACTCATGCTATGTGCATACTAACCGCGCTTACTTCTGCCGTCTGTCCGTCCGCCCGGGTGTTCACTCGCTGGTTTGATATGTCTCTTTTTTAGAATTCTGTCAACTCTCCGCTACATTACACTAACCCTTTTCCTGGTGGCCGTTTTTCTTTTTTTCTTTCTTTCCCTTTCCATCCTCTCTCTTCTTTTTTTTCTTCCTTCCTTTCCTCCTAAATCGATAATTTACCCAGATAGACGGGAACTCCCGAGATTTTGAAGTTTGGTGTTTTTGAAGAAAATACAAAAGAGAAGAAAATACTGTCTGCTATTCCTCACGCGCGCCGGTGTCCCGACCTTCTTGTTATGATATCACATAGATTGCAGTCGTTGATTTTTTTTAAGCCTTTAGTTTTGTTTGCACCGCATCTTGCAGGTTGGCCTTATGGTTTTCTTTAGCCTTCAATCTCTTAGTATCAGGGGTCCTTGATTGGATTCTCCTTTCTCTCCTTCTCTGTATGTGTCGATTTGTTCTGTGCGTATAGTGCGCTTTGCCTCCTTTTTCTTCTGTTTTTGGGAATAGAAGGACAGTTAATCCATTTTTGAAGATTTGTAATGCTAACGTAATGGGCGGATAGGAGTGGGGAGTGTTTTATAAAAGTTCTGGAAAGAAGTCCAATCGATATATACCTAGTTACTTACTTGCTTGAGTAACTACTCTTTTTATATATATATGATAATGCAATATCGGGTCCCTAGCTCGCACGCCTGCACGAGGTAGCTGCAGCTGCAGCTACATATCCTGAGACTCAATGCAAGCTTATGTGGACTGAATAAAATAACATTTATCCGTTATCGGTCCAATTAATACACAATTTTGGGGGAGCTATCGGCGAACAGGTTGAGCAATGGCGTGATTGAAAGAGAGACAAGGTGCTTGAGGTTGAAAATCGTGCAAAGAAACATACAAGTCGTCCTCCCGTCTAGAAATACGGTGAGACAGTAGGGGCATAATTATTAAGAAAACAGTTGAGCCTTGAACAAGGGCCCTCAAAGAAAACAGATATAATTATTGGGTTGGGGGGCAAAGGAAGAAAAGCGCTACAGAGAGCTGAGATTCCTAGTGACCTCAGCACAATTGAATCCGCAATGCGTTCGTGGAAAGTTACGATGGCTGCATCCCGGCCTCAGATATAGAACATGGTGTTTCGAAGGTGTGAATGTACGCCGTTACCCCAGATTTCTCGTGCTTTGCGGTAGACCTCTTCGGGATTATCGGTCCCGCTCAACTCTGTGCCACTTGTATCCATGATATTTGCCAAATAGACGCGGCCGCGATCGCAGGCGACATCTGCCATCTTCGCTGTATTTGGGTCTCCATGGTAAGTCTACGGCTTCTAGATGCTAGGAGACAGAGGGAATAATGGAAACAATTTCCCTGACTTACCTGGTGGACAGACACTGACGGCCTTGGTGCATCGTGGGAATAAATGACACAAATTCATAGTCTAAAGATTGAGTTGGAAGACTTTATTAACTCCCACTTTCCTACCTTCTTCCTCTTCAACTCACCATCGTCACTCCTTTCAATCAATAGTTCGAACAACTTTACTTACCAGACATTGCAATGAGTCTGTAGTGAATCCATTTTCATCTCGCAGCACATAATAATGTGCTGGCTTCGTCGTTCCTTGAAGCCCTTTATGGGCCTGGAGGAAGAAATCCCAATCATATATCTGAAAAATTCAAGTAAGCATTCACCCATCTATCCCAAAGCGAGGGAGGTCGAAGAACGTAAAAACTCACAGCCGTGACCCCCCTATCAACTACAGTTCCAGGAAGGCAATTCTTTCGTTCATCGGCCTTATCAGCTTCCATAGGATAGAAGCGAGTATGATGTCGCTTCCCAACCACGATGAGAGTAATGCGTGGACGGTATCCCGACTCCCATTGATCACAAGCGTGCAATATCTTAGGGTATTCATGGGTCAAAACACGACCGAATTCTCCTTCGGAAACTCCATCGCGGTATATGATGATCATTGGCGGCTTGCCACCATTAACGTCAGGGTTAGAACGTTTATACTGAGCCAAACGTTCCAAGAACATCTCAGATGTATCCTGTATCATTTCTCCTTTTGGTTGGATCCGGAGAGAGCATGGATAGTTCATGAAATATTCATCGCAACTTGCTACCATTGACGCAATAGAAGGCGAACCTTTAGCACTGAGGGAAGACGGATGTGTTACATCCATCCCGACCAGCATGGCTGGCTATAGATCGACTAAAGTCAGCATTGGCTCAAAAACAATGGCTCTGATACCTTCAAGGCACCTACACCTTCCGGAGTTAACAACGGCTTCAGTGACTCCGGCTTAATGGCATGGTTGAGCCCCCCAAGTCGCATATTAATTTTCATGAGAAGGTTAGCAAAGTACTGCTTATTTCCTCTCTCAATACCTTTGAATACTTTGCTAAACAGCATAACAACGGTTGTGATACCTGTACAACCCAGCCCGAATTAGTACAATGGATTATAGTAGCGATGCACTATACCATGATACTACTCACCGGCCTTCGTGTCTCCAAAGTACTTTATGTTAGTGAAGACATGCTTGAGTTCATCGGGCAAGATGCAAAGAAGCACGTCAGGCTTGTTGCGAGGGTTGGCAAAATGTTTGAACAGTTCCATCAGCGGCTCCTGGACATTTTGGGCGCTTATCCTTTCGAACTTGCACTTGTTTAATTCGTCTGGGACGCTTAGGCCGACATCACGGGAACTCTCAAGGAATTGGGTTATCAAGCGCTCAACATTGTCCTTGGTGTAATTTCGGTCACGGGCGTGGGTAAACACGAGCACCAATAATCTCTTGATCGTTGAACCTTTGAAGAACTTCTGAGCTCTCAAATTCCATTGCCCCTTACCTTTCTCAACATCGGTGGCTCGGTGGCTATATTGGATGGTGGGGGGTGGAAGGATACGAGCTGGAACAACCACCATGCGATTATCGATTTTAACCCCAAATTTATACTAAGACGGAGGTCAGCAAATAAAGACAAACAACTTGAGAACAATATACTAACCGGCGTGGATGCCGTATCATTATTGAGACCCAGAATTTTGAGTCCAGTGTCAGTAATGATGCGCGCATTGGCAGTTGGATCGCGACTATTAGCCGTCAAGTCAGCTCGAAAGTTGGTAATTGGGTCAAAGCAGCCACCCACCAAGCAAATTTGATCATATTTGCCGTTTGGGCCTCGGATATCTTGCCACGAAATAGTTGGCCAGGAGCAATGGAACAGACTTCGGCGGGTACCATCGTTCTCCCCGATTGCATCAGCTGAAGATTAGGAAATCGCAGACCGAGCCCGTATTCTGCATGACAAAATAGCGGTTAGTGTAATTCATACAGTGTGTTCAAGGTAAGGGAGATTGAAGTCCTTACTAGCTCTGAAATACTCCCTGACGGTTACTTCTCGATCTAGTTCCTCGCATCTGAAGCTATATTCATGTGCATTTTGATGCGAGACCTTGGCGATAATAGTTGGTCGACCATCAAGGTGCCTCATGGTAACCTTCACGCTCTTAAGGAATTTAGAGAGCTTTTGCTTCTCCAACTCCCCTAGGGGCTCGTTGGTGATATTCCGGTTAAAGAATGTCTCAATTGCTTCCACTAAAGAAATTTCTCTGTAGAAGGGGGAAGCAACGACATTGATGTTGCACAAGACTCTACCAAAGCTAGGGCGAACACTTTTATAAAATCCTTGGATGGCCTCCAAACCACCATCCAAGTCTGCGGAAACCCCACCTCTGGATGGAAGGTGAAAGAATTTGTTTTTACCGGCTCCGACTGTTTTGGTGTTCATCTCAGGCTCACGATTGAGTATTGTGTTAAAGATTTGGAGGAGGTCTGCTGGGATTTCCGAGGGCTGGTCTTGTCCAAGCTCTCGGTGTCGACTTCCTCCCTTAACGAACTCCTCAGTCAGCTTTGAAGCCGTCATTGACCCATGTTTCTGGATCTTGACTGCATACTCGGGCGACCGTTCGTGTGGGCCAGGTGGAACATCGTCTTTCCACCAGAGCTTGACTTTGAAATCTTGATCATCTGCGAGGTTCAAGCGTTCAAGGGGCAAGTCTTCGATTGTGAAAATTAGTTCACCGCCATCGGTGACAGCGGCATCGCTTGATGCTGCCAAAGCTTCTTCAATAAAGAGGTCAATTACCCTTCTTCGGGTAGCCCTCTTCTTCTCGTCGGGATATATCCTTATCTTATAACGGTAGAAGATCGTACCGTTTTTGAAGGCGAGAGGGAAGTAATTCGCACGGACAAGCGTACGTTCGCCAACAGTACCGAAACCTCGGCGAGGCGGGAAATTACCTTTCTGGATAGCGGGTTCCAAGTTTTTGAACTCTGCAACGAGCTTATTTTCGATTTCGGTGACACGGGGGTCTGGCTGGGTAGCCCCGTCCCTAGGATTATACAATTGTGTATTGGACGTTGCTCTGCCTCCTCCCTGGTAGTCACCACGGCCGCGGCCTCTATGAAACGATCCTCGAAAAGACATTTTTCCTAGGGACAAATGTATCAACATCAGCTTCGAGCAAACGTCTTCAGCAATGGTCTTTATGCAGCCAGCCCGATGACAGCGACATTGGAAAACTCAAGTAAATTCATATTTGCAGAGCCGGTAGGAGCGGGGAAACAAAGGTAAGCAGGCACCAGTTCGAGTAATATGGGAGGAGAAGCAACAGCCGATGGAAAAGAGGCTTCTTGTATCTCCAGTTAAGGATGGAACCCTTTAGCATCAAGTTGAAGAACTTACCAGTACTGATAAAGTAGAGACTAGATCGAACTGAAGAGGAAGAAACTTATGAGAGAAGAAAGCGAGTTTAGGGGCAAATTATTCAATGCTTCGGGGTTCGCACTAAAGTGGATGGAAGGAGGAGGAAGGGAAATGTCCGGGGCGGGGCCAGAGGGGGGGCTCTTTATATACTATGGAGACACTGAACGTAGGGAAAAGAAGTAGCAGGACTGGACGTTTCCCCCATGGAATCATGATGTCGCTGCTCTAAGCCTTGCCTAGCAACATGTCTCATCCGTCTTTCTGTTGGAATTTAAGAAGGTTTTACAGCTACAACAGCTTAACTATGGTTCCTCTAACGGCTCGACACATTCTTGTTCCCGGACTTGTCAGCTATGTGTACCTATAGCTACGGGGACAGACTTAGGAAACCCAATACTCAAATTCAAGTGAACCATGCACTTTATGTGATCATAATATATTTATACATGCTAGTGAGCTCTGCCTCAAGCCTGTTTCGATACTGGTCCAAGCAACCAATATGTATCGGCGTGCATGAAATAGACCAGCTATTTATTGGAGGAGAGGAATAGAAACCTGTTGCGTGTGTTGCTGGCCGACATCTTGCTTCGAGCGCCTGGTATCGAGACTACCAGATCAGGTGCTCTCGAACTGTGCGTTAGTTTGTATATGTTACGGGCATCCCATAATGCACGGCATTTAGGTGTACAATTATTTCCCAGGGAATATTCCCGTAACAGACATCCTGCATGGAAGCCCCCATACACTGCATTCCCACAGAGACACCTCTGTGAGAATGATTCCCAGAAAGGAAGCCACCTACCCCAGTCACCCAACGCACACTCCAACTAGATAGTATTATACGTACAGGTGATGTTGACACCTGAACAGACAACACTCAACTCTATCACGTCTGGATCGTTTCCAGGTCTCGGTCACCGATCCCACAAACCGAGACTTTGGATCGGCTCTAACATGACCCAACCGATCCACCATAATGTATGACAACATATCATGTATTTAATAGATAGTTCTCTTGACAGATGGATTACCTTTTGGAAACCATCGGTCAACTCACTCAAGCATAGTAATACAATAGTATCTACGCTGTTACACACTCTACGCCTACTTTCCTCTTACCTAAGGACATACATCTTCCCTGAGCTGAGCCCAGGTAATAGGATTGAGAGTTAGAAGCCAAAGCCTACGCTTACTGATTCCTAAGGAATATCCAATCCTTAGGGAGCAGGTGTAACAGTATATATCTACTTATGTATACACTTGAGGCTGCTGTTGGCAGGAGCCGCGTAGCCTAGACACCGGAGAATTACAGAAAATGTATTTCGAAACAGGGCTAGTGTGTCTAGTAGATTTTCAGGCAACTTTTGTTTGGTGCGGGCTATCATTTCGAATCCACGGACTTGTTGTTGGTTGGATATCGATGACGAGCACGGCGCCGATAGCTTAACATAGATACGAGGCCTGGCCTACTATGGTTGGAATTATTTCTTTCCTCTTCGTTGCCATTTTTCGGCCTTGCAATTGTCAAAAGTAAATGCCGTGGAAGCACCCGAGCATTGAAGTACCATATTATTGTATTATGGAATGGAAACCCGATTTGCAAGTCTACGTCTATCCATGTTCCATTGCAACCTGCGACAGGAGAAGGTGTTGGGAACAGATAAAATACAACAAAGTCGAGGTTGAACGTCATTCAAAGAAATCATCGTATTATGGAGGGTTAAATAATGTTCAGCCATTTACTCCTGTCTATTCCGTCTATGCAGAGTGTCTATCGGCCGACGCGGTCTATCTTGTCCCCTCGGATCTTACGTAGGCCTTCCCATACGCTCTAGGTCTATCTATTCCTCTATCTAGATCTTTCTGTCTCTATGTTCAAGTCATATCAATCGCTAACCAATTCTAAATGCAGATTCTATACTCGTTCATCGGCATCCTGTATCACGCAAAGCACCTAGTCTCTTCTGACGTTCCCTCTCCATTCCAAACTTAACAGCCTCGAGGACGTTTTTCACCGTCTTCTTCGGTTTGTATCTTGGCTCTGTTCCTGGTTCGTACACGCCTGTCTCCACGAGAATGCTGTACCAATCGGACTCCGAATGTGTATCGTACTCGTTCGATCCCCGAATGTCTGATTCGGGTGTGTCTCCGACAAAGTAGACAGTGCGAGGTGGCGAAGCCTCGTCGAACAGGTCTTTACGCCACTGCTGTAGCACTCTGGTGGCATAGTCAAATGTTGCCTTGCTTGGTTTCCCGTATGAAGTGACGTCGATTATCTTGCCCGTTGATTCCCGGTATAGCGCTTCGATCATGATTCTATTGCAAGTTAGCTGACTTATTCTTCGTTGCATCCTTTTTATGTGTGGGTTCTTATGCAGTCTTGCATTTTCAACTTTATCTTACCTTAAAGCGCCCATACCGTATCTGGTTAGGTCATACGCGGTTGACCAAACAACATCGTTGTGGGCGAAAAATATGGGTGGCCCTTCTTGATGCGTCTTGGACATCGTGCCCATCCGTCCATTCTTTGGCGCTGGTGTGTTAGCATGGATGATTTGTGAAAGGCCTACAACGTCCACACTGCATGGAAGTACTAACCTCGGACATCAACAACTCGAGGATAATCTGAGCATCTGCGGCCCAGTCCCGGCTATCTGCAAACACGAATATCGCTTCGATATTGACATTTGTGAAGTCTCTTGTGCGCGAATTGTTGTATTCTTCCTCTGTCAGTTTCCGAAAAGGGCAGACAGATGGCTTCCATTTGATTAGGTCACCCGGAGTGACGACATCCTTGAACCCACTAAACATACATGTGTAAGCACTTATCATATACACTTTGCGAGAAGACCTATGGTTTTTTCGGAGCAGTGAAGATAAACTTACTAGTTTTCAGCGACGATTCTGCATTTCTCGCCCTCGCCTCCAACAACGAGGACTGTGCTGTACTTGGTAGCCATTTCTCCCATTGGAGTGTGGCCGCAGATGAACTGATCCGGGGAAACTGCAACGTCTAGCTGCCGGCTCAAGTCTAGGCATCTTTCATTTTCGGTTTTGCCGCCACCTATAGGTATTTATGGTATATATAATTAGGCAGGCTCTGAATTGAATGCTATTCTGACGGATTCGAATATATCTATACCATTGGTTAGGAATATGTAAGGCACTTTGATACCATCTTCGTTTGCTCCGTTCAGTATCTTCAATGCTTCCTTCGCCTCAGGGATCACATTGCCCCCCCGCAGCAAAACCCCATCGATGTCGAATCCAAAAACGTAATCCGGTGCGATTTTTGACAGCTGTGAAGCCTCGCTGGCGGTATCGTCGTCAAACTCATTATCCTGATTCAGAACAAATGGGTGGTCTAAGTGATCTCTTGCCAGGGCAATGCTTTCCGCGATTGTGATGGAAGAGGGCGACTCGCCCTTGGGCGACTCTGAGGCAGGGATGATTACGGTTGGGCCACCAGCAAAGAGATCCTCCTTCGTAGCGTTCTTTGAAGACAGACGACGAGCACGACTGGCAGACGTAGATCTAGCCCTTGAGCCTTGCGAAGGGACCGCCATTGTGGTTAATACTTAGTGAGACGTAGAGTATAACGAAGTCTGCACCGGTTCTTCTTTTGCTAATTGCGCTCCTTGTGGTCTGAGATACTGATTCCTCCTTTCGATTCTTCGATAATTTTGGTTTTAGAATTTAAACCTTCTAATAGTTCGATAACCACAGGAGGAACTGGGCCCCATCCCAGCATTTATAGCATACATCAGCCCTTGGACCGAAGGCCGTGAAAAGGAAATGGATACAACAGGTCTCACATGTGAATCGCAAAGCACTCCGTCTAACAAAGTTTTTTTTTGCTACAGAGGAATGTTGATCTACATGGCCTTCGCAGGGTTTTCAATTCAGCATGCGCTGAACATAGTTCTGAGGTTCTGATCTTCTCTTTGCCTTGCCTGACTAAGGCCAAACGAACTGACGAAGAGCTTCGGCTGTCAATGACATACCGTGGTACCGCTGTCAGACGGAACGGGGTGGTTCTGAAGAGGACTAGGGTTACATCCGGATTGAAGACGCTTCTAGTTCTCGAGGTACCAAAGCTCGATTGAGGGGCCCTTCAACCTTCCTAGTCGGAGGCTAACGGGGCCGGTGGGATGAGATTTCTGCGGGAGTGACATCAGTAGACATGGGTAGAGGCGATCCGATAAGTTAAAAAGCCGCAAATTCCTATTTTTTTTTATAGAGAAAGAAAAAAAACCCCGTTCGTCCTCTCGTTGGATTTGCTCTGTTGAAGTTGAAGTTCGGAAACAAGATCGGGTTGCGTTTTCTGCGTTGCGGCCAGATCGCCACAGCGGTTGCCTGGAATATAAAACTATCGCCCACCAAACCTGCCGACCTCAGCTAGCAAACCGCCTGGAGACATCTCCGCTGCCCGAAAAGCAGGCAAAGATGACGGTCCGGCAGAGCTCCTCCGAGACGGCTTCCATCAGCCTGGCAAGGTTGCTGAACCGTCTCGAGCTGAAATTTCCCGCAGATGCTGTCCTCGTCCCGACTGCCAGGCCATCTGCCTTTGACCTAGCCCGACTCAAAGCCGTACGTCATATCTCCCAAAGCCGCCCTTGAACATATTAAAGTTTTTTTTTTTTTACGAACAACGACACAAATTAAAAAGAAATGAAACGGGAAAAACGAAAAGGGTCGATTTGCTAAAAATTTCTCCATCACACATGAGACAAGTAGAACTTTGAATATTCTCACAAGTTAATGCGACAGGCCGAAGGCGATGCGGCCGCCTTTAAGAATCCCAACCAGAGGCAGCTGGCTCTCGCTGACCTGCAGCAGCAGAGGATTTCCATGAAGCGACTGGACGATCTGCTGACCGCATGGGAGCTCATGGTATGTCCGGTTATACTTTCCCAACAGCGGGAACAACAGTCGCAGAAAGTGACGAGATGTTAAAGCGCAGTGTTCTAGGAAGATACAACGGTGGTACATGTAGATGAACAGCAAGCTGTGGATGAGAAGGAGCAAGCGAAGGCCGCTGAGCCGCCAGCTCCAATGCCAACTACACCTCCACAATTAACTACAACAGAACCTCAAACGACGAGAGAGCCATCAGCAGTCCCTGCTACTTCTGCATCCTCAAGTATGAATTTTCCCGGCCATATCAAATTGGTCTACATAGCGGTAAACGACTGGAGCAAGGAAATGGACACTAACACTGATATTTATACCAGACGAGCCAACTTCTGTGCTGCGAAACCGATTCCAAAGGTCCGAAGAGAAGGCGCCACTCGGTGTAGATGACCAGCTCTCTCAAGACCGGCACGAACAAGATGATCTCTCAGAAAGCCTGCTCAAGATGGCAGGGATTCTGAAAGATAACGCCAAAAGATTTGCGGATGACCTCGACAGTGAGAAAGATGTAAGCATGACCACTTTTTATATATCTCATAAGAACCAGCGTATCTTACAAGCGTTAGATTCTCCGTACGGCTGCTGAAGGGCTTGATAAAAACACGACTGGGATCCAAGGAGCTGGGCTCCGAATGCTGCAACTTAAGCAAGGGCAAGACGTTACCTGGTGGTACCAGCTGAAGGTTTTCGCGGCATTGATTGGTCTAGTAAGTCGCAGCTAAACTACTCGTCAATCAGGCAAACTCTAATACATTATCTCTTCCCTAGGCCTTGATGGCAATTATCATCTTTTGGCTGCCAAAGTTGCGATGGGGTTCATTTCTGTAGTATGTAGAAACTGGCGCATCATTTGAACTTTTGCATGTACCTGTACATTATATCTGGTGTGGCAAGCAATTATAATTTTCACGGCCGATCGTACTCTGCTGGATCCCGGCTGCCAGGCCGTATACTTTCTGGGACTCGCTTGCAGGGCTGCAGCTGGTTGGTTCCTGCAGGCCGGCTGACAAGCGGCCGGCCAGGGGCAAAATCCGGGGGGCCAATGCTCCTCTCTAGATCTCGCGTGTCTGATATCTCTATCCTGCATCGTACTTCTATCTAAATAATACCTTCAAGTTGATTAACGACGCTCCTACAAGACGGCACGTTTAGTTCTCCGTCCTTGCATCTTGGCCATTCTCCGTGTCGACAGCTCGCGCGCCGCCAACTTCGCGATGCGATCCGCCAAAACCCGTGCGGCGCAGAAAATCCGGTCGTTCTCGAACACTACACCTGCAACGCAACCGAAAAGTACCAAGACTGCAACCTCGACGACAACAACAATAGTATCGAAACTCCCCACCCCTCGGAAACGGGCGAGCAAATCGCGTGCTGTAAAAGAAGAAGAAGAAAAAGATGATGAAGATGAAGATGGTGGCGACAACGACGGGTCAAAAACATTAAACGAATCCTCAGATGAATCCGAACTATCATCTGCACCCTCGGACCTCGAATCCATATATTCAGAGTCCGTCAAAAACTCCAACAGCGATAATGATGACGACGATGAATATACCACATCTCCATACTTCGGTTCCACCGCTGGTACCAGCTCGCGGCCGCCCAAAAAGCGGAAAAGAACAGTAAAATCCACCGCCGTCAAGTCTGAAAGCCCATCAGACGCCAGCGAATCGCCACCAAAGTCCACCAAGACCAAGCCCAAGGCTCCAAAACGGGCACCTGCAAAGGGCAAAAAGAAGAACGGCGAGCCAGTCGAAATACGCTACGACCCGCCGGACAACTGGCGCGAAATGTATGATGCGATCAAGGAGATGCGCCTGCGTATCCCTGCCCCCGTCGACACCGTCGGGTGCGCGCGCCTGGCGCAGACAGACGTGCCTCCAAAGGTACAACTACTCTAAAACCCGTGCTTTTCGAGTTCAGATGACTGACCGTGACTATCAAACAAAAAAAACTACAGGTGAAACGCTTTCAACATCTAATCGCGCTCATGATGTCCTCCCAGACAAAAGACCAGGTGACTGGCGATGCTATGCGCCGGCTGCAGACCGAGCTCCCCGGCGGTCTCACACTCGAATCAATCCTTGAAGTCTCCCCGGCGAGGCTCAACGAGATGATTGGCCAGGTTGGCTTTCACAACCGTAAAACGGAGTACATCAAGAAAGCGGCCGTGGTCTTACGGGATAAATTCAACGGCGATATTCCCGAGAAAGTAGAAGATATGATGTACGTGCTGGGTTTCTATGGACTTAGACGAAGGAGAACGACGAACCAAAGCGCCATGCTAACATTGTTGTTTTACTATCAGGTCTCTCGACGGCGTCGGCCCTAAAATGAGCTACCTTCTAGAACAGTGCGCCTGGAACAAAGCAACCGGTATCGGTGTCGACGTTCACGTCCACCGGATAGCCAATATGTTCAAGTGGGTCCCGCAGTCCTCCGAGCCGGAAACCACCCGGGTGTACCTACAATCTTGGCTGCCCAAGGAGCTGTGGCAGGAGATCAATTGGCTACTCGTCGGGTTCGGGCAGTCCGTTTGCCTGCCGCGCGGCCGGCGGTGCGACATATGCACGCTAGGCCCAAAATCTACTGGTGGGAATGGTATGTGCAAGGCGAGCATTGTAGTCAAGAGTAAGCCTGGAACAAAGAAGATCAAGCAGGAAGTGAAGATCGAACAAACCGATGAAGGGGTTTTGGTTAAGAAGGAGGAAGACACAATCGAGGATGGCACGCTAGAACGGACGGATCCTTTGGGGATTGATGAAGATGTGAAAGTTAAAATCAAGAAAGAAGAGGTAAAAGAGGAGGTTGATATTTTCCCAACTGACTTGCCAGACATTGAAGATGCGGTTGGCCGACCGAGGCGGAACGTAAAACGGAAACGGTGATATATAGAATAACTAGAGCATACAATATTCGCTACGTCATCTATAGAACTCTCCTTATCTCAAGCTTGATGGAGGGTATTATACTATTATTTTAAACAATAACGCCTAGACAACAGGAAAGTTCGCTTTTATGCGCCAAACAGCTTGTATCAGAAGTCAACTTCAAGACGGTGTACTAAGGACATATTAATTCGAAGGGCAATGCGGTATTAACGTTCCTACTGAGCATGGACCTCGCCTGTCATATCCTCGGGCTGTAGATAATCCTTCTGCTCCGCCGCCTTATACTCCGCAATCAAATCCTGAACAACAGCCCTAGACAGCTATGTTAGCATTGACATCAGGGGAACATAACTCAATGGTATGACATACTTTGACTCATCAAACTCGTCCAAGCTATCAGAGAACGGTGACACCTTCTTGTACTGCTCTAAAAATGCCCCTCGCTTTCTCAAGATATTGTATTGCTTCAAAATACGTTCGAACAGCTACCGACATCGTGACAAGTCAGCCGAGGAAGCCACACCCCTATGAGAGTTTTTCTAATGCATGTGGATGACGGCTACATACCGTAGCGACAGAAGTATGATTCGCAAGCATGAGGCCGCTAACGCGATGCGACATTGGTATGTATGGAGATTTCTTCGTCAATGCTACCTGGATACTCGCAGGTCCCCAGGGGATGAAAGTCGCCAGCTTTCGTTCCCGGATACGAAGTAGCGATTTATGCACCTACAAAAACCCAAAGCCCCAGCCAATGCATTAGCAAGAACACAATAAAAAGGTTGTATCCACTTAAAACGTGATCGAAGCTTCGTGTTACATACGTCCGTAGGATCTGCCTCTCCCTGTATGATGTTTAATATGGATATGTAGCAACTCTGCTTCGTCGGCATCGCTGAAACCATGCGATTCTTCGGCTGCAACAGCCGTCGCATAACGTCCAGGACGGTCGTCTTCCGAACCATCTTACCCTGACTGACGCTATCGCTCGTGAACGGCGTGTACGAGGTCATCAGGAAGTGGCATCGCGGCGTGGGTATCAATGAGGCAATGATTCCCACGAGGTCATTGTGCATGTACCCTGGGTACCGGAGCGTGGTAGTGCTAGCGCACATGACCGTTGACACCAACTGGTTGGTCTGCGTCAGCGACGGTTCCTGGACGTGCAAGCGGTCCGCCGCGATTCTCGTGAGGGCGCCGTTGTCCAGAACGACAACAGAGTCCGCATTCTGCGTTAGACGACGCAGCGCCAGCAAGCTGTTGTATGGTTGGACGACCACCTCGCTGCCGCTGGTCATATCCGGGAAGACCGAGTACGTCTGTATCAACTTTTTCGGAAACCGGTCGTTCAGCTTTTCCAGCAGGAAAGATCCAAGGCCGGAGCCGGTACCACCAGCTATCGAGTGGAGCAGCATGAATGCCTACAATCAAACCGATTCACGGCATTAGCAAAGCAATGATAGCGAGTCTTAAATGCATACGCTATGTTCGGCTCCAGCTCACCTCCAGCGAGTCGCTTCCATCCGCTTCACGATCTAGCATTTCCATAACCTCCTCGTGAACATTCTCGCCGGCGGAAAACCCCATAGCCCAGATATTTCCAGCTCCTCCACCATCCTTGGGTACGTGAAAGTTCTCAGGGTTGTAGATGTTTTTGTACGGTCCTGTTTGGATCCCATGAATGACCTAATATAGCGAAAAGCAGACATTCTGTCAGCTTTCGAAACCCATTCGAATCTCCCTAACCATAGCATACCCTCGGTTCCAAATCCAGCAATATCGCTCGTGGAATGTATCGTGTATCATCAGACTGCACCCCTCAAGCCCATTTTATCAGCCCACCTTATCCTTGTCAAACCAATTTGTTGCGCATATTTAGAAGAGCAGCAGTAGCAGTAGTAGCAGCAGCCAGCACCTGATAAAAGAAGACATCTTTCCTATCGCCTCCCTCCGTTGCAAAGTCCTCTAGGTTCCCATCCTGGCTAATTCCGTGTTCCAAACATAGCTGTTGCCAGAACTGACTGCCAACTATATTCGCTCGCAGACCACCCCAAAGAACGTTCGAATCAATTACTAAACGATTCCTTCGCCGCATAAACCGGATGCGTGTCGCACGCCACGGGGAAACGTACTGCTGTTACCACATTGTCCAGCTTGTATTGTGATGATTTCTCTGCGGGGCGTGGAGGTGGTTTGTTAGTGGAGGGAAGCTCCTGCGCGGTGCGATATGATATGAGGGTTTTGTACCTCGGCATGCTTGCTTGCTTGCTCGTTCCAAGCGTCGCGGAAGCTTGGAGAGGGGTAGCTTGTGTCGAACGGTTACCAACTTTCGATGCGCGGCGGCGTGGGTCCGAGTCAAGAGGATACAGAGGGCTAAAGCTTGAAGATGTTCTTATCGTATCAGATGGGAGCTGTGTCGAGACGCGGGTGGGTTGATGTTGCTAGCAGCTAGTTTGTTGTGCTAACTTTCATGGCTAACTTTTGTTAGTTGGACCGCCGCCGTACCACCTCAGTCGAACTAGTCTCGGGGTAGTTGAACTACACATACAAAGGCCTCGGATGGCTAGACCATCATGGATGCACTAAAGTTGGTTATTGTTATTATAATATTACGATATTATTATTACGACTTGGATATTACATATTCCTGAGAGGCTGCATACCAAGTACATTTAGAATGGAAAGCATTCCTGTATCAATTAAGAAGATAAAGAGACCAACATGGATAAATCTGCATGGAATCCATCAAGTTATATCATGGGAGAAACAAGTCTGAACTGAGAAAAGAGCAGGGAGTATATAGTGATGATAGTAATAATAATATGGCAGGTAGAAGGATAAAAAGAGGAAAAGGAAATTCACACAAGGCCACAATCACCAACAATCCATATCGTTACAGGAGTTCCTTTCTCTCTTTTTTTGGTTCTTTTAGTTCAGGTAAAATGCTCAATGCACAAAAAAAAAAAAAGGGCTTCCAAATCGCTAGAATGAAGACATTAAAAGACACCGTAAAAAGAAAAGGGTACCAATAGTAACATTGTGAAGAAATACAGGCAGATGAATGCAAACGCTTTATCTTTTGGTCGCCATTCGTTTATTTCCACTAAATTACCGGAGGTGCGTTTGCGAGCACTAAGCGTAGTTGCTAAACTGAACGCTAGGAGAATGAAGTCACAAGAATTCAATAAAAAAAATAATGCAGGTTATGCGATTTAGTCTTGATATCCAAATGTATCTGTGCAAGTTTATTAGTACAAGCTCTTCCTTTGCCCTTAGGTATAGCAGGCTCACTCACCAGTGGTTATATGCGTAAGATGCGACGTCCGATGCCGATTCGACGGGGTGCTATCATCTGCCATGCGATAGCTGCGATGGCTGGCCGCACTCAGCGGACGTGTATACTTTCTTGATGCAGCGCTAGTCGGTCGACTTCTCATATTATCCTCATCCGCTTCTTGTGGAACATCTCCTAACAGCTCGCGGCTTCGTTGTCGCTGCCGTCTCCGTTCTTTTCTGGCAGCACGCTCCTCGGGAGTTTCATCCCTCTTATGGCGGTGCTTCTTCTTACGCTCAGTTACGTAGGAAGAAACTTCACCGGCGTCTTCCGAGTTGGCTGTCAGAGGGGGTGCAGGCGTAATTGTCTCGTCATCGCGGGTATCCTGGAGGTGCTGTACGTAGTCGTTGTCTGGCTGCGGGGAGTAATTGTTTTGGGGAGATGGGACCGTGTTGGCATCAGGGAACATGGGCGTCAGGTTTGTAATGTTGTTATATGAACCACCATGCTGGATAAAGCGGTTCAAGGAGGTTGTGGAATGTGTCAGGGCGGGCGATTGGGTGTCGACATGAGACTCTGCCGCATGTTCCAAGTTGTAATGGTGATTCTTATTCACTCTTGGCTGGGGATGCTTGATCTCTAACGACCGTCTATTCGCCTCTAGACTTGGCTTTTCGTAAATCGGTGACGGGTATTGTTGAGGCGAGTATGGGGAGCCCTCTGACGTTGCACCTGGAGGAGAAGCATTTCCGAAATCCTCGTCTTCGAATTCTGAGTTTGCCCGTGAAACTTCTTCAGCATTCTTCTTCTTTCGGCTGAAGAAGCTTTTGAATCCACTCGATGTTGTTGTTTCCGACCATCGCGACGCCTTAGGGATGGACTCTCGCTTTTCTTTCCCTTTGTTATTATTGGGGGTGGTATCGCCTGACGGAGGATTGCTATTAGACGCCTGAGGTGATGCGTCAATGGGAGTTTGGATGGTCTGAATTGTTGGGATTGAGCGTATCGGGGTTTCGTCAGGTTGAAGGTCTCGGTGGCCCCTCGGGGTCCGCATCCCATCCTCATTCGGGATCTCCTGCGGAATAACATTGATGCTGGACTGCGGTACGCCTGGGTTTCTGGCTCCATAGTAGTTCAGCTCACCAGTGCTAGTCATAATTCGTTGTCCAATCCCCGCAGTTGCCCCGTAGTCAATCGAAGTAACATTGTTGGTGCTACCAGCTGTATAACTTTGTTGGCTTTGTTGGCTATGCAGGCTATGTGTATGCATCTGGCGATCTCCCGCATGCGAAGCGGTATTTGATTCCGTATACGCGTAAGACGCTGACTTGAGGCCCTCCACCTCTCCGAGAAGCTGAACGAGCCTATAGAAGGTTCTCTATTAGCATTGTTTCGAGGTGTAGAAGATTAGGATGGCTGCTTACATATCCTCAATCCTTGCGAGGTCATTGCTACTCTTCATGCTCAAACCTTTCAGTGCCCTTCTGAAGACATTGGTCTTCTTGTGCGCTTCTGCCTTCTCGTCTTCAAAATTCCTTGGGGCCTTGATCTGCCTTGAAACAGGTAGTGGGATGACTGGTCGAGGGGCTCCAAGTTTCGCCACGGTCTTCTCTGCACCTTGGTCGATCTCGAGAATCATCTGGCTGGAGTGGGCAGAGAGTTGTTTCTTGAGATCGTCGAAGGAATCTCTCATTTCAGCTGCACTCCGAACTAACGTCATCAAGATCTCGGTATCTCGCGCATTTCGAGCTGCATCCCTAACAGTGAGCTGCCAGCAGCAAAAAAAAAACCACGTTAGCCTTAAGATTCTATGATACCAGCGAATAAATGGAGTAAGCACATACGTGATCCATGAGGGCAACGATATCTTTAGATTGTATCCTATCCATTCCGTGGCCCATGGCGCTGTCGTAGAGGGGGGATGGCATCCCGTGGCTATTACCACTGCCGGAGCGAACATGCCCTCTGAAAGGGATGAAATCGTCGCCATCTTCTGAGATGAAGTCGTCCAGTCCAGCGGCACCAAAAGAAGCCATCCCCTTCAACCCACTCCCAAATCCGTCAGTCCCGGGTGCATTAGCAGACATATATCCCTCGTCCCGCTGTAGATTCAAAGGAGTGAGCAGGCCATCTTTATCAGTTAGAGAGGCTTGATCCCCGGTGAAATCTCTCCCCGATTGGCCAGCCTGCAGAGCGCGCAGTCCAAAGTTTGCGTTGTTGCCAGTGTGATCATCGTCTCCGTATCCCCATCCATCATCATCATCCATATCTCTAGAGGTGCGATCAGCGCCGTACGGATTCGTAGTCACATCGTCAATCCCTGATAGTGCCGACATGTCTCGCGAAATGCGGTTGTCCGTATACGGGTTGGTGATAGCGTCGTCCATGGCAACCTCCCGCGAAGTACGGTCAGCGCCATAAGGGTTTGTAACAACATCATCATCATCATCGTCATCTCCGAGCTCCGATCGCCCCAACTCTGAGTGCGATTTGAAGTGGCCAATGGCTGGTTCGTCATAGCCGTAGATGGGGGCAGCATTGAATGTCATTCGGGGTGGGTTGGAATTCAGAGTTGACGCTGGACTCAGAGCTCGGTCTTGGGGGACTAGTGAAGTATGAGAGTAGTGCTCATGCACTGACGATGTATGCTCATAAACAGATGCTCGCTGAGACGGTAGATCTACGGGAGTAGACCGCATCGAGGCATAAGCTCCAACATCCTGGACATATTGTCCAGCAGCGAGACGCTCTGTATGGCGAGCTTCAAAGCTTCCAGGAATTGAATCTCTATTCTGAGATCGGCTCTCAAATTCGTCTCCCAAATTGCTTGTTGCATCTGGCGGATCTAGCTGGATTTTGTGAATCTCAGTCACTGAGGAAGCATCATCACGGTTTGTGGGTAGTGAAAGAGCGCTCGAAGCGCCACCTCTTGTTGCATAAAGCCCTACGTCGCTATCCGGCCCATAGTTAAATTGGCTATGATCGTCACCACCATCAACTGCGGAATGGTCCACGACCGATTGATCAACTTCGGTATCCGGTCGTGTTGGGGCTTCGTGGTTGCCTTCGAACCACCAGTTCATAGCATCACCCCTAGGTTCGCTTCTTTCCTGCAAGTCTGAGCGAGACTGCATACCCTGATCCCGGGGCCCAACTGTGTCTTGCGTCCAGTGGCTAGACTTGTTGGGATGCCAGCTGGGAACGGTAGATGTTGACAGAACGGATATTTCGGATTTCGCCGGTGTGTATTTGCGGGTGGCAAGAGGGGCAATTTGAATCATTCCTGTAGCTTCGAACTGATTGCGCAAACTTGTGATGCTCCGCTGTGGGCTCGGGTCCCGATTGCTTGCTGGTGTACCCCGTCGGGAAATGTTGAGCGGTGCGATAGCTTCTGGCATGGATATCGGTGGGGGGGTGTTCCCAGTCATTGGCATGCCGCTTTCTGCAGAAGTAGATGGATATGGTGCTCCCTCGTGACCATCGTGCATATGCTCATGATCGCTTCTATTGGAAGACGTCATGCTGGGTATCGATGGCATTCTGATCCGTTCGTGAGGAGAGGCCTGTTTAGGGAACAGAGCGTCCAAAGGCTCAACTGGGGGTGCATCGTCTGCGAGGTCGGAGCCAGGGGCTGGTCCCGGGCCAAATCCCGGTCCCCTGGATCTAACTGATTCGCTCCTTAAAAGGGCCGAGTTGTCCGTCTCAGCAAGCACGAAACCGTGTCCGGTTCCTCTATCAGCATCTGGCTGCAGCACGAGCATCGGGCCTTCGCGTTCGCGTTCGATGGTAACATCGCTATTGGGACTTCGTTCTGTGAAGGCACGAGCGGCTTCAGCGGCAATCGCTGCTGACGCCGCTTCGTCGATAGCTGTTGTGTTTCCCGTCTGGTTGCTAACTTTCAAGGCCTCAAACTGTGGTAGGATCAATCGCTTGATAGCATCCTCGACAGCTTCCAGTAGTAGGGGATTCTGCGCAAGATCAGAGGTACCGGAAACATTCCGCGAACTCGATCCTTTCCTCTTGGTTCCGTCGTCCGAAATACTTCTACCACGCCTGGCTTCTCGCGGCGATTTAACACCTCTTATCCGTCGAGTGGATGGTTCACCGTTCAGCTCAGCCATTTTTTTCTCGAGCCTGCGTTGCTCTCTTATTTCCTCTTTGGTCAACCGCCCGCGGTCCATACTCTGACTTCGTTTCCGTGTAGGTTTACTGCTGCCTTCGCCGAGAATCGTTTCACGCTCGTTGGTTAAGCTCTGGCTTCTCCGGTGGGACAATGGATGCAGAGAAGAGTCCCCATCTCCGTCTACTTCATCTTGGGGTACAACTTTTCGAATCCCTCTGCCTCTGAAAGCGCCGGATTGACGGCCAGCCTTATAAGGACCAGCTGGAGATCCAGAGTCCTCCCGGATGACTTCCACCCTCATAGGGGGGTGGTGACCCACGAGAGATTGCGATTGCTCGGATACTTCGGACGCTGTCATTTCCTCGTCGGCACGGGATAAAGTCTGGACATCGCTACCACCACCACTTGGGTCAGATCGCCTTTTCCGTCTTTCTCTTGCAACTGCCAGTCGATCGTCATTCCTGGGCGAAGATAACGAGATGCGCTGTGTGTACGAGGGTTGTCTCTTGCTAGCCGGTCGTCCATCTTGACCAAGTTCGAGGGCCCTGGCGGCCTGTTGGTGCGCTCTTCGCGAAGACGGTGTCACTTTGACTCGAACGCTCGGTCTGTGAGCGGGCGAATGTCCTTGGCCCCTGGCGCCTTCAAAGTACTCGATTAACAAGCTGGTTTGCGAGCCCTGGGAAACGACGCTCTGATCATCCACGTTGGCTTGCTCCTGCTTCTGGCGGGCCTTTTTGTTGGTTTCGATGGTGATTGCTCGGCCGTCGTCCGGGATGGAATAGGAGGATTTTGTCTGGAGGGACAGCATGGATTTGTCGCCACCCACGCTGCTGGTGCTGACGACCGAAGGGTCGGGCTTCTCGAGCCCCATGGTGGATGTGTATGCCGATTGGTATCAGCGAAAGCGAAAAGGCCGACAGCGATGTTTGTTCCAGTCGTCACAAAGGAAGATGGAAACGGAAGGATGAAAAAAGACGGCCTGGTGCAAGCTTATCGGGGCCCGTAGCGTGTGGACGAAAATAGGATGGAACGGTAATATCAAGCGCGGTTGGGTTTAGTGGCTGCGGCTGCAGCAGCGTGGACAATGCTGATGTGTTGTGATGGGCTATGCAAGTGTGTTTCTGCCTTCTGTTGCGTCCCGCTGCCCCCTTCGACCTGTTCGCTGTTTCTCCTGCTGCTGCTGCTGTCTGTCCGTATGTCTGTCTGTCTGTCGCCACCACACACACACGCCAAAAAAAAGTCAGATATAAACCGTACGTCTTTTTCTCACTTGGGCAGCTGGAGGGAGAGGAGGCGTAAACGTGCGTGCCCAAGGTCGGAAGGGCCCACCGTGATTGGCGAAGCCGGGTTCACTCACACTCACGAGAGAAAGAGGGAGACTGAGAGGGCCGGGTCGCCAGCAGCCGTCTGGTATTTATGGGCCAGGCACAATTTTGATAGCAGGTGCAGGCGCAAGTGCAGGCAAGGGTGCAGGGTGCGGAGCGCGGGTTGGGCTTGGAAAGCTCCGCGCTGGCGCTGTGCAGCGGGATATGGGACGAAGGTTGGCTCGCGCGATCGAGATTGAGGATTCGTAGGGCCGAGAAATAAGGGTTGGTGTCCCTAAAGTTAAACTACCGTTTGGACCTGACCGGGAATGGGGGTCTCGCCTGGGCCTGGGCCGCCAGCCTGGAATTCGGAAAAACGGGTACCGATATCAATGGAAATGGGATGAGGGGAGAATGGATGCGAGGAAGGGGAGTTTAATCCAAAAGAACAAAAAATAGAAAAATTAAGAAATAAAAAGAAGGAACCGGCCCCACTGCGATCGAAGTAAAGTCGATTAAGATTATATGTTGTCCCAGCGAACTTTTAAAACGAGTGCTGGACGAATAGCTGTGCGAAAAAAAAAAAAAGTAGCGGCGGGCGGGTCGGAGCGAGGGAGCGAGGGAGCGAGCGAGGAAGCTGCGGCCAAGACGAGCGGCTTGTAGCGATAGAGGGGACGATATAGTTTTAGTCCAGCGAAGAGACAAGCGCAAGTTGGAGCAGTGCTGTCTGTTTGCTGCCTGCACTTTTCAGAAGGTGGTAGTAGTAATAGTGGCAGTGGTAGTAGTAAGTCGACGAATGGTTGTAAGCATGACTTAAGCTGAAACGGCAGTAGCTGAAGAAGAAGCAGAAGAAGAAGAGCTAGTCAGCCACGGCGCTCGCAGGAGAAGAAGAGGAGGAGGAGCAGGAGCAGGAGGAGAGGGCTCTCGCGATCGACGATGAGATGGAGATAAGAAAGCAGATGGATCTGATGGATGGGATCGATGGATGGATGGATAGGATAGGTAGATAGGTGGGTAGGTGGGTAGACAGATAGCAGAGCAGCGGTACAGCGGCGGGCGCACACCAGCCCAATGCTACATGTGCAGCCGGGGAGCAGCAGAAGCAGTAGAAGCAGCAGAAGCAGCAGCAGAGGCAGCTTCGGAGCCAGTATCAGCAAGCGACAGCCCAATCAGCTCGAAGCAGCAAGAGCCTGGGCCGTGCCTGGGAACGGAGAGCATATTTTAATATTATTAGAGATACTCGTCCCGCTGTGCAATTTGGGCCAGCCCGTTGGAACGAGCCATGCAGACCATCGCGGCTACCTGGGTTGGACCTACGTGAAGCGTCCTCCGTAATAAAGCCCCCAATATCGGTATTTGACGTAGGTTTTTTTATACGCACTTGTACTATCCTAGTTAACCAGCCATGGGGCTAGCTAAGGACGGCATTGCACTTACTTTTATATATTTCTGGTTCCAGTAGAAAGCGAAGAAGCAAAATAATCGTCAAGCCGGATGCTTAACAGCGGCGACTGCGCATGATCGAGGAAATCTATTAATATTCTCTTCGCAGTTAGCACCTTCAATGCTCCATTGGTGTTAGTACGGATATACCACTTTAAAATTAATTGCATACCTCGCGGCAGTCGGCTTGGATGAGCATAAAAAGAGGAAGACTGGGCTAGCTATCCGTGCGGAGGGAGGGAGGGAGGAAGAGGGGGGGAGAGAGAGATGAAGAGAGGCTTCGAGATCGATGGCTACCTCTTGGGTAGATGTGTTTTCTATTATTTACTTTATTCAATGAAGCTGCGAAGGACTTGCCCTTTGGCTGCGATTGAGCCTCGCTGGCTGACTGGCTGGGCGTCGCACCAAGCAAAACGGCTGCGACTTTAGCCTCTCAAAGGCCTTCCTCTGTTGCCCGGCCAATGCACACTGCACTGGCACACATAAACCGGTCGGCCCAACTAGCCGCTGGCCTTTTACCTCACCCCAAAAAACCCCACACGCTCAGTCAGTCAGTCAACTACACTTCATCCTGATCCTGATCCTGATCCCCCGTCCTTCCTTCCTTCCTTGACCACTAACCCAACTGGTACATACTACCCAGGTTGTTAGTCGCTTGCTTGGACGCAGCTCAGGTTTGGTGTCTTGTCTCGAGCTCCAGTCCCGCGCCCGATCCCGTTCGACTGCCAACTCATCACGGTGGCTCTTCAAATGCCCCGATTGGCCAATCGCCGCTCCCCTCGGCGAAACCTCGTCGTCCAATCTCAAGTCGCCTCTCTTCAATATACTCGAAAAAGACAATAATTGTAGGTATAACTGGCACTCCTATCGGCCTGCATGAAGCGGCGCAAAAAATGGGTCACGTTCTTCACTCGTAGCATCTGCAACAAAAAAATATATGTACCGACCCCATACCCGAGATATGGTGGTGGTGCTGGTAGTGGTGGATTTTTCGACAAGGCATCCGCACCCTGCGCGGGTACCTTGGAGTAAGTTACATGTAACTGTACTTGCCGTCCTTATACTTCAAATGTATAGATGAACAAGTACTGTACATATCTTAATATTATTATATGTACATCCCAAGCCAAAGAGCCGTTTTTTGGCGTGCAGATTTGCATCGGCAAACTAACTGCACAAACTGCGACTGCATCCACCTCGCTCCTTCGTTCCCTTCGTTCGCTCTCGAACAAACCGGAACCAGGGCGGGCTGGCTAACTTGCAGCGCTTGGATTTTGTTTTTATACTTAATATTTTGATGGCACCCTTCCCTCTTGACACTTATGGCCGGGGATATGGCGTAAAGACAAAGGAGAAAGCGAAAGAAACAAGTCCCAGATTAAATAGAACCCAGATAACCGACTCGACTCAACATATTCCAGAGATCAGAGTAAAATATGACAACGAAAAAAAAAAAAAAAATAACAAATGGCAAGTGGCGTGTGTTTGTGTCGCGGCACTCCGAGTTGTGAAAAAGCGAAGCGCAGCAGCAGTAAGCAGAGTAATATATAAAAAAAAAAGCTGTGTGCGGATAAAACGGCAGAAGAGAAAATTTTCAAATAAACACCGACCCTGGAGAGAAAACCGGGAGACGAGAGTTATACCGTCCAAGCAACGTGCAACGTGCCGAAAACAAAAAAAAAAAAAAAAAAAACAAAAACAAAAAAAAAAAAAAAAAAAACAAAAACAAAAGGAAATGGAAGAAACACTAGAATTAAGGAATCAACTGGACGAAAAGCAAATCGGTACGGAGAGAAGAGAGATCCAGGAGCAACAGCAGAGCGAGCAAGGGGGGCGGCACTTGAGGACTTGTGGATTTTTTTGGTTTTTTGTTGTATCAGATGGATGATATACATGATTAATCGATTATGACAATATCGAGCCCAAGAGGAGAACAGAGAGTTATCCATCCCCTCCGATCCTTCCTGCATGGAGCCCCAATGATATTACTAGTTCACGTCGACAGATCGTCCTCCAGAAATTTATACGCAAACTTGAATTCAGACTTGCGCCTGTTCATCCACGTGCTCTCGTAGTCGAAGAACCGATATGTCCCCTGCTCATATTCTTCGTTTATGACCTTGGGCTCCTCGTGCCGCTGAAACCATGTCTGGTACTGCTTGTGAAACCGCCAACTAAGCTGCTTCAGGCGCTGTGCCGCAAGGTATTGCTGATACGTGCCCTGTCGGTAGTAGAAGATGTAGAATAGCGTGTCCGTGTCAACCTTTCCAAAGAAACTCGGCTCCTCCAAAAGCCCTAGAGGTTCCTGGGGATAGTGCGCAGGCGTCTTATACGGCGTCTGAGGCTTATACCGCTTCGGCCTCTCTGCATCCTGGGCGACTGGTAATGTTGCGGCCGATGCGGCTAGCAATCTTAGAGAATGAGGGCTTGTCGGGTCATGTTTCCGCGCCTTTACCGCTTCGAACGACGCGATTAGATCTTGGAGCCCCGGCGGTAGCTTGAATTTGGGATCCGCGCCGTTCGTTATCCGAGGTGACGTTGTTCTTGAAGGAATCTTCTGAGAAGGTTTAGATGGACGCGTTTCGTATGATGTTGAAAATAGGGAATTTGGATTATCATCCTCTACTGATTCCTGAGTCGATGTCTTTCCGTCCTTTTCCGACGGCGCCTCATCAGGCTGAGCAGTTTGCGATATCGATTGCTGCGCAGAAGACTGCGACGAAGCTTCCCTTTGCATGCTGGATATCGACACTGGAGCCGCATGTGTGCTAGACGGAGTCTGTGCGGCCGAGCTCTGGGTAGCAGCGCTCACCTTGTCCAACTGAGGTGTCGGGGGGATAGATGCAGGCACTGAATCCGGCGGCGACGTTAAACTCTCCGGTATTGCTTCTACCGCTACAGCCTTTGAAGGCTTTGGAGATGGTTTGGCCTTCGATATTGTGCCGACCGCAACTGGGACCGCTGATGTTACGGGGGGCGTTGACGCAGCCGTGTTGGAAGAATGGCTCGGCGGAGGGGGTAGCGGCGCAATTCCTACGTTCTTATCCGCTGCGGCAGCTGCAGCAGCCGCGGAGGCGTATTTGAGGGGCTCACCAGCCGGACGAGCGGGCGGAGGGGCAGGCTTCATTGCAGTACCATTCGATAAGCCGGGAGTATGCATCGTGGCCAGCGTCGGCAGAGGGGATTTCAGTTGTGTAGAGGGACGGCGTGCGGCAGAGGATGTCGAGTGGCTGTCGCTCTTCTTTTCCGGAGGTTCGTCATGTATCGATTGCGTATCCTGCGACGATAATCTGTCGTTGTCCAGACCTACGTTGTACAGGTCTTCCTCCTCGTCCAGATTTAGGTTGTCATAGACGGATTCATCTTCCGTAAAGTCCTGATCCGAATTGCATTCGACATAGTACTTTATGTCATCCTTGATCTCTGTTATCTGCTCGGCTTCCAGCCCGCCATTTTCTACCAATCGTAATATCAGTTCCAGCTTTCCCTGGTGCCACTTATGTCGCTCGACCGAACTTTCTACGCTAGCGAGCCGTTCCGCCTTCGCATTGTCTTTTCGGCCCTTTTTCAGCGTCAGCTGTATTGTCTCCATCTCGGCTTCGAAGGTTTCGATTTGGCGTTCCAGCTCCTCCACCATGTTGGATAGAAACGTGCATATTTCGACCTTTTCCTTTTCTTTCGGGTCTAGTTTCGCGGCTGCCGACAGCCCCTCTTTGCTGTAGGCCTTCGTTTTCATTTCCTTCTCGACGGCTTTGAATTTCTCCATTTGCTAGAGCAGCACGGACGCAGACGAAAAACGCACAGAACATGTCAGCATTCATCCGGACCAACGCCCCGCCACGAGAAGAGAGTCCTGCGGGATAGGGAAAGGATTGGTAGGGCCCCGAGTGGCTCTGAATCCTCCGAAACTAACCGTCTCTATCAGCTTCCGCTGTTCCAGCAGGGGCTTCTTGTCCTTGATCTCGTTGCTGGCCGCCCATGACTTGATTTGATCTCGATGCCGCTGTAGCTTCTTGATCTCGCGCTTGAGGACATCTTCTAGCTTCTCTTTCTGCGACGGATTCGTCGTCTGCTGTAGCTTATCGTAGGTTCCCTCGAACGCTGTTATGCCTTCCGCTACCCTTTTAAAACAACGATCTACTTCTTGCTGTAACTTCCGCTGCGCCATGATTGCCGGAATTCGCTATCGATCGATGTTGAGGACGTCGCTGAGGGGGTGTAAAGGTGGTTCTCGGAGTGTGAAGACTTTGAATGCAGGGGCGGGTGTCTTTGGAGAGGGATTCCCAGGGATGGAGGTTAGGTGGATGTTGTTGTTGTTGTTCAAGATTTGATCTGGATGCTGCCAAAGTGTTGGTGTGGAGGTGTCCTGACCTTCGGTCGCAGCAGCCAGCCAGCACAAATCAATTAACTTTAACCTTTGGTTGTTTAATACGGGGATATTAGTGCTACCTCAGACACGAAATCGTTAAATAGCCCGACGGAAACGACACGAGTATGTGGAGTGATACTTTGACGATTCAACCTCGATTTCGACTTGAACACGAGGCACTTTCTATCTTGAGCAGCTAACCTCGAATGCCCACGCCACGATGAGCAGAGTTATATCACATATTTACGGGCGAGAAGAAGCGGGTGAGCGCGCAGAAATGTTCCCAACATGGAACTCCGCTGCACGGCTGTTGGCTCATATCATTCCAAAGTTATTATAATAGATTCAATAAGAGGATACTTTTAGGCCCAAAGGCAAAGAAGCAAATCTAGCCCGCTAGCTCCAGTGTTCAACCTACCCCTCAGCTGGCTGTGGACTGGGCAGCTGGATCGGATGGCTGGCTGGCTACTTCACGCTGGGAAATATTTTGGATCCGACCTGATCGATGATCAGGCAGGAACCGGCAGCGCCATGACGGTCGTCTACAGATGCATGTAATGGTCGCACGGTCGTCGGTTTCAAACTGTCCGAAACCGGGGTAGGACAGACACTTCAAGACCTAGCGCAGCTCGAGACGGCAATCGTATCGGCTGTGGACCACCACCCATCGATGTTTATATACTTGATCGCACCTGCAGCTGTCAGTTGGAGGTAAAAGTATTCCGGTTTTTTATTAATATATTTTCTTTCTATAAATCCATATCGGTCTGGTGAGGCGTCTTTAATCGCATCTACACCGTCTACGAAATCGTACATCGACCATATGACCTTTCAGTCCGTCGAGAGTCGGAGGACGCGTCAGAAATATCTTTCTGGGACACCGCTTCCAGCCCGTTTCTTTACCATTCTTTCAGACGGCATTCGATTTTCAACCGTCGACATTCCCAAGGTCTGAAAAGCTCCGACGAGCTGTCAAAAATCCCGGCCGTCCGCAAATCCCGTTGGCAGGCGGGAATCACGATACCGTTCACACCCACAATCTCGATGTATAAAAATGTGCAAAACACTTCTGTATTCAATTTTAGAAGTATTAAGCCACCGCACAAATTATTAAACCTTTTCTGCCATGCCGACTGCCCCAGAATGAATATAAATTCTCATGGTTGACGAGAACATCCCTATTCAGCTGATATCTCCCTCTATGAACTTAGTCAATCGAGACGGGCAGCTGATCGATGATTTTGTATATATGTGTGCGTATGTGTTTGGATGGATGGATTTGACTTCCTAACCGGACACGCCGTGGCCGTTTGCCCAAGGTCGCCAGCCCCGTCAAGGAATTCAGTATCAGCCCCCTTCGTCGTCCCAATCAGCTACCAGCGGCCTCGGATCTAACCAGTCTGAGAGAGCAAAGATATACCGGAGTTGTCTAAGTATCATCTCAGCCTACTATGCTTCGATTTTTCGGCCTAGGTTTCTGCATCTAGTAACCACTTTAAGTTTTCTTGACTCAGGTATAATTATAGTGGATTGAGAAGAGAATCTGGCCGAGGTTTGGATAGCCGAACGACACATGCTTTTGAATCTACATCCCGCCCCCGCGATACATATACTGACGTATGGATTTGCAACTCGAGCAGGAGCACGATGAGTGTTATTGCTGATGAACAGCCTTGATTAGATAGAGATCAACAGTGTTCGAGGAGCGTTGGAGCCTCCAGAGAATATAACCCCGCTGTATGTCAACCGATTGGAGTGTTTACATTGAAAATCGCTATTCCCTGCCTCTAGTAGATTATCATTCGCAATTGATCAATGTCGTCGAGCATTTTCTAATCTGTATCACCAATATCATCTAACGCATGAAGATACTTTCAAACCATTGTGCAGGCTAAGTTATTTTTGGTGTTGATATCCTAGTCTTGAGCTAAGAAATTCGCGTGTCGAGTCGTTAATATCTATAGAACATGAGCCAGGCGTGTCGGGTTTCACTTATACAACCATGATCCTGCAAATAGACCTAATAGAAACCCGCGGGACCGTGCTTATGGCTCTGTTTAGATGCCAATACAAACAAAAAGCTTAGTTACCACCTGTTATTCAATGAACTAGGCCTTTAGTATAACGCTTGTTTGCTTCGTGTTTGAGGAATTTCAGGCTGTGATTGTACTATCGTTTCGTGCTTCCGCAGCTAAAGTTTTCGGATCGCTCAAGTGGCCAATCCTTCAC
The DNA here is from genome assembly GCA_036971555.1 of Drechslerella coelobrocha. Lineage (NCBI taxonomy): Eukaryota > Fungi > Ascomycota > Orbiliomycetes > Orbiliales > Orbiliaceae > Drechslerella > Drechslerella coelobrocha. The sequence continues at coordinate 530,489 of JAJTUH010000004.1, forward strand.
CAGAAAAACTTACGCGAGTTTTAGTTCTTGATATCTCCAAGCACCAACCCCAACGATCCAACTATCCGGTCGAGCACGGAAAACTTATGCGAAAAGCAAAGGAAAGAAAACAGATTTACGGTACCATCATCAGCTCTACTACTAGTTATTATGAAAGGTACCGGTACCTAATAACCGAACGTTAACCTAAATTGGAAGGGCCATTTTGTCAAGTCCTGGTTTCGTATCATGAAAGCCATCGTCCAAAGAGTGCTATCGGCGTCGGTCACCGTGGATTCGGAGTTGATCTCCTCAATATCTAAGGGAATTTTGGTTTTTGCGGCTGGTACGAGGCGACGGTAGACGGTGTGCATAGTCTATCTACCATTCCTCTTTACTATCTACAATGAGCCTTGATCACCCGACTGATATAATATTTTGGCCTCTGCGATTTGCAACCTACTAGTTGGGCCGGACGATGACGAATCTGACGCTGCGAACTTGGCCGGCAAGGTTCTTAAGATGAGGTTTTGGGATGACGAGGAAGGCGGGAAGGTAATAGGCAGCGATCCATCCGTTCCTTTCTGCTGAGTGTCCGCGGCGCGCTCACGGTACATGGTTCGGCATTACGTACAGTGGAAGAAGAGTGTCATTGACATTGGTGGAGAGATCCTCTGCGGTATGCTGGCTATCTGAATGCTATTGTGGACTTATATGACTGTCCATCGCCAGCGGCTAATGTACTCGCCTGTGTATTAGTGTCGCAATTCACGCTCCTTGCGAATACAAAAAAAGGAAGCAAGGTGCGGAGATTTTAGGAATCCAAATTTCCGGTGGCCGTCGACGCGCCATGGTTAACGTAATGACCGTGCAGCCCGATTTCCACGGTGCAATGGCTCCTGATAAGGCGAAGGCCTTGTATGAAACCTTCTTTAAAAGGATCCAACAGGATTATCAGCCTGAGAAAGTCAAGGATGGCGTTTTCCAGGCTATGATGCAGGTATGTCGTAAAATATATAGCTGAAAATAGGAAATGGTTCCTTGCTAACGCCCGTAATCAAATCAAAAAGGTCGCCCTTGTGAATGACGGTCCAGTATGCCTTCTATCAAAGTGTTCATATGTTGATACACGTTTGTATTAGGTGGTTGTCGTGCTGATGGAGGTTATACAGGTTACACTCGAGTTGAACACCCCAGAGAAAAAGCCGAAGCCGCAAAAGACAGATAAGGCCAATAAGACGAAGGGATTAGAAGTGCCAGGGTCGAGTTCCGGGATTAAACCAGTTTCCGAAACGCTGTGATTAGAGTTGGATTGTGAATATTGGGCATCGGATTGTTAAACACTATCGGACTTATGGCGTCGGCTGTCGCCTTTATATCTTCCATAGAATATACCCTACTTGGAAACATATTTCCTTCATTCAGTTAGGCCATTGCTCCAACCAGCTCGCTCCCTCCGGCTCGTAGAGGTACCCATATTCCCGGGAGTTATGCAGGTACCAATTGATATGTGCTTTCGTTTGTGTGGGATGAGTTGCCCCACCATGGATGATATTTTCGATGGCGGGGTTGCACGTTGCGGCCTGTTCCACAATTCGTGTGTGTGACCAACATCAGCGCGATTCCAGAACGTTCCCAGCGGACACGAGAATTCTCCCAGCCTCCTGCTCTCCGAATCCTTTCATTTTCGTCTTCTCCACTTTCACTTTAAATCTCCACCACATCCACAGTCCGTACCGTCTATACTGACACCTTTCCCGCGGTTTGTTATTGACGCAGGCGACAGCACAAGCCAGCTGCATCACAACCTCATAAACCAAAACTACCCCCCAAGACTAGCACAAGCCTGCATCATGGAGGACACCAGTAAGCGCTTTGTGAACGCAGGTTCCTGAGTGATATCAAAATTAACAATAATGCTCCTAGAACCACGCCCTAGAGTCTTCTTCGACATCTCAATTGGGAGCCGGAATCCCGAACGCGTTACATTCGAACTTGTAAGTCTTCAGAATGTTAGACAATAGCTACGTACATTACTAATGAGCGTATTGTCGTCTAGTACTCAGACAGTAGGCTCGATCAGCTTCCGAAACGAGATATATATAGTCTACCTATGAATCTAACACGTCGCAAAAGCTACACCGAAGACCGCAGAGAACTTCCGCGCACTATGTACCGGCGAGAAAGGAGTGGGGAAGCTCGGCAAGCCGCTCCATTACAAAGGTTCGTTTTCGATGGCCTGAATTAAATTAGCGCCCCGCTTACACGACGTAACTAGGATCGGGCTTTCACCGAATAATTCCAAAGTTTATGTGTCAGGGTGGTGACTTCACGGCTGGAAATGGCACAGGAGGAGAGTCAATCTATGGAGAAAAGTTTGAGGACGAGAACTTTCAAACAAAGCATGAAAAGCCGTTCTTGCTCTCCATGGCCAACTCTGGGCCCGCCACAAATGGCTCTCAATTCTTCATTACAACGGTCCCAACTCCACACTTGGGTAGGCGTCAGGAACTTGATGTGACTTGGAAGTATCGCTAATAGCATTGGGTGATATAGATGGCAAGCACGTTGTCTTCGGGCACGTAATAAGCGGAAAGAGCGTTGTTCGTAAGATGGAACACACTAAAACCGATCCTTCAGACAAACCTGGACAGCCAATTGTCATTCAAGGTATTTCGAGAGTCGCGACAGTTTCGAGTATAGAGAAATGCATTAACCGATGATCTTTCGCAGACTGTGGCGAGCTTCCCCCTGGAGATTCTGGTATCATTGAGAAGGGAGACGATGGCACAGGCGACAAATACGAAGATTTTCCTGAGGATTCTGGACAGGACCTCGATCTCGCTGCCTCCCTCCAAGCTGCAACAGAAATTAAGGACATCGGAAACAAGGTTTTCAAGGGCGGTGACCTTGAACTAGGAATCGAAAAATACCAAAAGGCCCTGAGATATACTACAATGTTCATCAACATGACCGAAGAAGATGGCTCGCCGGAGCAGATCAAAGCCATGAACGCACTTCGTTTCAGCCTACATTCGAATTCCGCGCTACTACAGACTAAGCAGGGGGCATTCAAGGATGCTGAGACATCGGCGTTGAGGGCTCTCGAGGTTACCGATATCAGTGAGGCGGAGAAGGGCAAGGGACATTACCGAAGGGCGATGGCGAGACTAGGCCTCAAAGATGAACAAGGAGCGCTAGAGGATTTGCAAGAAGCAATCAAATATGCGCCAAACGATGGTGCTGTCAAGCTGGAGCTCGAAAAGCTTAAGAAACTTCAGGCTGGTCGTGATCAACGAGAGAGGAATGCGTATAAGAATATGTTTAAATAGAGTGTTATTCCTGCACGCAACTTCTGATGGCTAGCCAAGATTAATCACGGTTATGGAGACTAAAGGAATGAGATAGAAATGGGAAGGGGTGGGAGAATATGTGTATGTCCTTGGGGAGTGTGATAAAGAACATGATAGATAGAAGAAATTCATTTCATGTCACTCAAGATTGTCCTAACAAGGAAATTTTTTTTTTATCAGGCTCGTAATCAGACTTCTATTTATCACTTTTGATTATCATGTCAAGTTGAAATCGATGTAGAGGTGTTTGTTGTAATTTTAGTAATGTAGAACGCGTTGCGTGGTATAATTCCACAACATCGAACGTTATCCAGACTTCACGCAGTCTTCCCTAGACCACATCCTGACGAGTTTGAACGGGCCAGACGCCGTTATTAGGAATCAAATGGTGCGAGCCATCAAAGGTACCCTCGATTACAGCCCTTAAAGCGTTTGCTGCGTCTAATCTTTGTGATTTAGGAGTTCTGGTCGAATGGTGTGCAATTGTGATCCGACGCGTGCATGTATCATCAGGTTTAACGATGCATACTAACATGCACATCACAGCGACCCATCAATCAAGGCCATCATATTGGACCTTGATAGCAAATCTCACGACTTTGTCATAGAGGTTAGACATTCTAGAACATTGTCATACGTCAAATAGACTCCTATCTAATACAAAACCCAAGAATCTTGACGAGTCGCACCTTATCATCAAGGATACAAAAGTCGCGGAGCTCAAACGGATACTTGAAGAGGTGAGCACCCCGGATAATAAACCAGTATAAGCAACTTCATTGACTCGGGGTACTGAAACCTGGCTTTCTAGCGTCTTAACGAGCATACCAAAGTCGACAGTCTTGAGGAAGAAGAGGAAGATGAGGACGACTAGGAGCACACATCCTCCAGTCCAGCGCCGAGCGGCAACTTTATGCATCTTTCATGCTCACACTGGGGCATTTACAGCGCAGCTGAGCGAAAGTTGTTTTTCTATCGGCTAACTCAACTCGATTACCATCATTACCATGTAAATCGATAACAAATTTGTCACAATATTCTGCCTCTCTACCATCTCCTCGACGTGAAATATGCCTAGGCATAGCCTTACTATCTCAAGCGCGACACTGCAAACATAGCCCAACTGGAGCTAATCGTGTTTCTTGGATACAAATAGTTTCGGACACAAAGACATCTTTGTGTCTACATGCTCTCGGCTAGACATGTCAACATATCACGAACGCACGAGCCATGCTCAGGGATGTGTCTAGCGGGTACCTGCAGCATCTACTGCCACTTACAAGCTTTGATGAGCTGTAAACCTGTCAGTGGTTGCCAACAAAGGGAATGATCAGGCTCTCTGACAACAACCCTCGTTCCGACTGACAATTCAGAGCTCCTCAGCCTTAGTTTCGGGACTCTACCTTCCGCCTACCTTGAAGATGCCGCCTATCCGCTCTTCTACAGCTGACCGTCCCGAACTCATTCTCCTGAATTTTCTCTTTAACGATCCTATCTATAAGAAGGATAGTCCCAGGGTGGAGCTAATTAATAGTCTGTTCCTATTTTTCATTTGGCTCGACACCAGCACTATATCAGGTCTGCTATTGGACCAAAGCCTTCATTGATGCCACGGCATCGTTTTGTGCACTTGAATATCAAAGTTTGGAATGCTCCGATAGGTTAGCCTATTCGGAATTCTTTTCGAAAGCTCAGGTGCATTTTTATGGCAGACGCTATTCGATGCTCGTCAAATATATAGATTGATTCAAGGCAACTTCTCAGCGGACTATTAATATTTCACGGCTCTTTCTCCCTCTCCTCTTCCCTCCCTCCCCTTTATTCTATCCCATCCTTCCTATCTCCACCTACATCTACCTTTCTACACAACAAAAACAGCTTCAAAAACCCCCCTACGCAACCACGAACGGTAAAGATTGGAAGGGCGAGGTGCTGAGATTATCTTAACCCTGACTTTCTTCCTTGATATTTTTTTATATAGAATTCAAACACCCTTTTTATACCTTAACATTATCTGATAGCCATTTGCATCTCGTTATATTAGGAACGAGCCCTTTCGCTACGCGATATAAAAGCAGAGGTAAGCATGCATACAAACTACATCGATTTTGCTACATTACGTTCTTCGGATTTGGTTAACTGGAATTTATATTGAAGATATACAGATAACTTTTCTTGAGAAAATACGCAACCATGCTTCCTGTTCCATTCAATTCCTCGAACGGTAAGCTGCACTCGGACGGCATATTGGTGAACACCGGGCAAGCTGACGAACCAAATTGTAGTTATCACCACCAAGAGCCGACCATCTAGCGAACTGGGCGGAGTATTGCTGAACCACGGTCAAGTCGGCGCTCTGAATCCGAAGCCTCCTGTCAAAACAAGCCGATTTTCCGATTTGTTCCCACGACTTGGAGCCCCTGCAGACCTGGGCCCGATTTCCACTGGCGATCCTCAACCAGAGAACACACATCTAGATGTCCCTCGTTATAGAGCACCAAAAAATGGACAAGGTGCAAAGGTGCCTCCTACGCCCCCTACTGCATTCTGTGAACCGAACCCGAAACGTTTGTACTTGGACAACGTTCCATATTCTGCCAAGAAGCAGGATATCCTAGCTTTTTTTAACGGGTTCAAAGTGTAAGTTATATTCCACACGGTTTGCGAACAAGGCCCAGCTAAGTGATCTGTAGCGAATGTGTCGACATTCCAAAGAAGGGCGATGGTTCCAAACGGGGCGTCGCTTTCGTTAATCTTGTTTCTGAACAAGAAGCAAGACGAGCTATCGCTCACCTAAATAATACTAACCTCAAAGGTAGGCGAGTTCGACTGATGCCAGCAAAAGTCAGCGACAATCAGCGTAAGACCCAAATAGACAAAGGGAAGGAAGCCGAGCGGCCAGTTCAACCACATTGTTCAACCGCAAAAGGAGGTGCCCATCCTACAAATCCATCGTCTGGCGCTGGCCGCCGCCCAATTGCAGATACAACTTCAAGCCTGCGAGTTGGAATATTCAACTTGGCTTGCCAGGTGATTGTAGATGAAGGCAAAACTCCAAATGAAATTTTCTCAGACACCAATTTCAACGACGAAGAGAAAATGATGCTTCGTGATTTTTACTTTCACCACAAGCAAAGCCAAAAGGTAAGCTAAGAAATTTAGCTACGATTACTTGAGTACTAACCGATCATTCTATAGGAGAAACGCGAGCGTCTTGCATTAGTGGTGTGTGAATCTCAGTCAAACTCATAGATCGACTGTACTAACTTGAAATACCAGACTCTCCTACAGAAACTTGAGCAACCATGCGCTACCCACAGGTTGGTTCAATGCATGGACTGCCATCAAGCACTGTTGCTGAAACAGATCCACGAGGAAGAGGAGAAGGAAAATATTCAAGCCAGTCTGAATAAACCTTCCCATCAACATACTCAGTCGTGGGATTCGGGTGTGACCTTGCAAGGACAGTCAAGCCCTGAGTTTCCACCACAAAATACTGGTGTTATGGTGGCCGCAAGGGATTCTGAAATTTCTCAGAACTCTGCATATCCAGATCTGACACCGGCTGGTGTCCTGCGCCTGTACGGCCCCAAGTTTCTAAAGGAGAATTATCCTCAGCAACCGCCTCAAATACACAATACATACACCACCGTCCAAGGGAGGGTTAGTCGAGATAATCCCTTCCATCGCCAGCAATCTGTCGTCTCGACTCAGCCGGGAGTTAAGACCCACTGCTCATATTTCCTGCGCACTGGTCACTGCGACTTTGCGCAACAAGGCTGTAAGTTTTCGCACGAGCTTCCTCCCGGGGGCATCGTCGAACTCTCTGTTCAGAATGGGCGACGCAGTGTCTCCCACCCCAATGGCAACATTGGTCCACCTCGAAACGGCAATAGTGTTTCGTCTCAAGGCGGTCTTGGTGGTAACGCTTTCGCGGAAAAGGCCACCAAACGCCAGCTCACCATTAAGCCTCCTGGGGGGCAGCCGCGCGGTATAAAGATCTCCGAGAATCCATTCCTACTACTAGCTTCCGATAGCTATGTAGCCATGGATGGCATGAGCACCAGTCCTCCTATCACACAGACCCCTGACTCCGGGATTAAATATGATAACAGTATCAATGGGGCACGCCAACGACTTACGCGGCAGTTGACATACCAGCAGCGCGCACCGAATAAACTTTGGCGTGATACCACATGCTGGAGAGACAGCATGAGACTTTCAGGTCCGTCTACAGAGACTGACGGTGCTGCTGACGATGAGGAGTCCTCCAGTGATCTTATCTCTCTCTCGTCCCGCAACAACTATGACTAACCTAACAGCTTTATCTCAAGTGTTCAGGTTTTCGTGCGAACCTACGTCAAAGTCTTTGTTTTCCTTTATTCATGAACTTATATGACCGAATGTCAAGGTGTTCCAGGAGTGTTCCTTCTCTTTTTTTTTCTTTCAACCTTTATTTTGACTTTCTTATCAGGCTTTCTTTACAAAAAATTGCCCCTACATATTTTCGTGCAGGCCTATTCAAGCCGCGCAAGATGCTGTGCCTTTTGCCTTGTATCTATCTTCAATTCTGCGAACACCTGGTCAATGTCTGGAGACACTTCTCTTTTATACGACTATATACTTCTCATGTAGAGTATAGTAGTGGCCGACTCAACAAATCAATAGTCTCCTTATACGCCTTTGTTTTACTAACTCGTTTCGATCCAATATGTATTGTTCTTGAATTTCTGCACCAGTTACTTCTTTTCTCGAGCTTGGCTTGCAAGCTGCCCGGGTGTGTGTTGGCCCTGTTGTCGTTAAGTGAAGGAACGCAACCACGAACCTAGCGCTAAAGTCATGATTGATTACTGTTGTTCCTCGATTCAAGCGGTCAGATGGCGGTGATGTATCCTGGGCTAGGCCGCCGCGGTATAGTGCCCTTAGAATATATATAGACGTATAGTAGAAAATCTAAAGCGCAACTTGAGTTCCCTAGATAACATAGGCCCTCTGGAAAACCGCTCTGGCAACAACCTATCTTACGCGTCTCTTGTTTACTCTTCCTATGGCCGCATGCTTGGAATCCAAGAGTCCTCTCCAGCATTTTGATAAAAGGCTTCATTGAGCTCAATTAGTCGGGCGCCCTCGTACTCATTGGTAAGAAGCACCGCTCCTCCATTGCATACACCCACGCAGAAATTGACCTAAAAAATCGTATGTCACTCCAATCTCATAGGCATACACAAATACTGTATATCCACAATGGAGGCTCACGACCTCGCCGTCCAAGCCATAGTCACTGCTGTGCGTGGCTTCTACGACCGCAAGGTCGGATACCGCATCTACCATGGCTCCACAAACAGCACTCGTGCTTCTGCTCTCCGGCGCGACCAAATGGTCGACACCAGCGGCCTAACGCACGTGCTAAGCGTGGACACCACCACTCGCACCGCCATCGTTGAGCCCAACGTCCCCATGGACCGGCTGGTGGAAGCAACGCTGCCGCATGGCCTAGCGCCGCCAGTGGTGATGGAGTTCCCCGGGATAACCACCGGCGGAGGCTACTCCGGCACATCCGCGGAGAGCAGCTCATTCCGGCATGGGTTTTTCGATAGGAACGTCAACTGGGTGGAGATGGTGTTGGCCAGTGGCGAGATCGTGCGTGCGTCCAGGGAAGACAAGACGGATCTGCTACACGGGGCGGCATCGTCGTTCGGGACGCTTGGGGTTGTTACACTACTAGAATTGCAGCTGGTGCCCGCGAAGCCGTATGTTGAAGTAACTTATCATCCAGTGGGAAGTGCGGATGAGATTGTGGGTAAGATTGAGGAGCTTACGGCGGACGCTACGAACGACTATCTCGACGGTATCATGTTCTCCAAAGACCGAGGTGTACTGATCTCTGGAAGACTGGTGGATAGTCCGACACCTGGGATGAAAGTGCAGGGCTTTACCGCTCGGACGGACCCATGGTTCTATCTCCACGTGCAGAGACGGGTCTTCAGCAGCAGCGCGAGCACGAGGAACGAGGGAGCTAATGCTAACCCAACCGCCTTTGTCGACACAGTCCCCATCGTCGACTATCTGTTTCGCTATGACCGCGGCGGGTTCTGGGTCGGTGCATGGGCGTTCAAATACTTCATCACGCCATTCAACAGAATCACTCGCTTTATACTCGACTACTTTATGCACACACGTGTAATGTACCACGCTCTCCACAAGAGCGGCCACTCAAACATCTATATCATCCAAGACGTCGCAGTACCATACGCAGGCGCCGTAGAGTTCTTGAATTTCCTTGACCACGAGTTCAATATCTACCCGATTTGGTTATGCCCGTTGAAGATGAAGGGGAGCCGATCAGACTCCCCGCACGGGCTGCTGGCCGAGGTGTCAGCGAAGGACTCGCCGGAGTATCTGCTCAACTTTGGAGTGTGGGGTCCCGCGAGCTCCAAGGCGCGGAGAAGCATACAGTCTTTCATTGATGTAAATCGCCGGTTGGAGCAAAAGGTAGATTATCTGGGTGGCAAGAAATGGTTATACGCGCAGACATACTACACCGAAGACGAATTCTGGAACATCTATAACAAACGGGAGTACGATGCGCTAAGAGAAAAATACCATGCCAGGTATCTACCCAGCGTGTACGATAAGGTCAGGACAGACCTGGTGGCCGAGCAGAAGAGGATCGAGGCATCGTGGACGGCTTGGTTTTATGCCATGTTCTGGGGCATCTGGCCATTGAGCGGGGTGTATGGTGTGCTTGCTGTGCTTTTCGGCGGGGATTACTTGCTGCCCAAGCCGAAGTCGAGGTGATTTGGAATGAGTCCATATTTAGCCACCAGCATTGGTTTTGGTTACATCGGCTACGTCCTCCATGCTACGTACTGTATATAAGTAATCAGGGCTGCTCTGCATACCCATGTAATTATTTACCGTTTTCGAACGAATTATAAACACCGATATATTGATCCACTAGGTAAATTTCAATACGACTATTGAGAATATAACTATTTGGTAGATCTGTACATGTTCTTCAGCCCCTCAAGTTCTCACTGAAGAGTACTATTGAACCGAAAAAAAATGCCAAAGTGCACAATAAGTGTAGAACTAAAAGGAAACTATGACGCCTTAACAATGTAAAAATGAAACGAGCGGAATGAAGTGAACCTGAACAAGAAACGAAGATATATCATAGACGTGATAGGAAAAGCAGACGATGAAAACCCCCCCATTTTAAGAACCGACGATGGCCCTGAAACCTTTTCTTTTCTTTTTTTTATAGCGTACCCCGGAGATAAACCCGTAAAGAATGAAAGCCGATGTCCGAATCCTAGATCTTCCCTGTATCACCATTCTCTCTCTTCCTTTATGAATTACATTGAAACTTGAACCTACGGCCGATCAACCGTTGAAACCCAAGGCCGAAAATATCGTGGCCTAGAGAGAGGAGAGCCCTCAAGCATGCTAAACATCATTAAAGCAGCATCGGAGAAACCGACCGCTAGATGGAGACTACGAGAAAAAAGGGTATCTGCGATATAATATACATTTATATACCGCTCTCGAATATGGGCAATTTAATGGTCATATCCGGCACCGACTTGCCACCGTTGGTTATTCTGGGCTCCGTTGTAGCCGCCACCTCCATGGCTTGGGAAGTCACCAAATCCCTGTGGCGTCCGTGTCGGACTGGGTGCTGGACGGGTTGGGGTTGTTGCTGCAAGGAATGGCCGGTCTGGTTGTTGGTAGGGTCCTGGGCTGTGATAGCGCTTCTCATAATCCTCTCCATGTGTGCTTGGAGCGTAGTGAGAGGGAGCGTATTGAGAAGGAGCCTGGGAAGATGGTAGCGGTACACCAGCAGCATATTCCTGCGAACGGTGGGAGGCTACTCCGCTCGAGTCATCCTCGTCAAGATCGCGGGTGCTGCCCTTGTGCTCACCGCGAGCGGTGGCGCCCAGAGCATCGAGTTCAGTTGATCCAACCATTTCAGGGTTAGATTTGATGAAAGAGGCTCTGTCGTCACGCATTGGCTGGTAGCGAGTGTCCGGGTTCTTTGAGATCAAGGCATAGATAGTAGCGACGAGAACCAAGATCAAAAGAACAAGGGCGAAGATAGCATTCATGACGAAAAAGACGACACCCATCACACCACGGACGATACCCTATTAGTGAAATATTAGTATATATAGGTCTACTCAACAAGTAACGACTCAACTTACCGCCTCGTGGAAAACGCCAGAGAAAACCATCAAGAAGATAGCGTTGACAAAATTGATGACGCAGATGGAGATGTTGAAGACATTCACTTTGCGATCCATCCATGGTCTCATGTAGGAAACGGCTACAAGGTAGACACCTTCAACGAGAACAAGGGCGATGCTCTGAACGGATCCCTTGGATTGAGCGAAAGCAAGGAAGATACCCTTGATGAGGATATACGAAAGCATCGGGATGACCCAGTAGTAGCAAGAGCCCTTGAACTGCACATAAAGGAAGCCCCATCGGTTGAGGGAAGCTGGATCGGAGTACAGAATGACAACCGGGCTCTTGTGCATGTTGATTGAATGTTGAGCAAGGCGGATGACCTTGTAAGAAGCCCAGGATAGAAGAGCAAAGGTAGTCAAGAAGAAGATAACGGCAAGAACCACAGCAGCAGCCGAATCTCGAACAGTTAATTCCCACAGGCAAAGAATCGTGAGCTGTGGGAAGCCGATAAGGACGATGCGGTAAAGGATTCCCTTGAGAACGATCTTCCATCCCTTTCTGAATTCTGCGAATTTGGATCCCTTTGCGATTCTCAATTTCCTGACGCAAAGCTCCAATCCAAACTTGAAACCAACCACGATCACGACGACCAGGACGACGAAAGAAACGAAGAATCCGAGGCCAGTCATGAAAAGGTTGGTTCGTTCGATCCTTGACAAGAAGGCAACACGGGAGATTCCAGTCACATCAATAAATTCACCTTGGGAATAGGTACCTTGATCGGTGGCACGCTTCATGATAAGAGACTTGACGCCATCAACGGCTTCCAGAGCGCGGGTCTTCAGCTCAAAGCTTCGCTTCATGATCTGGACATTCACTCGATCGAGGTTCTGGAAGAGAAGGTCTGGGCTGCCGCCGGTAGCTTGAATGTACCAATGGAGTACGTTCTGCATGAACCCGATACGAATGACACCCATGCTCCAGACAAAGTTCTGAGTCCAAGCCCTAACAACTGGAGGGAGCTTGACAGCCACCATGGCGCAGACAGCTTGCGACTGGAAATACCCGAAGAGGGAGAGAGCATTAGCAGCAACATGGGCGGCAGTGTTAGAGTGGCCAAGGCCTGAGGTGATGGCAGAGGCAGCGAGACCGGACCCAGCAATGATGGCAGTAACCCAGCTGACGGCATTCTGATGAACGGTCTGGCCGTTGGAAAGCTCCGCTTCCAAACAGGCGACGGGAGTTTTGTCTGCATTAGCAAGTTTGATTGTGATTCTAGCGAGACCATCGATATCCGGAATGGTGAAAGCCACGCCTGTGCACAAGGACAGTTCAGCGAAATGTTCAAAGTAAAGAATGTCGCGCATATGTTTAAACGGTACTTACCTGGAATGTTGCTAACAAAGGCGGTGGCATTGATGGCTGCTGGAGGGAGGGTAACAGGACCGGCTCTCATAGGGCACAAGCTGGCGAATTTCTCAGCACATGGGTCGATTGTCTTGCTGTAAGCGTTGAACCCGTAGACGACGATATCCAGAACGATGAAGACGTTGCCTTCGATAGAAGAGGTACCGTCGAAACTGTACTGTAGGGTAGCATTGTTTGGAGTATACAAGACGTCGAACTGCGAGACTGTGAATTGTGACTTGTCCATACAGGCGGCGAGCGACGAAGAGCTGATCATCTTCTCCTTCGGAATGGCTGCCAAGGAGCTTGTGGTAAGAGAGAGGAAAGTCAAGATGTTGAAGAGTCGCAGTAACGACGAGTGCCGCCCCAAGGGCGGAGGATGGGAATATGTCGTCATGGTCGGTAAAAGGGGGTGCGGAGGAAGTATTTTGCTAGTCCAGATTGAATGGTGGAGATGTCGATTCCTATGGTCGTTGGTATATTTTGGTATTTACGATATGATGATGGTCGTAATGATGATGGTGTTTGAAAAAGCCAGCCCCTTTATTTTTAGTCAAGCGATTGAAAGTGTCGACGGTCGGGAGGGCGCCAACGAGAGTAAGATGACCCAGTTTAACTGCGAGGAGCCGCAAACAAAGTTAATTACGTCCGCTCAAAAGCAGTGAAACAAAATGTAATTTATTTGAAAAAATATTTTTCTCAGGTTGAACGAGCGAAAAAAGAGCGACGGCGATGATGGAAGGAGAGAAAGGGAGAGGAGAGGAGGAAGGATGGGAAGGCTTGACTGTTTCTGAAGTGACGAAGGCGATGGCCGGATGGGTCGATAGCAGGCGCACTCACAGTTCCAGTATGGGAGAGATGCAGCACCTCCTGATACTACTTAACTACTCCTATGGATAAATAAAAAAAATAAAAAAATAGAGAGAGGGAAAACAGGGAAAACGCCTAGACAGTCAGGACGAGGGCGAACGAGTGAAGCCTTCGCCGTCGTGTGCCTTTTCTCCTCCGATGGAAAATAAACCCAAATAAAAACACAAAAAGATGGAAGAAAAGGATGAGATAAGACGTATTTGACACCGTCGTCGACAGGGCTGAGAGGGGTGAAAAAAACGAGAGAACGATTTGACGGGAGAGAAACGAACGCAAGGAGGAAAGAGATGGTTGTTGCTTTGGTTATGAAGGGGCTGAACCGGCGAAAAGGAGCGGAGAGAACACACACAAAAGGTTCATTACATATTACATGCATACACTTGCGGTACAGTGCTGAGAGGGGCCGGGGAACGAGTGAGATAAAATTGGCTTAGCCTACGCCGGGCGATGAATGCTGCTGCTCCTCCTCGTCCTCGTGTGCATGCCATGCACTGCAGCCCAAGAAAACGCTCGCCTGCCCTCAAGGAAAAAGGGGGTGCCGGTGCTTCCCATGTAACCCTGTTGAAGCCCGGTGCGGATAGCATTTATTGCGAGAGGCAACTTCGCATCCTATCTCTCTTCCCGCCGGTCGACAGTCGGTCAGACAGCTGGGCAGCTGGGCAGCTCTTTCGCTCTGGTGTACCACTCCGTATTGTTTTCTTATTGATTCATGTTCGCGCTCGGCTGGCGAGGTTCCCGCAGAAAAGGGGATATTCATTCGATCATCGCCCCCCGGCCAAGGGCATCCCAAGTGCTTAACCACATCTCTCAAGCATCTTGGAGTCTCGAAGCGTAAAGGACCTAGCTCGAGCTTACGCGTATCGACATCTCGTATATGCTACAATCAACATATACGTATAGTTTCAACGCTGCCCAGGCCTCCGTTTCTCTCGTTTCTTCCACATCTTAATTTCCGTTTAACGAAGCGGAGCCTTCGAGCCCCGAGCATTAGCGACGATGAAACCCGCCGGTACTAAGCATCGAACACAGCATTCCGTCTTGAAACCAGCCCTGCACCGAGAGCCACAAGGGAGCACTTCTCCCTCTGGTTCGCCTGGGGACTGCAAACGTCTTAGCCGTCCAGATCGAGTGGGTCAAAGGTGTATTGAGATTACATGTAACCTCCCAACTGGGCTGTGCAGCTTCCCTGGCGGAGAGACCACCTCATTGGCGCGTAACTGTTACTTGGCAGCGAGGAAGTCCAGCGCCCGTACCTGCATCCCAGCTGCTATTAATACCCGTCTTGCTGGAGTTGGATAAAAAGAATCAAAAGGGCAAAAAGAGTAAAAAAGCGCTCTGGCTGCCATAAAGATACATACCTTCTGTGAATTACCATTGGATCCTCGCTAAAACCAGAGATCTCGACTTGCGTACCGAATGAGATTGATCCTGACAAAACATGTCGTGCCACTGATGCCCTCCCGCGACAGATGCTGATGCGAAAAGTGCCAATGCTGGGCGAAGTGTCTTCCAAACGAAAAGGCTAGTTGGATGCAGATGGAGGTCACAAGCGAGAGGCTGCGTTGCCGTCAGCTGGCTGTGTTGCAGGCCTTCATACGATGTATGTTTGTCTGAATTCCCTATTTGGGAATGGTCACTCGTGTCGGGCGCGAGATCAGGTTTTTTTTTTTTTTTTTTTTTTTCAAGGTGAGGTTTCATCCAACCATCACGATACTTTGATACCCTATACTCGCAACGACCCCGACTCCGCAATGTCAACCTCTGAGATCGAACGAGCTAGCAAAAAGCGCAAGAGAAAGCATGGTGGCAGCAAGAGCAAGCCCGTAGCCGAAGATGCCGAAATTAGCGTCATCCCGTTACTTGTCGCAGGACATGCAGCTGCTACCGTGGACGGCTATGCAAAGGGCAAAACGTCTAAGAAGTCCAAGCAACCCAATGGGACAGAGGAATCCAAGCATAAGAGATCCAAAAAGTCTGGACCCGATAATGTGTTACCGCCGGATCAACCAAGCGACCAGCAGGACCATGAATGGGAGGATGAGGACGACGAGGATGACGATGACGAAGCCACAGAGCCGCCAGCCATCGAACCCCGCAACGAGGAGGAAGGCGATGATGAAGACGAGAACGAGGACCAGGACGAGGACAATCGAGACAATGTAGAGCTGGAAGCTAACGCCGTTCTCGATGGCCTCGCAAATTCCAATCTCACTTTGCCAAATGTTGATGAAGGCGAAAGCAAGCTGTTCAAAGACGTCAATTTAAATGAAAACACCCAGAAGGCGATTACAGACATGGGGTTCACAACTATGACGGAAGTGCAGGCGAAGACCATCCCTCCGCTACTGGCTGGGCGAGACGTATTGGGTGCAGCAAAGACGGGAAGTGGGAAAACATTGGCCTTCCTAGTACCAGCTGTGGAGATGTTGAGCTCTCTGAGGTTCAAGCCTCGGAACGGAACTGGTGTAATTGTCGTCGTATGTTTGATGATTCCCAATTGCTTAGTGAGAAGGGCACCCACTAAACCCATTTTTATAGTCACCTACTCGCGAACTTGCTCTCCAAATCTTCCATGTAGCCCGCGAGCTCATGAAGTACCACTCGCAGACCTGCGGTATCGTTATCGGTGGCGCCAACCGCCGCGCAGAAGCTGAGAAGCTCTCAAAGGGCGTCAATCTTCTTATCGCAACTCCAGGCCGTCTGCTAGACCACCTCCAAAACACACAGGGTTTCGTCTTCAAGAACCTCAAAGCGCTTGTCATCGATGAAGCAGATCGTATCCTCGAAGTTGGATTCGAAGACGAAATGCGCCAAATCATCAAGATATTACCAAAGGAGAACAGACAGAGCATGCTCTTCTCAGCTACGCAGACCACAAAAGTTGAGGACCTAGCCAGGATATCGCTACGCCCAGGACCGCTCTACATCAACGTGGATCACAGAAAGGAGCACTCCACGGTCGACGGTCTGGAGCAAGGATACGTAGTTTGCGAAGCTGACAAGCGGTTCCTACTACTCTTTTCCTTCCTCAAGCGAAACCTCAAGAAGAAAGTCATCGTCTTCTTCTCCTCGTGCAACTCGGTCAAATACTATGCGGAACTGTTGAATTATATCGACTTACCGGTACTAGATCTGCACGGCAATCAGAAGCAGCAAAAGCGCACAAACACATTTTTCGAATTCTGCAATGCAAAGCAGGGAACCTTGATTGCGACGAACGTAGCATCAAGAGGGCTGGATGTAAGAAATCCCTATATTTTACGCATCTCTTGCAAAGACTGTAGCTAACTGGTATTTCGTATTTCTACACAGATCCCAGCGGTAGACTGGATCGTACAGTTTGACCCACCGGACGATGCAACAGAATACATCCATCGTGTGGGCCGAACGGCCCGTGGCATTGAAGGCAAGGGACGGAGCTTGATGTTTCTGCTCCCTACCGAGCTTGGATTCTTGAAAATCCTGAAGGAGAAACGGATACCTGTTGTCGAATTCGAGTTCCCATCGAGTAAAATTGTCAATGTGCAAAGTCAGCTTGAGATGCTGATCGATCGAAATTACTACTTGAATAAGGTACCATAGACTCTAGCCTTCGTGACTGCAGAAGTGAAACAAAAGAACCTAGTGACTAACATTACAAATAGTCTGCGAAGGACGGCTATCGGTCATATCTCCACGCCTACGCATCCCACAGCTTACGCAGCATCTTTGATGTAAATAAACTCGATTTAGTCAAACTGGCGAAGAGCTTCGGATTCCCGACGGCCCCCAGGGTCGACATCCAGCTCGGAGCAAGCATGGGGAAGGATCGGAACATACCTAGGAATCGGAAGGGCTACGGTGTGCAACCTGGGAGGAAGATGAAGGGCTGGAAGAGGAGGGGCGACAACGAGTAATATCTTTATCTAGACGGCGTATGTATGATAGATCATCAGGGGAGCCCATTGCTATTCTCTGTTGGTTAGATTTTGACGATTTTTCCATCTTTTACTATATTATTAGTAGCACATGTCAACTTAAGGGGACCTTTTTTATCCCCTGCACAGGGGGGCACAAACTTTATCCAGGTCTCGAGGCTACGAATCTAGAACACTAAGCCATAGTGGTTGTATGCAGGAGTGCTACTGTAAACCATCCAAGCACAACTGACTTGGGCTTCAAAAACGATAGAATAAAGGGTTTTTATTATGACATCCAACTAGCAGCTGTCTCATACAACCAGCTTCTTGTCGAATCCTATGTTGCGAAATAACTGCCTGAGGTACAGGTATATTGTCCAGAACACTTAGAGAGGACAGTGACCCAAAGAGTTGTAGATGCGGATGCTTTGCATGGATAACAGTCGGACAGAAACAAGTTCTAATAACATGTCAATGCGATGCAATGTGATGCAATGCAAGCCCATATTCAGCGTATACATGTATGCAATAGAACTACTCAGGCATAGAAAGAAAGAAAGGGATACAAATATATGGCTTCTCCTACATCCGGGTATCTGCGCAGGTTGTGAGCACGTGTATGTTGGAACAGGAGAAAACTTTTCAAGTAGATAGAAAAACAAAGCAAGCAAGTAGAACGTATTATCTCCTTCTCACGTATAGGTCAAAGGAAAGGGCGACAATAATAACATTTGGAAGGTGCACTGAATAGGGTAATCTAGAAATGTAGTACAGTGTAGAATCTCAGAATACAGGATTGTAGAAGCATAAAAGAATGAACGAATCACAGTAAAATAACATCCCCGGACCCCATGTAGTGCATTGACAAAGAATATGGAAAACAAAGAGAACGAACAAAGGGGAAAGGAGGGTGAGGTAAGAAAGGGAAGTGCATGAAGCTCGTATCAACCCTGCAACGTATCTATCAGTAATGCGTAACGTAGAACATGATCTCATCTTTTCTTTTTACCTCTCCCATGATAATAAATTTCTGAAGCAACTGCGAAAGTACAAAAAAACACAATGCAATTATAAAAAAAGAATGAAAAACAAGCAGAGGATAATTTTATATCCTTTGCTCAGCAAACAAATTTAGCCAGTCGTTTAGCCTTCGCCAGCTGCATCTCAGTACGAACAGCCTTGCCAGCACGACAGGTTTGTTGGAAAGCACCTTTCCCTTTCTTCCCTTTTGACGCCTAGTCGTAGGGTGAAAGTGTCATTCTATCGACACGGCCGCTGGACTTCTTGTGTGCTGCTGGCGCATCCATGATGAGTGGAAGACTATGGAAGATCACAGGGTTTTCTTGCCAGTGGACCAGAATGCCGCCACCCAAGAATCGTCGGAGGGCATTCCAGCGAATAAGTTTCCACCATGCGTTGAGCTTGACAATGCCCTTGCGTCCCACCTTGACCTCCAGCCGGCTTCCTTGCTCACGTCCATCAAAGTCTAATGCTCGCGAGTAGTTCGGTCCGTGAAGGGGATAATTGACAGTATGAAGGACGTTCGCAAAAGTTGCATGTTGAGTTCGTCGGTTCTTCTTGGACACACTCTTTGTGGACGATCGTGATAGATCAGTGAGGAGTTGCTTTAGGTGTGGTGAGTTGCGGTAAACTGTGTAGCTCTGGATAGGGGCTCGAGTTTCCTGATCTGGGACATTGATAATAAAGCCACTAGGATACTCATCGCCAGAACCCCCGTCCTCCCCACTTTCATCGTCGTCACTAGTGTGGTCGCGATGAGCCTTTTCGTAGAGTAGTGCAATCACTTCGCCAGCAGCTACCTGAACCTCAATCTCAGTTGATTCGAGTTGGTCGACAAATGCTTCGACGGATCGGTCCGTTATTTCCTCCGCGTCATCGATATTAGTGAGGAGCAAGCCCCATTCCTCTATAGCTGCTGCAACGGTAGCCCCGTCATCGCCAGCTCCGATAGAGTGGCCATCGCCCTCGACGATTTCATGGAAGAAGTCCATGACTCCTTCAGTGTCCTGCGTTGACGCATCTGTGAAAAAGGTGAGGGCCCCAAGGGCATGGATTGCGGCAGTTTTCGCGAGGAGAGAGTCATGATCAGTGATAACTCGTTGGAGGGGAGCGTTAAGTTCGGCAAAAGTGGTACAGTCGTTATCTGTGATGAGCGTGAGGACCAGGGCTGTCATTGTCATCCGTTATTAGTTCACAGCCGTCAACTAAAATCTACTCGAAACTGTTAGAAGCTCACCTTGACAAGCTAGTGTCGTTTCCTTGTCCGTCTTTCCGGTTCGGATGCTCCGAGCTAAAGCATCAACGATGCCAGTAGTTTTGCCCTCCAATTCGCTGCTAGCATATCTGGACTGTAGCAATCTGTTGTATGCTGTGAGAGCTTCTTCAAGGCCGCCAGTGGCCAGCTTTTTTCTCATGTCCTTATCCGTTATTCGGACGATTCTATCGGCCAAGTCCTCCTGCCAAGTGCCAGTAGGTGCATCTTCAAGAGTTTTTAATTCATCGTTAAGCGAGCCGAAGCTATGATAGAATTCGTTAGCTATCGATCCGAACCCCCGAGTTTCTTGCGGCACCGAAGTCGGTGTATCGAACCTCCAGACGCTTCCGTCACTATCCCAAGCGCCTTCGTCATCGGTATTATGTCGAGAAGCAGCTGCCGAGTTGGCTTTCGAATTAGACTTTGAGGTTGATTTTGATCCTCTTTTGGAAGAGGTTGAGCGTTTGGATGGTGTTTTGCCGCCACCGAGCGCTCTTCTTCGAAGGTCGCTCATGGCGTGTGTGGTTTGTGTGATGTAAACGAGAGGGCGAAAGACTGCGTTGGGGACGTTGTATTAACGGCAACCGTCCGTCGCCGAGGATTATCGATAAAAGCTGTTGGCTGAGGGGTTGATGTTGAGATTGCGGGAAACGTTGGAGCTGAAGAAGGAAAGAATGGTGAAGGGGGAAAGAGAGAAGGCGGATTTGGAGAATTTATAGAGTACTTTTTATCGCAGATGCGAGAGGATTAAAAATACGAAAATGATGACTGTTGCTGGCGGTCTGCCTCACTCTTCTCTTTCTCTTTCTCTCCCTCACACACACACACTTTTTTTCTCCTCCTCTCCTCAAAGCTAATCTACCTTGTTTCGTATCAACGGCTAGTACCTGGGTAGGCAAAAGAGGAAGAGGAAGAAATAATAATAATAATAATAATAAAATGACTATCCAACTGTAGCCAGGGTTTTCAACTACGGGACGAGGCGTATCTTTCGACTGCGCGAATACTTGTTGGCCACGCCCTTACTTCTGCCGCTGGAGTAGGTACTTAAAGTGTTTAAATGATATAAGGTTCGAGACCCTAATAGAGATACAGCAGCAGTTCGGCGAACTACGTCACCGGCTTCAGCTTGGCTTGCTCCCGATAGATGAAATGGTCAGATCTTGTGCCTGATGGGGTTAATAGGCATATTTCCGGGAAGCAAGGTGGATTAGAAAGCCAGAAAGCGCCGACGATATCCTCAGAGTTATCGAGGACCTTCGAATGGGGTACCCGGCGGTATCCTTTCTTCCTTTCTCTATCTCTTTCTCCAAGGAACGAACTTCGTTTTCTAAGCTTCCAAGTGCTTCCTTACATCTCTGGTTTGCGGTATGAGTAATAACAGGAGCCCCAGCTGTAAGCCCCATGCCAGACTCGCGCTGCGGGGCTGCAGCCTGCATTCCATCCGACAACGGGACAGCCAATCACTACCCCCATGAACGTTTGTCACCCCTGCTCTTCTCGAACATGTGAAACCCCAGCCTTGCAGACCGCTTTTCGTTTTTTGATCCCACCGATGCGATGCTCATCCCATCTGTTCACATTACAAATAGAAAC
Source organism: Drechslerella coelobrocha (assembly GCA_036971555.1). Taxonomy (NCBI): domain Eukaryota; kingdom Fungi; phylum Ascomycota; class Orbiliomycetes; order Orbiliales; family Orbiliaceae; genus Drechslerella; species Drechslerella coelobrocha. The sequence goes on from JAJTUH010000004.1 coordinate 552,058, forward strand.
GACGCAAGTGGATGCGCACAAAGTTCAGTTAAACGAAAGTCGAAAAATAACATGCCATAGGTATCTACATATAAAACTCACGCATGAAAAGAAAAAAATAAAATAAAAAGAAAAGGTACCATACATATGAAACTCCCGCAAATAATCACACTCTTTCGATGTAGTTGGCTGGTACCATCTTTTTAATTCCGTTCTTCTCAACTTCTGCCCAGCCATTCCCGTCATCATCAGCGATCAAGACAAATTTGTCTCCTTCATCCATGTCAAATTCGTCTCCCGTACGGGCCTTATAGTCGTATACCGCTTGCACATGGACAAGCTTCTTGGCTCCACGCTTCGGCGCCACCAACGGGCCCTTTTTCTTCTCTGACGATATCATAGATATCCGCCGCGAATCAAGCTCCACGGGGCTCATGACGGGGCTTGTAACCCTTTGCGACGACCCTGATAATACTTCTAAATACGTCGTTGGGACCAGGCCTTCTGCCATCCCATTTCGGATCTTAGTCCAACCACCCTCTGCGTTTTTGGCCGTCAGCGATCTTTGTCATTTCTCGTTTGAGTAACCGTGCTGCTTATTGTGACTCACCATCTGGCCCAACCACGACAACTTCCTTCCCTTCTCCAACTGAAAGCTCTCCACCGCTGGCAGCAGTGTACCCATATAACATCTTTGCCTTGGGGCCGTCAGGCTTGACGTCTCCCGCGGGTAGCTCAGCAATGTACTTGGCAGGTGGGGGTGCCAGCACCCTTCTTGCTGGCGGTTTTGGCGACGAAGCTGTTGTTGGTGCGGTGGTACCCGGACTTTTTGCTACACTCTTCACTGTTCCCGATCTATCTAAAGAGGGTGCAGCGGTGGTAGGAGTGCTTGTAACAGTAGATACCGTCGAAACGGATGTAACGGTATTCGATCTATTCAACCCCAAACCCAACCCGTGCGAGCTCCCATTCGATGAGGGCAGGTCGCTCAACCTATCAGTACTAATGGCTGCACTGGAGTTCTTTCGTGTCTCTTTCAATGCTTTCTTCGCAGTCTTATCTAGTGGACCGGGACAGCTTGCAGGGACTTTCATTTCACAATTTGCGTGGCAAGTGAATCCACAATCCTTGCAGGTCATCCCTTTCGCCGAGAGCCCCCATATTTTCTCATGGCAAAGATCGCAGGAAGTCGGTATCTTGAATGAGGTCGATTTAAACTTGTGAGTGTGTGCATTCTTATCGATATCTGACCAAAGTAAAATGTAAGTAATGATGCTATATATCTGTGAACAATTGTGTAAACACTGAGATTACCTCCACATGCTTGTCGCACGGTATCCACCTCAACCTCAAGTGCCACTCTCCTCGAATCAACAGATGCCAACTCCTCTTGCCCGCTTAATAAATTCTACAACCTCATTAGTGTGCAGGTTCCTGATCGATGTCTAGAAAGGGCACGCAAAACCTACACGTAAGACATCCATTTCCTCAGTCGTCGTTCTTCCCCCGGCAGTTTCTGAGGAACCGCGAGCCTTCTCTCGCTTCACTCGCATCGAATCTACATCTTTTCGCCGTTTCTCAACCTCTTGGCGGAGACTGTACAACCCAGTCTGGCTCTTTGCAATCTTGTTTTGCAGCCAAACTTTCGCCATCTCGTCAACGATAATGTCATCCGTGTCATGCCATATCGGGCTCGGTTCGAAGAAAAAGTCGGCCGGTTCCTGCCATCCGTTCTGCGGCTGGTTGTGGGCAATGAACATGAGAGAGTCGAGGTGTGGTAAGTTACGGTCAATCTCAGCAGCCAGGGCTTTCATATGGTCGGAACAGCGGATGAGCGAGTCGGATTCCATCGTACTAGACAGCTTCCAGATGGTATTCATTGCTTGGACCCTCGTTTCATTCAAATCCTGTAGTGAGACCAAAATATCGGGTATGTCGGAATGGTAGTATTTTTCCTTCCACGCATTCGTGACACTGAGTGAGATCAAGTAGGTGTTCTTGATGTTGTGCATTTCGGCCATCTGATGTTCGTACCCCTTCTGCGCCTTCGGTCGGCCGTGGTCGAACGCCTTGTCGACCTTGACTCTCTTGCCTTCAAGTTCTTTGCAAGTGGCATCGTAGCTTGACTTCGTTTTTCGAAGCTCGGAATATTGAGCATCCCGCTCGGACATAAGTCTCTTCTCGAATTTTTCGTGTTGTAGTCGGAAGGCTTCGTAGCGGGAGTTGAGGACTTTCAGTGAGTCGGCGCATTTTGAAACCATGTCATTTGCAAGCTTGTCGTGCTCCTGGGATACAATTTCCGTGGTGGTGAGCAGGGAGTTCCATGTGGTCATGGATGCACTCTCCAAGCTACCCGGCGTCATCAACGGGGTGTCGCCAACGCTTAAGCTGGCGGTTTTCCTCGACTTCTTCTCAAAGTAGCGTTTCGCCAGTTGACCTAGTTTGGATGAATATTCCTTTTCGATAACGGATCTCTCCCGGAAGAACTCTTCGACATCGGCCATCCATGTGATGCCATTTGAGACCTGTATGCGAGATAGCATTTAGTTCTGCTGAACATAGTAAGACGATGACCGGAAGCAAGGCTAGAGCTTACCCAAGTATTGACGGGCTTGAAGGCATCCTATGAATGTCGGTAGAGTGTCAGCAAGAGTCCCAGTCCCCAGGACGCATGGAAAGTGCAGAGTGCTCTCAATGGGGGGAAGTAGGGACAGCGACGCACCTTCAACTCAGCCCCGAAGTTTGGGGGAGCTTCCTCCATATTGAACAGTCAGATTCAACTGAAGGCGTTGGCGAAAGCTATCTGACTAGCTAGTGGATTCGATAGTGGTGACGATGATGTTGACAATGGAGTTGTAGCGCGGGTGGTTGTATGCTGCAATAGGCAAAGAGCTTGTAGAGTGAGGTTTAGAGTCGAGAGGACAGCGACGAAGAGCAACGGCGGAGAAGCGAGAAGAGGCTAGGCCGTTGGTGGCTGTGACTTTAGGACTCGACGGATAAATCAGTATATCCTGGATCCTATAATCCCGCATGAGGCATATATACGGTTCAGGAGATGATACCTCTCGCAGGTTTCTAATGTGCGGGACTCAGGACTCGAGATCAGCCAGGGCAGGATGATCGGACAAAGGAGCGAGCGATGGGGGGAAGATGAAGGAATCTATCGACTCTCAGGTCTGAAGGTTTTGTGTAGCAGGGCGAGCCGCTTCATTCCAAAGCTGAGGCAGACCGGCTTGGCTGAGCCGGGTGTCACAAAGGTACAAAACAGTAAGCGCCCCACGCAAGCTTCCTCGTACGTCCTTCCTGGACAATTGCGTTTTGGTTGGTGCCTACCGCAAGATGATGAGACTTGAGAAACCGTGTGCGCAATCTCAACGTACCTGCGAGAGATACTGCGACGTTGTAACTCCCAGTCGCCAGGTGCAGACGGATAGGCAGGCACGCAGGCGTCGCATCGGGATGCGGCTCCGAACGGGATCAATCATCGAAGCCAAGTTGCGCAGGTGGAGAGCGCTGCCCCTGGCATGAGCGAACAAATGTGACGGGCGCCAGACGGCGGGGCAGCTCGCCGCCCCCGGAGTCCAAATCTCTCGTGCGAGAAAACAGAACTTATCGATAGCACAAGCAAATAACTTGGACTGGTGCGCGACAAGACTTCGAGATGTTGAATAGGATCATTGCTCAAGCCGCAGAGAACAGAGAAATAGAGTAACCCAATATAGAGAGACAAGAGAATGCCGAAGCATGAATGGAGATCTTAGTAATCAATCAAACAAGGATCTGTTTGCAAGAAGCCAGAAGGTTGCTCAACTAGCCTTCCATCCTGCCTCCACCAAAACGCATCGACAGCCACCCACCACCACTACAACCATCACAACTGCAACTATCACCAGTAGTACATCAGGTCTCTCTCTCTCCCTCTCCCTCAGTAGCTTGACATCCCTTTACCATTTTGCTGCGTGCAAAGGTGTAATAGAGCACCGCTCTATAGACAGCCAAGCGCACAGTGAAGACAACTAGACATAAGTACTTATCTATATATAGACTCTCGCTTTCCGCGCTTCCTGGAATTTTCAGCATCAACCACTCTGCTACCCTGCCTACGAGAGTCTATAGTCATTAAACCTGCTCCAACTCTTCCACAAACTGCAGCTCTCTCCAATTACTCTTACTGTTAGCTCTCAGTCCACCAAACCTCTATGTCAATGACAAAAGCTAACCGTTGGCCTTAGAAATAGTCTGTCAGATCATTCGATCTGTTATCGATATCTCTTCAACAACGTCCCCCTTCTTCGAGAGCTTCTCCGTAGTTCAGTATGGCTGAATCAAGCAGCAAGACCTCGTGGGCGGACGACGTACAAGAAGAAATGGCAAAAGCCAGCGAATCCTCCGAGCAAGCTGACAATGCTAAACATGATGAACTTGTTCAGAACGAGCACGATGTGAACGTCACTCTTGCCGATGAACAAGCAGATCCAAATAGTCCGCTATATTCCGTCCAGAGCTTCAATGAGCTTGGGCTGTATGTTGCCTCCTACCGTTTAACTAGATATATTTACAGGCACAGCTGACAACCTTTACCGGCTTATTCCAGCAAAGAAGAACTACAGCAAGGACTTATCCTGATGCGTTTCACCAAACCTTCAAAGATTCAGGAACGCGCCCTGCCCCTTCTGTTGAAGGACCCCCCGACAAATCTCATCGGTCAATCCCAATCGGGTACCGGGAAGACCGCTGCTTTTGTCCTCACTATGCTTAGTAGGGTCGACACCTCAAAAACCGTCCCTCAAGCTCTTTGCCTTGCGCCATCTCGTGAACTAGCCCGACAAATATTAGCCGTCGTCGATAACATGGGCAGCTTCATGAAAGTGAAGACACAGTTCGCCGTACCATTGGCTGTCGAGCGTGGCAAGACGATCGATGCGCAGATAGTTGTTGGAACGCCGGGGACCGTTCTAGACTGCGTCAAGCGCAGAGTTTTGCCCACCAAAGACATCCGGATGCTCTGCTTAGATGAAGCCGACAACATGCTTGACCAACAAGGACTGGGAGACCAATGCTTCCGTGTCAGAAGGTAGGACTCGCTGAACTCCAGCCCTATTTTACATTTAGGACCGATCAACTTGCAGCTAATACGATCGTGATGGGTGGGTAGTACTATGCCCAAGGATATCCAGATCATGCTCTTCTCCGCCACTTTCCCTCAAAAGGTCATAGAATACGCCGAAAAGTTTGCACCGAGCGCCAACAAGCTCACTCTAAAACAGGAGGAGCTTACGGTCGACGGTATCAAACAGCTATACATGGATTGTGAGGGCGAAGAAGAGAGATATCAGATCATTCTGAAGCTCTACGAACTGATGACCATCGGTCAATCTATAATCTTTGTCAGAGTAAGCATCCATAATCCCACTGTGGGTTGCTTTAAAATACAACCGGTCTCCCTGCTAATACCGAACACAGAGGCGTCATAACGCCGATGAACTCCATAGACGAATGGTGGAGGATGGACATGCTGTTTCATCGCTCCATGGTGCCTTTGAAGGAAAGGATCGAGACAAGGTTATCGACGACTTCCGTTTCGGACGCACGAAGGTTCTCATAACTACCAATGTCATCGCTCGAGGAATAGACGTCGCCTCCGTTTCGTTAGTGGTTAATTACGATCTCCCAACACTAGCCGATGGTAGGACTCCAGACTTCGAGACGTATCTCCACCGGATTGGACGTACCGGACGTTTTGGACGAGTTGGTGCCAGTGTCAGTTTTGTTCATGATCAACTTAGTTGGCAACAGATGGATGCAATCCAGCGGCATTTCAACTGCCAGATGACAAGGATCGATACCAGCGATTGGATCATGGTATGTAATGCATCACGTTCCCAAACCTGCCATAGAGCCATATACTAATATCCATTCAATCAATGGATAGGCTGCGAAACACATCCGAGGCATCCTAAAATCCAACAAGGGCGCGGCTTCATCCAGCGAGCAGTTTATGGGAGTCGGGTCGGGAAACTAGTAGTTTCCTAGCCGTATGGCATCTCATATATCGTCACCAGTTCAACATGCCTGACAGTTTTCCCCCTTCTACTAGATCATTTCATTCCCTGTTATTTTTTATCACATAGCGACATCCCTACCCGATATTGATCTATGAATCATGAATTACAATTTTGATATCCCCTTGACGCATTGAAGACGTTTCCTTCCGTTGTTCTGTCTAATCCGGAAATCAAAAAAGACTTCTGTTATTATGAACTTGCCCTCTAGACGGCGAAAACCTTTTCCAATCCCGCTACAAGCATTAGCGTTATCAACCGCAAACCTACATGCACATTCTGGGGTGTATCAGCTGGTCGGCCAGATATGCTCTATCCTGTATTTATTGAAGGGAAATTTTATTTATACTGTCTTCTGGTAATTGCAACTATGGTGTATCAAGCCCAGGCCTTCGAAAGCTGCCATGTTATGGAAAGTGTTGTGAGGATCTAGATTCGGCATGTTCATCATGACAGGGAAAATGTAACTTTTCGAAGCTACCTAGGTACCTAGGTACTTTATCATAGTAAATTTATCAGGTACAACCGAGTTCTAAACGTTTGACCATCTAGACTAATGTACCTGCTATTGGATTCATCCTGAATGTTGGGGGTGGCACGCGCATGAGCTCCTTGGATTGAAACGGCTGTCAGGTTTGGTTCGTGACGATATCTAGTCGAAATCGCACATGACCGTCGCCCACGGCTCGTACCACTTTTAGAGCGACCACCAATCCTAGCCAATCCAATCAGATTATGTAGCTAAGAGCCTAGCTCGAGGGGGGCAGATTTCTAGGGAAAGGAGTTCTTGCTTGTTAGTGCCATCGATGTATTGGGAATCTAGGTCGAAACGGGCTACTCCAGACAGGCGTCGGCGGCGGCGCGCGTTGGAGAATTGACGAAATGCGATGCATGTAATGCAAAGCAATGGAGCTAGACACAGATGGAGAATATGCGTGTGCCTTTACCTGTATCCTTTGGGACGTCACCGGTCCGGTTAATAATAACTAGGATGCTAAGGTTTCGCTACGGCGCCAGAGGATTGCCCTTTTTTTCACAAAATGGCTGTGTTAATACATTTTGCTCTTGATGAAACGAACGGTCGGGCGGACCAGGTGCAGTTGGTATACTCCATGCGCATCCGGGAAGCGTCGATGGGGAGGGAGTTCACCAGATTTTATACACTTGGTATAGTTCTATGTACGCTTACGTATCGATGTGCATATTTATGTTAGATTGGCTGCTGAGTGGCCAATACTATACTGGGCTCGCTACGCTGCACTTCTCAGAGGCCGGCCTCTTCGGGCTGATAAGGACAGTAGTATTTCCCGTATACGCAGGAAGGGTGGGACTAGTGTATACGATCTTATTGCTGTAGTCTAGTGGAGGAATGGTATAGTTAGTAGCTTTAGCGGGTATGCGTGCAGTTGGGGGTTTGCATAATGAGACCGGCAACGGAGGATTGGATTCAGAAGTATACTTACTTAGCATGCTTAGCATACTTACTATCTCGCTCAGTATCCGCCCACAGCCTTGAATTCAGAGCGTATATCTCCCTCTCTTCTCCCGATCATCCCGCTTTCTTCCTCCTCATCCTTCTCACTCACTTCCCTCTCACTAGAACCTCGACGACAGAGCTGAAATTTCGGGTTCCTTCCCGAATCTACATCTACATCGTCCCACAAAGAGAACACCTAGTCCTGCCTGATTGTTGGTTCGAAAGCAATCGCAGCCTGGCCAGTCTACTACTGCAGTACGTATTCCAGACCGAATGAGGCCAGGCCCGAACAGCGCGTAGGGGCAACGACATACGTAAGGTCAGTCAGAAACGTCGAAAGACGAGTGCAAGTCCGTGAACTTTCAAGTACCAGTACCTTAGGTACGAGGTAATAGCAGTGCAATCCATCGATCGTTCCTGTGCGCCGGGGTGACTGTTCGAGGTGCACTCTGCTCGCTTGATCCTGCACTCTATCCCAGCACCGCAGCCTGCCAGCCTCTTTTCGGAGGTTGGGCCGCCCTAATTGCGAATCGGTTCTCCGTTTGTCCCTCCCAAAGCGTTATAACATCACACCCTCGCTCACACCCCCCTCCATCTCTCACATTCTCTTGAGATCTTGGTTTATTGGTAGTCTTCTGCTTCCATCATCTCTTCCGCTTCTTGCTTGATCGTTTCGTCGCTGCTTCCTCTCCCGGAGGCCCTTTTCTGCGCGGTGTCCCAAGTCGTTCGCGGCGAGTACATCCGATCTGGTGCTGGGTGCTTTCGCACTGCACTTCGGGTCATTTCACCTCGACGCCTGATTCGGGTCCCCTCGTCTGCTGCCTGAACGAAAGTGAGTACGAGTAGTCATCGCCACCCGCCCGCCCTCCACTCCACGCACTCGCATATCCATCTTTCCCATGTTATAAGGAAGCCTTCTCTGGGGATTCGTCAGCCTTCCTCTCTTCCCTCCTGCCTGCTGGGATTACTGTACTATACACCGCTTCTTGCTCCTCTCCCTCTCTTCCAGAAAGTACCACACCATCGCTCTTGTCTCTTCCGCTACTCCTGTCCACATCCGACTCCCTTAAACTCCCCGGATCCTCCTGGCCCCTCCCTCTCTCCCTCCTTCGCTTCCTTCTTTCATCCTCCACCCTTTTAAACCCACCATCTCCTAGCCTTCTCAAGCAGGAGTCTCTTTTTTCTCTTTCTCATACGTTATTTTTTTTTCTGTTCTGTTGATTCTTTCGTTGTCGCCGGTCGCGAGTTCTTTCATCCGTCTGCATCATATTAACCATCACCATAGATAGATAGCATCAAGATGGCTACTCCAGTCGCCCAGATTCCCCAACCCCAACCCGCTCCGGTTCCCACACCGGTCAACCCGGATACTCCCATCACCGTCAAGGTCTCTTACAACGGTGGAATCCGACGGTTCAAGCTCGCTTTGCGCGACCTAGGGCCGGCAGTCCTCCCCACAAAGGTATGACGCGCGTCACTTGTCAGGATTTCTGATGATGTAAGCACCCGGATATTAACACAGTATCATCTCTAGCTACGGAGCCATCTCGCCATTTCGGATGATCAACAAGTCCGCTTCGAGCGATATAGTGATAGTGCTGCTTCCTTTGTCGTCTTGGACGCGGACAACTTGACTGTATACAAGCAGTTGTATCGTGCGGCTAAGGCGAAGCTTAAGCTTCGTCTCAAGGCCACTCTCATCAGCCCTGACAACGGTGAGCTGCTGGACCTTGTTGGCAAACTTGCTGGTGTAACCATTACTGACCGATCGGTAGTCGAAACCGCCACCATCGGTTCCAATCCGCCCGCGTACACATCACGAGTTGAGCTCGCCGCCCCGGTAGAACAACCCGCTCCGGCGATCGTCCCACAGCCAACTGCAGCCCCGATTCCGGTTGAAGCTGAGACAGTCGATATCAATCAAGCTATTGCTGAACAGGTCTTGAACTACTTTGCTGGAGATGTCTTCACTCAACAACTCCAGCAGAATGTTCATGAAGAGATCGAAAAGCGCATGAAGGAGCTTACTCTTGAGGTTACCGTTCCAGAGCCTGTTAAGACCCAATGCAAGCTTGGTAGTTCCTTTACCGAACCAGCCCCGGCTCGAACATTCTTAGTTAAGTGTGATCACTGCGACAGCTCGGTCGAAGGTGAACACTACCATTGCTCGACCTGCAAGGATGGCGACTACGATCTATGCTCCACTTGTGTAGACAACGGTGTGCATTGCAAGGATGACCATTGGCTCATCAAGCGCACTCTCGAGAAGGGTCGCATAGTGTCCAGTACCACCGAGTACAAGGAACGAAAGGAACGATCCAAGGCTCCGTCTCCTCAGCCAGTCCCGGTCAGGACACGCACCTGCAATTCGTGCGTTTCATCTCTCCCCGAGGAATTCTTCGTCACTTGCACTGTCTGCGAAGATTATGATGTCTGCGTAGCGTGCCACACAACTCAGAAGCACGGCCATCACCCTTCGCATGGATTTGTTCCAGCTACGAAGGATACTCCTCTCGATGCCTTGAGCGTGTCCCTTCTGGCTCCTGGTCGAGGTGCTCGCCACCACGCCATCTGCGATGGTTGCGATGCGGCCATCATTGGGGTTCGTCACAAGTGCGTTGGCTGCCCCGACTGGGACTACTGCTCTCTTTGCATCAAGTCCGCCAGGGAAACTCACCCCGGTCACAAGTTTGTCCCAATTTATGAAGCCATCAATATCGCTCCTCAGCACGGAGTTCGGGTTATCCATACTGGTGTCCGATGCGATGGACCATTGTGCAAGAACAATATGGTTTTCATTTGTGGCGATCGTTACAAGTGTGCCGTTTGCGATGACACGGACTTCTGCGCAAACTGCGAGGCTTCCCCGATCAACCGCCACAACCGAACACATCCTCTTATCAAGATGAAGACTGCTATTCTAGATATTACCTGCACAACTACAGAGACTTCTCTAAATGGTCGTGGGACTCTCCTTGGAGACATCCGCAACTTCGATTCCTCCAACCTCAAGTCGACCACCAATGCTGCCACTCAGGTTCAGACTGTTGCCGATGTTGAGCCTTCCACCGAGTATGTGGACGAAAAGAAGGAAGTGATCGAACATTCAGAGCCAATCCCTGTTCCTGTCAAGGAGGTTGAGCCATTGCAAGCCGAATACCTTCGCGATGATATTGCTGATGGCACCGCTTTTGTTGCTGGCGAGGACTTCCAACAAGTCTGGACCCTCACCAATACTGGTGCTAGCGCCTGGCCAGCGGGTGTCACTGTTCGCTTCGTTGGGGGCGATCACATGTTCCACGATGGTAGCGAAGAGAGCTGCAATGCTACCATCACCACCTCTGTTATCCACCCAGGGGAGATCGCCAGCTTCTGCGTTGATTTGACAGCCCCAGACACTCCGATCCGCCGCGTTATCTCCTACTGGAGATTGACTGCACCAAACGGTTCCCGGTTTGGCCACAAGCTCTGGTGCGATATCGAGATCAACGAGGAGAAGAAGCTCATTGATCTTTCCGAGACGGTCAAATACGACGACAAGGTTGACGAGAAGGAGATTGAAGATGGCGATTCTTCTTCCTCTTCGCAAATGATCTTCCCAAAGTTGGAGAAGGAGTCGCAGATTCTTGCTGTCGAGGAGGCTATCCCCACCGAAGTCGAGACTGAGACCGAAGCCGAGACCGAGATCACCCTTCTTGGACCCCAGAACCCGGCCGCCTCTCCAGCTTGGACTCTGACCCTTTCCGAGGAAGAAGGGCACACGAGCGATGGTGTCACTAGCGAGGATGATGTCGACAGCCTGATGCTTGACGATGAAGAATACGAAGTTCTTGAAACCAGTGATGACGATGGATTGTATGTCTAGAAAAAATACATCCCCAGTCTTCAAAACTGAGCCAAGGCTTACTTTTTAATCTCCATTTGTACAGCCGACGAGTCATCTAAATGCTCGGGAACCCATGCATATACACTGGAAGAAGATGAAATCAATAACAAGAACCTAAAGAAAAAACACAAAACCTGAAAAAATCAAAAACATAACATCGTCTACAAATTCGACAGACTGGCATTGGAGCAACGGGCAAATTAAGGGTCACATCACGGTGTTAAGAGGTGTTATTCTCTCCGAATCGCGAATCCAATATTATCCTTTCTTTCTATTTTCTCTCTCCTCTCTTTCGTTTGTTGTCAACTGACCTATAGCTTGGTTCAATCGCTTGTTTCTTTGGCTGGAATTGCTGGTGCGTTACAGGGCTTTGACAGTAGTGGGAGGGCAATCGTTTCCTAGTCTTACCGTTTCTCCTATGTTTCTATCGTTATATGTAATACTACTCAGATTCCCTCGTTTTTCCAGAGGGGGGGGCGAAGACAGAGAGAGTAGTGCTGATATTCTGCTTGTGTTTCTATCCCCTGTTTGTAAATCCCCGCCCGGGTGTCGTGTGCACTCGGTGCTGTCTATGGTTTTCTTTTACTCGCGAGTGCTAGTGTTAAGATAACAAGAATCAGATTGGAAATCAACGTCGTTCGAATATGCATTTTGTGCTTGAGGGCTGAATTTGCTAAGTACCTAGGTATGCAACACCACATGCAACATACATGGGTGCTGTTAATGAGACGTGTCTACCGAGGTGGCGCCACATTGTGACAGCATCTAGAATCGCCTGATCACGAGTTGACGGGAATAGATTGGCTACTGTGAATCTTTTTTTTTTTTTTTTTGTTCGACTAGCAATACTTACTATTCTAGGAAGATTAATTAATATCGTACAAAAGGCATTTTGGTCAGAGATGCACGTAATCTATTATCTATCGAGCGCGGCAAGGATCCAGCCAGCCGGCAGAGACCCCAGGTTATGTTGTGTTAAATTATATTATCAACTTCCCCCGAGAGCATCCGCAGGATCACGGGAGGTTCTATCAGGACGAGCGATGCGTAATGCGGAGAGTGAGGATTGGAGATGAGTCTTTCAGGTGTCCCGGCGGTTGACTAATAATACCATGGTTGGACAGCCAGCCAGCTAAGCCTTGCGACACACCTGCAGCTTGTTTCTGCAGGTTTCGAATTTCGAGCAATCCGGCGGTCTGCTCTTGATATATTTATTTTCAGACGGCGGTCCAGCTCGTTCTCTTTTTTTTTTTTTTTCTCCTCCTCATTCCTGCCTCCTATTTTATTATATATATATATAAGTTAGTACTTATTTATTTGTTGTATTTATCTCGCGCTTGGGTTTAGATTTAGATACACACTCCATACGTACTTAAGTACTTAATTATCGTCATCCAAGTGCTCTTGTGTAGAGCTCCGTGGATTCAACAGCCGACCGTCTGCTCTCGTCTTTGGCTCGGACTTACGCGGGCGGAAGCTTCTGGATTTGTCCCTTGTTCTGTTCGTCCTCGAGTCGCCACGAGAGATCGCCCCGTTTCGCTGCCCCAACAGCCAGCAGCAGCCAACAGCAGCAGCCTCCTCGCCCGCTCGCTTGATCCTCCCTCCCTCACCGCACAGCACTTTTACTTCCTCTCGCTGACTCCTCCTCCTCCCTCCTGCTCCTCATCGGCAAGCAAGTAAATATTAATATCCCCCTTCTCATCTTTCGACGTTGCTTGTCTCCAAGTTCCACGCATTACATCTTCCAACATGTTGAAGATCTGGTCTATGGTACGTTTGCACGATAACCCTCCTCCCTCCCTACCCTTGCCTCTCCCCCCCTCCGCGACTGCTGAACGCTGGCTGGCGGGGCTTGGGAAACAAAAAAAGACACACCGATGTACTGACAGAACGAACAGAAACAACAGCAGCAGGCTGCATCGGCGGCTACTGGCAAGAAGAAGGTCACGGCTGCTCAGTTACGGGTTCAGAAGGGTCAGTCCTCATTTCACCGATACAACTCCGAACGCAACACGCCCCGGCCGTACCACGCGAGCAGACGATCTGGGAGTGGGGTGGCTGGGCTTCAACATTCTGCAGTTCCCGGACGAGTATGTGAATGTTTTCCCCGGCTGACAGTATATATTTTCTTACTTTATAGATCTCGGAGAACTGTCGTTACCGTCGACCATGAAGACGCACTTTCCCGACCCGGATGACATTCTCAACTTCACGCTAACGATCGAACCTGATGAGGGTATGTTGGCCACTTCGGCAGCCCTTCTTACCTCCCCACGTCTATGCGTACTTTCGCGTTCACGTTCACTGTCCCGCCGATTTTTGGCGGATATACCTTTCTAAAATGATATGGTTTTGGTGTGCTGACTTGCGTGTTTAGGGATGTACAAGCTCGGAAGTTTTGACTTCACCTTTACGATTAACCAAAACTTCCCTCACGACCCGCCAAAGGTTCTGTGCAAGCAGAAGATCTACCATCCTAATATCGACCTGGAGGGCAAGGTGTGCCTCAACATTCTGCGGGAGGATTGGAAACCCGTGCTCAATCTGAATGCCGTCATCGTTGGTCTGCAGGTACGATGGTTCCCCATGCTAAACTCAAATCCAATCAAGTTCTCAGGAGAAGGAGAATGTTGCTAACTGTCCGACAGTATCTGTTCCTCGAGCCGAACGCGTCTGACCCGCTCAACAAGGAGGCCGCGAAGGAAATGCAGGCCAACAGAGACCAATTCCTGAGGAACGTACAGACATCCATGAACGGCGGATCGATTAGAGGCGTAACCTACGATAGGGTCAGGAGGTCGTGAGGAAACGCTGGACGAGTCGGACTTATCCCATCGTTATACCCGCCAGTCTTGACAATTACATCATCGCCTCTACGAATCACGACAGTTCCCTCGCTTGTTGACGTTCATTTCCTCGCTCGCGCTACTTAGTCTCCGGAGGTGCTTTATTCGTTTTTCTTGTTTTTCTTGTCTTTTTCCTTTTTTGCTTTCCAGCATACATATTACAGTTGCGGGGTCACGAATTCCTTTGTTCATCCGATATATAGATTCATGGCTTTGGAAGAAGGGGTGGGAAGGTAAAGAAAAAGAGGAGTATATGGAAGATTCCCTCTTATCGTTTATCGATCTTCGTTTTTTTCTTTCCCGGAGAAGAACCGGTAGATTTCCTCAGCCTTTTTCTGGTTGGTTTTGGTTTAGTCTTTTTTCCCTGTTTTACCTTCTTGGAACCTATATTCGATCTTCCCGGTTATTTGTGTTACAGCTTGTCTCGTCTTCTTCTTCTTCTTCTCCTTCTATGTCTTTGGTTCGGGGGGAGGGTGACGTCTGTTTGAGCATTTTGCTGTTAATTTTGAGCCATCGTTTTTGGTTGTCTGGTCTGGTCTCTCGGGCTTGCGCTTGTCCTCCTGTGGCGTGTTTATATAAATCATCGCATACGGCGCTGGATCGGTTTCGGCAATTACTAGTTCCCATATGTCGTTGAATTTAATCTTCCGCCGAGATGTTAAATCAAGTTGTGTATAAGTGTCGATATTCGAATATACTATTACTCTTTTCTCAAATTGCAAATATCAACGTTGAGGTTGATAGTTTCCGTGTATGCAGATTACGTCTACTGCCTTAGCTAGGCGATAGTTTAACTTGGCTGTACCCATGGCTGTTGGCATATTATAGCAAGCCGAAACGAGTAAACCTTCCCTTTCTTCCGCATTCCGTCGAGTGTAGATGGAGACCTGGTAACCCATGGGCCCTTGTCGACTTTCCTGGAGTGGTGGTTTTGGGTGGTTCCGGTGGACCAGGGTGGTGTTCGGGGAGGGAGAGCTTTCTCCGGTATCGCACTAACACGACAAAAACCCACCGCGTTGGATTTTCGACGGTGCTCACTCGGCCAGTTTAGATTTAACCAGTGACAGCGGGGCGTGATTTCTCAATAAAATAAATAGGCCGGCGTCGGTCTGATTGATTTTTTTTCTCTCACCTTTACTCCCATCCTTTTTTCTTCTATCGATCAATTGCTGCGGTGGAATCCAATCCTCCCGTACTCCCATTATTCTCACTGCTCTCGTCTTGACAGCTTCGTGATCTCCCCACACACGATCAATTTTTATATTTCAATCGTCCAATTCTGCAGCAATGGCATCGAAAACGGTCGCTCGAGCCCTACGCTCTTCCTCCCGGCAGGCAATTGCTGCCATCCAGCGTCCAGCCGCCAGCCGGCCCCTCAGCACTGCTGCTACCAGTGCTATCCTCACCACAGCTGCTAGACCAGCCCTCGCCCGGTCCGCCGTTCGAGTCGTCGTTCCGGCAGTGCAATCGCGCGGACTGAAGACGATTGACTTTGCCGGCGTTAAGGAGGAGGTCTTTGAGCGTGCCGACTGGCCGCGGGAGAAGCTGCTCGTAAGTGGACCCCACTTTGCCCTCTTTTT
>JAJTUH010000004.1:567892-834873 GCA_036971555.1 Drechslerella coelobrocha
TGTTCCTCTTAACTTTATACTTTTGTTACCCCACATATGAATACGGATACGGATATGTGGAGTAGCAAGTAAGAAGAGACAAGAAAACACAACAGTACGAGTGCTAACGAATAGCAATATACGAATAGGAATACTTCAAGGACGACACGCTAGCGCTCATCGGGTACGGCTCGCAGGGCCACGGGCAGGGCCTCAATCTACGCGACAATGGCCTGAACGTGGTTGTGGGCGTGCGTAAGAACGGTGCGTCGTGGAAAGAGGCCATCGAGGACGGATGGGTGCCTGGAAAGAACCTGTTCGAAATCGATGAGGCGATCAACAAGGGGACGGTCGTTATGAACTTGCTCTCCGACGCGGCGCAGAGCGAGACGTGGCCGAGCATTAAGCCGCTGATTACCAAGGGGAAGACGCTGTATTTCTCGCATGGATTCAGTCCTGTGTTTAAGGATTTGTAGGTGTTTTTTTCTTCTCTTCCTGAGTCCTATTTACCTCGGATTATTCGCGCTCAATTCGCGTTTCTCTTTCCCTTTTCTATTCCAGAGGTGGGATTGAAGTGTGGATGCAGTAACGCTGACTGGATGTCGCTTTTATAGGACAAAGGTTGATGTCCCCACTGACGTCGATGTAATCCTCGTCGCGCCCAAGGGGTCGGGACGCACTGTCCGCTCCCTCTTCAAGGAGGGCCGAGGAATCAATTCCTCCATCGCCGTGTTCCAAGACGTCACGGGCAAGGCCGAGGAGAGGGCTGTGGCGCTGGGCGTCGCCGTCGGATCCGGGTACCTGTACAAGACGACTTTCGAGAAGGAGGTCTACAGCGACCTGTACGGTGAGCGTGGATGCCTGATGGGTGGTATTCATGGCATGTTTTTGGCCCAATACGAGGTGCTCCGGGAGAACGGACATTCGCCGTCGGAGGCGTTCAATGAGACGGTTGAGGAGGCGACGCAGAGCTTGTATCCGCTGATTGGGAAGAACGGGATGGATTGGATGTACGAGGCGTGTTCTACCACTGCGAGACGGTACGTATCAATTTTTATATCACCATTATCATTGTTGTTTATTGATACTATGCTATGTGTGAACGAGTTTGCTGACGGCTTTTGGGGGTGGGATTTTAGGGGTGCTATCGATTGGTCGTCAAAGTTCAAGGATAACTTGAAGCCGTTGTTCCAGGAGCTTTACGACTCCGTCAAGACAGGCAAGGAAACACAGCGGTCACTGGACTTCAACTCGCAACCGGACTACCGGGCTAAGTATGAGCAGGAGATGCAGGATATCCGGGATCTGGAGATCTGGCGGGCGGGCAAGGCTGTGCGGTCGCTGCGGCCCGAGAACCAGAAGTAAGATCACGTTTTATGTTTAGGCAGCGTGTTCTAGCTCTGGGGTTGTTTTTATTTTCATAATTTCAAAAGTGCCGCTGTGATTCCCTTTTCCCCCTCGATGATGCATTCGTGGGGCTATTCATGTATGATATTCTAATTGAATGACAATTTTTTTTCACGCTGATTGATAACAATCGTTGGTCTCGAACAAATCTGGTCTCGAACAATCTGCTCTGTATACGTACACAGCCTGAACTTTTAAATCGAGGCTCTGTATGGGGAGAGGGGAGTGAGTATTGGAATTATATCTCCTGGGTATACCCAGGTATTTACGGTTGACGACGGCCGGGCTTATGGGGGGGTCTGTACTGTAAAAATTACAATTCGGAGAGTGCGACGGCTAGACTGGGAACGGAGGTATATAGTAGAGTAAAATGTAGATTTAGCGCGCACAGGTAGTGAGTGCTATTTGTGAGCGAGTGGTTTCAGGACTTGGGTATATATAGATATCGGTGTATATAAATATGTAAAACCGTACGAGTACGTTAGTGATCGGCTGCGCATGCGGGCAATTTTATGTCATGTTACGTACTTATGTACGGTCTTCGAGGCTAGTATATACGGGGGGGGAAGGGTACCTAGGTATGTATGCATGGTAAGATGCGGACTGGGGATCCTGTGAGCTATGCTAATCGATTTCAGAAGATGCTTGGTGATAATTAAGCTTTCGGGTGAGACAGCTACCTAGGTACTTGGTAGTGATTTGAATCGCTATCCCGAGGGGAGGTAGCTCACTCGGTTGAAACGAGGGAGAATGCAAGATGCAGTGAGCACACATACATGTGAGACGAGACGGGCATTCGGATTTGTTTTCCATGGGTGCTTGGCAGGTGAAGGTACCCGGATACCTTTTTACTTCTATCTTTATCTCCTGCTTCTACTGGAAACTCAATTGTGCATTGGAGCTCTATTCTTTCTCCCTTTTTTTTTTTTTTTTCGCTCTTTGAACTTCCTCTATTTCTTCTTTTTTTTTCTTTCTCGGTGATTAGAATCGAGGGTACCTGGTGGACATGCAGGCCTGCGGCATGGCGGGCGCGTGGGAGCCGCGCTTAAAAGGAGTGAATCTGTGGAAATGTTCAGTCAGAGATTACATACGTCAGATCCAGGCACCTCTTTCCTTTTTTTCTCTTTCTTTTGCATGCGCCTGGTTAGCACCCGGGTGTATTTTTTTGCTTTGCGGACCGGGGAAAAATCCGTATGCGGAGTGGGTAAAAATAACAGCCTGGGGAGAGAATCTGCGGAATTCTCGTTACGTTAACGTTATCGGAAGGAGCATTTGTTCGGTCGGTCGGCCAGCCAGTCGCTCGTTCTATCATATTAATCGGGTTTCGTTTCGGCGTGTATATCGAATATTATTTATGACTTTTGTGATATAACACTAGCCACTTTCTACCTAGCCAGCAGCCAAAAAAATTGATTGCATCAATATGGTTCAAAGATTTATATCGGCCGAGGTCGCACAGCAAGTTGTGCATGCATGGCAGGAGCAGGAGCAGGAGCAGGAGGAGCAGCCACATCGCTGGGCGGTGAGGCCGTACAGCGACATCCCGGTAAAACCTGCAAATACGGACCAAGTTCTCTGGTACTTAGGTAATACTTTGTCAAGCGAACTCGGCAGCATATCGATGGATTTAATTTATGGTATGCGTATACTGCAGGCAGGTAGGCAGGACGGTAGGCTGGTGAGCAGGCGGGCAGTACAGCGAGGGGGGTTCAAGCAAAGCCTACGAAAATGTCACTTTAAATTGGTGCTGTGTAAGTATATTAACCAAGTACCCCACAGGATACGAGCAGGTACGGCTTCGCAGATGGTTGAGAGTGCAGATATTATATAATAATGGGGACGGGAAGCACGAATCACCCACGCACAGGGACAGGCCGATAAGATGTTAGTGGACGCAGGAGGCAGGAGTGACGGTAACAGCAGTGCATGTGAGCATGGCCTGTCGACGGTAGGCGTCAAGACGGGCGTTTGTCAGGGCAGGACTGACAGACTGACTGGCGGACTGACTGACTGACGGACCGACAGACGGGCAGGCAGCCCCAGCCAGCCTAGACGGGCGAATGAACGAACGAGCGAGCGAAAGGGCAACCGTCCGATGTTCAGGTCCACCGCGTTCGAGTCCATGTTTTTGTGGGAAGGGTGTGTAAATTTGGAATCGCCAATGCAAATCAAACTGCTGTAATTGGCCCGGTCAGGCCCCACTGCCCAGCCCACCGAATCGAGGAGTCCTTTGTGCGGCTGTGAAGCAGCTAGCAGCCTCAGCTCAGACTAAGACGCAGGCCAAGATGAAAAGACACATTTGGGACCAGGGTCACCTCGGACTCTTCGCTGGTGGCCTTCTGTTTCGGAACATGCAGAACGGACGGCGTTCTGTCTCTTTTTTTTTCTTTCTTGTGCCATCTACATCATCATATTATCGTCATGATATAACGTGAGATGCAAAATGGAGGCTTTAGTGAGAGATGACTGTGCACTGTTCTCTCCCCTCGTATGTCCAATATCTCCGTTGGGACGGTGATATAATTTAAAAAATAAAAAACAAAAAAATATTAGTAAGGTGAAAAGAATAAAATAATGATCCGTCAATGTCGTAGACACAGCGCTTACAGCAGACCTGGCAGAGGCAGAGGTACAGGCTGGCGCGAACGGGCAGATGTACATTCCCAAGGTGTGTACGGGAATGCAACCCAATTGGCGGGCAAAGCGGAGAGACAGAAGAAGGAAGCTTGGGAAGAACAGAGGGGAGCCACGGGGAGCCATCTCAGCTCGGATCGCTGGAGTATCGAAAAAGTACCGAGTGACTTCGGGCGGCGCAGCTGGGCCCTCGCTTTCGCTTTCGTGGGCGCCGAAGATTTATAATAGCGGCCGCCTGCCCTCCCCCTCGTCCCGATTAATTCACTTGCTTCTGCTGGTCCGGAAAGGTTACTTGCGTCTGCTACACCGTCCTCGATCAGCTAATTACACACTCTTACAGATCGATCAACCTATCCCGTTGATGTTCTGATCACCTATTTGCAATTGTTACACAGGGGTGCCGTCCAACAACACCAACAAACGACCCGCGATACATTTACCGTTCGATTAATTCCACATTGCTCCTCCACGCATCCGGCAACTGACCCGCGGCTGTCGTAGTCGTCCAGCCCATTTATAAATAACTGGATAGCTCGGGAATATATCTTACGGGGCGGGTCCGCGTAAGCCCAGCTGGCTCCCTCTTTCGCTTTTTGCTCCTGCTCTCCTTCTCAGTTTTTCGCCTTCAGCTGTCCGCGCTAGCTGTACTGCACATACAGCCGTCTCGACGCCATGGCTATAATAAAGGACTTTCTGCGCATCCGCTCTCTCCCTTTTCGCCGGAAAAACTGCGATCTGCCTCCAGACCTCGCGCCCTGCTCCTACACCGTCTGTCGTCCTAACGAAGCCTTCTTCCCAGTACTGGGCATCCCACGCTCCACAACCGCCTACTCTGCCAATTCGGCTTCTACAGCAACCTCCAATTCAGACTCGGACTCTTCGCGATCCCGGACATCCTCCACCCCCAGTCCACCTCCTGACCCTTACCCATATCCTTACAACCACGTTCATAACCATTCCCACTCTCGTTCTTGTTCCCGCTCTCACTCAGGAAAACCCAAAACCCCACATCCACCCGTCACTTCTGCCAGATCGCCTACAGGCGCCCTACGCAGCACGCAATCGCAAGAGCCAATTGTAATCTCGTCGTACAGCACACCTGTGCAAGTACCCATCCTATCCATTCCCAAGCCGCGGAAGCGGAATAACAACAATAGCAACGGCACCAGCAACAGCACCAGCAACACGAACAGCAACAGCAGAATGGGTAGCAAAAAGAGCAAGATCACACTCGTGGAGATCTTCCAGAGCCAGGGTTGCTCGAGCTGCCCACCGGCGAACGGCAACGTGATCGAGCTGATGAACAATTACCCGAGCGTATTGCTGTTGACGTATGAAGTTACCTACTGGGATTACTTGGGGTGGAAGGACAGCTTTGGGAACAAGGATTTTGACCGTCGTCAGAGGGATTATGCTTCGATGTTGGGGAACGAGTCGGTGTTTACGCCACAGGTGAGCTTACATTCCATGTTTTTTATTCTATGGGGGGTAGAAGTAGCGTGGGGTAGACAGGTTTGGCTAATCAATTTGTCATATCGTGCAGATTATTGTGAACGGACGCGCCGACGGCGTGGGAAACACCTTCAAAGACCTCAACAAGATTGTCAGCAAGGGCGTCATGGCAGCCGCCAATGAAGACCTCACCCGCCTCGAGCTCGAGGCTGATGGGAACAGCATCCTCATCACCGGTGGGGAGATGGACGTTGCCGCTGATGTCCATCTGGTGCGGTATATGCCCAAGCCCGAAGATGTGGATATCCGTCGTGGTGAGAATGCGGGACGCTGCATCCCGCATCGCAACGTCGTAGTAGATATCAAGACGATTGGAGAGTGGAAAGGCGGCAGCATGGTGTTTAACATTGAAGAGGAACGGGAGGAAGGGATTGAGAGGGCGGTGCTGTTGCAGAAGGGACGTGGCGGGCCAATCATCGGTGCGGCCAAACTTAGGAAGTGAAGCATTTGACTTTTAGCCTATGTCTTTGTCTTTGTCTTTTGTCGTTACCTTTGCCTTTGCCTTTGCCTTCTACGTTCGTTGTAGATACGGAGTTTGCTGGAGTTTCATGGTGTTTTCATTATTACTCTCTCGCTTTCAGATGTTTTGAATCGTTGGACTTAATTGGTAGGAATTTGGTACCGGCTTGTTGGGCTTTGATTTCTTGCGATTAATTTGGCTTGGAGTTTTAATATTGGATACCAGGTCGACGGGATGGCACTAGGTATTCGTCCGTCATTCGCTTTAACAAAAAAAGTTGTTTTCTTGAGCATTACATTATTGCGTTCCTGTTTGGCTTACGCCAAAGCGATCTCCACATATCTTTTTACATTTATTCTTACGACATCAATTTTAATGGAAATTTGAATTTGACTTGTTTGGATATTGTTTATCTCCAATGCCAGTGAAGTATTTGATGTGACGTGATGTGTTGGACTGTGGTATTCGAGGGCTGGCTTACTAACCCTCATCCTCATTGGATTGCCCGCCCGCCATCATCGGCTCGAATCTCCTCTCCCAGACAACTGCGAGCTCAACATGCAGCCGCCTGCGGTATGTATGTCTTACGCTTTCCGCACGACTGCCTAACTTCCCTCTGTTTTTCTAGTTTAAGAAGCTAGCTAAGCTGTATCTATGTACTTGTACTTACTAAAGTTTTTCATTTTGTCTACAGACGCCTAGATACCGGTTCCCATCACCTGACGATGATGCAGTGCCCCCGCCGCAGGCGCGCACCCTGCCGAACCCCGCGCATCGACCGGCCGTCGCACGACCACAGTTCGCGACACCAGCGCCGCTGGCCTCCCGGCGACGAGTGGACCCTAACGTTGATGTTGCTGCAGCACCAGCAAGCGTAACCAGGCGCACTCCAGCGACCGTGGATCGGTGGGCACGCGGGTTCAGTCCCGACCCGGACCTGTTTACCCCACGACCCAGCGAACAAGTCAAGAACAAGCGGCGGAAACGATCATTCGACCTGGATGAGATCGATGAAGCGTTGATGTCGGGAAAACCAAAGGTGCTGGGGCCATCGTCCAGCGGGTGGAAGGTTCCGCCCAGCGAACTGTTTAGCGGAACTCCCTTACCAGATATCAGAAGCACGCAGGTAACCGCGCGTGCGGATATCAAGACGACTGGCGCCCCAGCGACCCCAACACCGGCGGGTAGACACCCGCCTCCGCTGCTGTTTCAGCGAGCTTCGACGATATTGTCATCGCCGCCGGAGAACTTGGAGCTTAGTTTTGGAGATACACAGGAGGATGTGCAGGATGATAGTGGGGATGAGGGAGCGGGGTATTCGAGGCGGAGGAAGAAGCGGAAGTCTGCTGGTGCCGGAGTGTTTGATGATATCGAGTCAATTGCTTCTAGTCTTCCGAATGGGCCGGGTTTCGATGACGGAGAGGAGGGGGGAGATGGGGAGGGAGTCTCGATTGGTGAAGAAACTGAGGGCGAGGAGGGCATCAGTCCAGCATCAGAAGGGGGAGGTGGAGGAGAAATGATGGAAGTTGAGGACAAGGACAAGGACAAGCTCCGCTCTGGCAGGAAGGAAAATGCTAGGCCTCGTAATACCATCAAGCCTAGCATACCTCGCGAGCCGCCCCTCACGCCGCCGAGATTTCGCACAAATCCTGTAGCGGTGGATCCAATCGGCGGGACGATGCCAACGACAGGAGCGGTCGCAGCAGCAGCCAAGCAGTGGATCACGGTTCCAAACCAACCGCAGCTGCACCTGCCACGGCAGCACAAGTCGCCCAGCGCGAAGCTTAACCAGGCGATATGCGCAATGGCATGGTCGCCATCGCACCGTCGTCGGAGGAACGCGAACGCCAAGTATCTAACTGGAGGCTTGGCGACGACGGTGCTCGGATGGGCATACGACGCGCAAGACTCGGTGTTGAGGAGCAATGCAGTGATCGAGCAGGGGGGCAATGTTCAGGGGTTGCATGCTGTTTATGAGGTGGTGGTGGAGGCTTTGTGGGAAGAGGAGGGTTACGTGGCCGTGGCGGGGCTTGCGGAGCGGGTACGATATTGGGAGCAGAAAGGCGAGGAGGGGAAGGAGGGGGAGCAGGGAGAGCTAGGGGAGCGGCAGTGGCAGGCGCGGATTGTGCTTGTGGGAGATGCGAACAGCGAGCTTCGGAAGGCTCTTGGGGAAGGGTCGCGGGTGGATGTTCGGCCGCCGACGTGGGAGCTGGTCGTTGGAGGGGAGCGTTGGACGGTGGCCGTCAACTGGAAGTCGTCCGGCCGTTGAAATTCAAACATGGCGACAAGCTAGCCAGCTGGGGGTAATCGTCTAGCGAGCCTCACGTGTGCAAAAAAAAAAAAAAAAAAAGCCAAAATCCGACATTCTGGAAATGTTCCAAAGAGTGTCTTTGTTCAGCCTTGACGTTGGATCGGGGATCTGATGCCTACAGACGGTTAAAGCTAAAACAGAAACACGAGGGGCAGCATAGGTTATTCCTTTGCTGATTGATATACCGAACCAGAACAACGGCACAAGGAACACTACTGCTATTTTTAGCGGTCGTCGGGGCAAAAGCGAGCCTCTCCAACGATTGGTAAGGCGGTGCAGGCTGGGCCAGGCTGATCCCGAGGCTCCGGCGTCTGATAGGCTGAGCATGGCGAGCGGGCATCGTCATCGGCTAACATGCTGGGCATTCCAAATGCGACAAACATATCGACAACGGTTCAACATGATTTGGTGCTGGTGCTGGTCAACTGACGGTATCATGTCACTGGTCTCCAGGCAGAATGATCCGCCCGTCGACGGGCGCTTTCTGCTGGTTACCCCCGTGCTCTTCTGCGGGCATGGCTCCATGGTAAGGATCGGGGGAAGCGCCTAGACGGTGCATGCGTACTCAAACCTCCATTCGAATTCCTACGGGCGGTGACAGTTGTCGAGATATATACACTACTGTTCATTCTTCTCCGCCATCTGTATTTTATATTACTACTATTACACATAACATGGTTACTAGCGTGCGTGTGTGTCTGTGGCGCCCGCAGTCTTAGTCTCACATCTTACTGCTATTTTATCATCAACCTTCATCAGCATCACAATTACACGATCCGAAAAAAAAAGGGTGCTCCTTTGCTAGCGATCAAACGTAGCTGCGACAGGCCCAGCTAACGAAAAAGGGAACATTAGGCAAGACCAACTGACTGACGACGACGCTGGCGCAGGGGGTTTCTCTCTCCCACTCTCTCTCTCCCAGCTAAAATTGCATCTGATAATAATATTAAGAGAGGCCGCCGCCCTTGAAACGGACTCCTGTCGTATTGCCTGCCTTCTCTCGCCCTCTCTCTTTCTCCCGGCTACTCTATTTCTGACCGGTCCTCTGCTTATTTTGGCGTCTCTGTCTGCCGCTGGCTTGCTCGCCCGGTTGCCAGTCCGAAACACCATCCCTTCGCTGACGTCCAACCAACCTTCCTGCTTCAACACCACAACCACAACAACAACCGCACACACACACACAAACTCTTACAACAGCCCGGTCGAAATCCAATCCCAGAATACATACTCCCTCATACACGCTCGCTCGCTCGCTTTACCTCGCACGTTTGCAGCTGAGATACTAGTCGGTTCCAGTCTGTGTTCGGCCGTTCGGCCCTGTCTGTTCTTTCTTTGGTTGTTGCTCGTTTCAGCTACACAGCGTGAAAAAGCCTGTCCACCATGGCGCACCGCAACAATAATAACGACCCTTATTCTCGTCTCGACTTTGACGGTGGTTCCTACGATGCTCCTTCTCCCATTCACTCTCCAGTACACATGGATCCCTTCAACAGAACGCCGTCGCCCGGTCGACCCCTTCAATCCCAATCGCCCTTTCGAGACCAGTCACCCTACAACCAGCCCCAGCCACAGAACCCATTCGACGGCTATGGCGCCCCACAGAGACTCAATACGCCCGGAAACCTCGGTCCGGCGCATGGAAACTATCACGAAGACGACATGGCCCTCCAGCCAACGGTAAGGAGCTCGCGATTGTTTTTCTCACGCTCATAATTGAATCGCTCAAAGACACGGCTATTGACTCTTCGTTCTCAATCCAGTACTCCGTCCAGAATCTCGCGCATTCGTATCATCAACATGGCCAGCAGCCCGTCATAGCCGGCCAGGGTCCCGGCGACCCATACGCACACAATCCCGCATACAATTCGCAAGACCCCGATTTTGACGACCCGTATCAGCCCTCGCCTCTCGAGGAAGGTTATCCAATGCATCAGTATCATGACCCCGGCTACGATAAGGACTACGACGACAGTCAACCCATTCTCCCTGGTGAGGGCGGGCCTGGGCTACAGGACTACCCGGATGGTCAACAGGATCCCGGATACTTCCCACAGTCGCAGAGCCCGGCCCCTGGGATCAAGCGGTGGAAGACGGTCAAGAAGGTCGAGCTGTACCATGGTAACTTGGTTCTCGATTGTCCCGTCCCCAAAAAGCTGCTCGCGCAGATGCCGAGACAGAACGCCAGAGAGTTCACCCACATGCGATATACGGCTGCAACCTGCGACCCCAATGATTTCTTGAAGGAGCGGTTTACCCTGCGGCAACAGCTCTTCTCGAAGCCTAGACATACGGAACTGTTTATCGTCGTCAC
Organism: Drechslerella coelobrocha; assembly: GCA_036971555.1. Taxonomy (NCBI): domain Eukaryota; kingdom Fungi; phylum Ascomycota; class Orbiliomycetes; order Orbiliales; family Orbiliaceae; genus Drechslerella; species Drechslerella coelobrocha. The sequence goes on from JAJTUH010000004.1 coordinate 578,507, forward strand.
CATGTACAACGAGGATGAAATATTATTCGCCCGGACCATGCGTGGTGTCATCAAGAACATTCAGTATATGTGCAGCAGAACACGGTCGCAAACATGGGGCGACGAAGGATGGAAGAAAATTGTGGTCTGTGTCGTCAGCGACGGTCGTATGAAGATCAACCCGAGAACGAAGAGCTGCCTGGCCGCCATGGGTTGTTATCAGGATGGTATCGCGAAGAATCTTGTCGGAGACAAGCCTGTCACGGCACATATCTACGAGTACACGACCCAGGTGAACCTTGAGATCAAGGGCGACTTGGTCGATGTCCAACCTGGTGGCAAGAACAGTGTGCCTATGCAGGTTATCTTTTGTTTGAAGGAGAAGAATCAGAAGAAGATCAACTCTCACAGGTGGTTCTTCCAGGCCTTCGGAGAGGTCTTGAATCCCAGCATCTGCGTTCTGATCGATGCTGGTACCAAGCCTGGAGGTCAAAGTATTTACCATCTCTGGAAGGCCTTTGAGCTGAACCCTGCGTGCGGTGGTGCGTGCGGTGAGATCAAGGCAATGTTGGGTAAAGGGTGGAAACACCTGAGAAATCCGCTTGTGGCTACTCAAAATTTCGAATACAAGGTACGTTATCGATAGCCGTTTAATTCCCTAACTGGACCAACTATTAACTAACTCCGGCTAGATGTCCAACATTCTCGATAAACCCCTTGAGAGTGCCTTTGGTTTCATCAGCGTGTTGCCTGGTGCTTTCTCGGCCTACAGATTCGCCGCCTTGCAGAGCAGGAAGGGGCTGCCCGGAGATATGAAGAGTATCCCCGAAGGCCCGCTCGAGAAATACTTCAAGGGCGAGAGCATGCACGGCGCGAACTCTGGATTCTTCGATGCGAACATGTATCTCGCCGAGGATCGTATCCTCTGTTTCGAACTTGTCACAAAACGGAATTGCGACTGGGTCTTGACATACGTCAAGTCGTCTTACGCCGAAACCGATGTGCCGGACCGAATGCCCGAGTTGATCTTGCAGAGAAGACGTTGGCTAAACGGTTCATTCTTCGCTGCGGTCTATGCGCTAGTGCATGCCTTTGACATCTGGAGAAGCAAGCACTCGTTCTTGAGGAAGTTGATGTTCCACATCGAATTCTTCTATCAGTTCGTCTTTATGCTCTTCTCGTGGTTTGCGCTTAGCAATTTCTTCCTCGTGTTCAAAATCTTGACTGCCAGCTTGGGTGACTCGAGCGTCAATTTTGCGCCAGGCAAAGTCCTGAGCGTGGTCTTCGAGTGGCTTTATCTTGGTATTCTCTTAACTTGCTTCATTCTGTCACTGGGTAACAGGCCTCAGGGATCAAACAAGTATTACATGACAATGGTTATCTTCTGGGCAGTCATCATGGTGTAAGTTTTTTTTTTTTTAAGCCAGCGTTCCATGGTAAGCTTGCTGACCACATCTACAGGTACCTACTCTTTGCGGCTATTTTTGTATCCGTTCGTGCGGTGCAATCAGTCATCAGTAATACGCAGGGTCCTGTTACCATTAATGTATTGTTCCAAAACAGGATCTTCCGAGACTTGCTCATCTCGCTGTGCTCGACCTATGTCATCTACTTTGTTGCCTCGTTCCTCTTCTGGGAGCCGTGGCATATGTTTACAAGTGTAAGTTATGATCTAATACGCTACCATTCGGGTGTGGTAAACTAACACGGCACTTTCTGTTATCATCTAGTTCTTGCAATACTTGCTCTTGTCGCCCAGTTACGTCAATGTCCTGAACGTCTACGCTTTCTGCAACACACACGATATCTCATGGGGTACCAAGGGAGACGACAAGGTTGCAACAGATTTGGGTGTGGTCAAGGTTCAAGAAGGCGGCAAGGTCGATGTCAACATTCCCTCTGACGATGGCGACTTGGACGCGGAGTACTCCAAGCAGGTTAATATCCTGCGGCAGAAGTTCGTCCCGCCACCCAAGGTGCCGAAGCCAGAAGAAGTGCAGGAGGACTACTACAAGGGTGTGCGCTCGTCGGTCGTGCTACTGTGGATGTTTACAAACTTCGCTTTGGCGGCCGTGGTATTGAACTCGGCTGGCTTGGATCGATTGGGTGTCGGTCCAGGTTCCGAGCAGCGGGCAACGATCTACTTGTCGGTTGTGCTTTGGTCTGTTGCAGCGCTGTCGGCGTTTAGATTTGCGGGTTCTTGTTGGTTCTTGATTATAAGAATGGTAAGTCGGACTCGGGCAATTTCCCCCCCATGAAATATGTCTGGATAATGGCTAACAAAAGTTTGCTACTTTAGTTCCGCGGTGTCTAAACTGCTGGTTGCTTGATTTACGAATTGGTTGTATATTGTTCAATTTTTTGACGAGTTACGAATTTAGATGTTCCCTATTGCGACGACGAGGGCATTAAAATCGATGTGCATGGATGGCACAGCCTTGTGGTTTTTGTTTGTGTTATGCCCTGAAAAGTGAGAGTGGCTGATGCAGCCCTGGGATGTTTGTGGTATCTTTTTATCTTATTTCCGAGGTTCTGGAAGATGTTTTTTTTTTTTTTTTGGTGACCATGCTGTACCATTTCCCTTTTTTCTCTTTTACAGCTCTTTTTGTTGCATGTAAATAAATACTTAGGCAAGCAGCTGGAAGTATCTTTTTCTCCTGGCGTTGTAGCTACGTATGTACCTTCGGTTATGGAATGCCAGCTATGATCTATTTTTGTAAAATTTGATCGGTAGTGTATTATATTATATATGTGCCGTCTATAATAATATTAATCCGCCGTGTAGGCATGCCCGGAGTAGGAGTTTTAATCGAAAGGAGAGGTGGATGTGATAGTTGCATAGATGGCCTTCTGCCTAGCGAGGCCAGCCGGGCTTTCCTTCAAAGGCCAAGAAGGAGGAGGAGGCTATGTGTGGACAGCAAACAACACTCCGCAGCACCAAGACTGCAACACTCTGTTTCGTCGACATTGTTTTAAATCGGCGAGCGACATATCGAACGCGAACTCTTCTAACGAAGCGCAGAGTACTCGAGGTAGTTAACTAAGTAGTTAACTGGTCGCCGGTGCTGAGACGCCATGGCTTCAGATGGCAAAAAGATCTCCGTCCTGATGGTGAGTGAGTCGAGTCTACGGCATACAACATACATACACACATATACACATATACACATACATATCTATCCATCTATCGCGCGAATCTGTCGTGATACGTGCATACATGCATACATAAAACGTGCTGCTCTCGGCTTGTCGCTGGCAGCCCTCAAGCTCTGCGTGTGGATGTTGTATATCGGTTATCAGATGTACAAGAATCGAATAGGAAGCTGGCTGACGGTTGTATTTCGGGGTGGTCCTTTAGGTGTGTTTGGGCAACATTTGCCGGTAAGTTTGGCTCATGATTATGATGGTTGAATCCCCCCCAAAGCCTTCTTCCCAGTCGTATCCCTGCCGTATCCATCTACCGTGTATGCATGCATGCATGCATGCGAGCGAGCGAGCGAGGTGGTGGTTTACGACTATGTCCGCCCCCCCGACGTTTATCCATTCATCCATTCAGCGTAGCAGAGCATACCATAGCATAGCTTTGCTGCCTAGTATATGCTTAAGTATATATAAATATATAAACAAGTGCTTAAGTACTTGTATTGATATATTTATAAATATATATTCATACGCAACATCGATCAGCCTGCTTGCCTGCCTTACTGCGGGATATATTAAATGCATGCACGCGTCTGATGGTTTGTACATGTGGTTAATTAATAATATCATGTGCGTGCGTGCATGATACGCACGTACGATGCTACCACAGCTCACCCATGGCCGAAGCCGTTTTCCGACAAGTCGCAAAGGAGAACAACCTGCTCGACCGCTTCGGCAAGATTGACAGCGCAGGCACGGGGGCCTACCATGTCGGCGACGACCCGGACTCTCGCTCCGTGCGAGTCTGTCTGGACAATAACGTGCCCGTCTCGCATAGCGCCAGGCAGGTGACGAAAGCCGATTTCCGCGAGTTCGATTACATCCTAGCGATGGATGAGAGCAATCTGAGGGACCTGAAGCGACTGCGACCTGCGGGTGCGGACTCCGTGCGGGTGCTCATGTTTGGAGAGTTTGCAAGCGAGGCGGAAAAGGGGAAGCCGAGAGATGGGACGGGTGGGAAGGCGCCCGTGGCGGTGGAGGACCCGTATTATGGGGGTAAGAGCGGATTTGTCATGAATTTTAAGCAGTGTTGGCGGTATAGTGAGAATTTCATGAGGGAGATCCTCGGGACGGATATCAAAGAGGCGAGTAAATGATGTATTCTACCTGCTGTTTGCTAGCTAGTGTGTCTTTTTCCCACGCTGATGGATGGATGTTTGGTATATCTATCAGCCAGAGCGGAGATATCGGTCACGGTCCAAGTCTCGAGATATGAAGACTAGGCTATAGATTATGATTTGATCAGTACAGCGATCAAATGCTGTGCAAGTCAGCTTTCGTTTTTATCCCCTTTTCAAAATCATAGCTGTTTATGTGAAACCTTTTGGCGGCCGAACAGCCGCATTCGGGTTATGTTATATCATATATACGAGGCTGATATAGGTATCTATATCTTACAAGACTAATGCTAAGACTAGCGTCGTCAACCAAAACAAAAAAAGGGTACGTATGTACAACCAGCGCGACAGCTTGCGCTTGTTCTTCTCTTCCTGGATTTCCTCTACCACATGTAGTATTGATGCTGGCCGTATATCGGCCGGTTAGGTAAGGGCACCCACACCTTCTGCCGCTTTCGCTTCTCCTCCTTCTCATGCGCTAGCCGCTCGAGCGTGGTGCTCTCCTTCAAGATGACGCTGATGCACGTATACGGTCGCTCGATACGGTCTATACGACTCCTGGCGCGCTTCATCGCCTCTATGTCGGGTCTTCCGCGCCCGACCCACGCTTGCGCGATGTATGTCTTTTCCGGGTCGAATTTCTTAGTGTAGACAGCTTCGTCGCGGGCGTGGCGGAGATGTCTGAGAATGTCCTTGGACGCTTTCTTGGGAGAGAATTGCATCTGCACGAGGGCGTGGGAGAGCGATTTGCCTGCTATCTGGCGGGCGAGGGGGCCGAGTTTCTTGAGCGAGGTTTTGAAGTGATGGGAGCGGCTGAGATGTTCCTTTTCCGAACGCATGAGCTGCTCGGTACGACTTAGGCGGCCGCGACGTTTGATCATTCGGATGCGGTAACGGCGCATGAAGGAGGCCTCGTTGGGGTAGAGTCCGCCTTCTTTGAGAATGCCTGAGCGGGAGGTGGCACGCTCGATGATGGGAGAGGCAGTTTGCGACATGCTGTCGGGGCCATCGGAAAGGGATTGGGAAGAGCCTCCGCCAAAGACAGAGGAGGGGGCGAGCTTGCCGCGTTGGATGCTAGTGCGGGGAGTGGGGGATTCTTCTGCGGAGGGTTTTTTGGAGAGAAGCTCGCTGATGGAGAGAGGGACGCCTTGTTCGTTCTCGAGCTTTTTGCGGCGAAAGATGTTGAGGAAGGTGCGGGATTGTAGGAAGGGAGAAGGCGTCGAGAAGGTGGGTGGCGCTGAGGGAGGAAGGGAAGGTCTAAGGAGGAGGAGACATTGTCGTTGGAGGACTATGGGAGAATTTTGGTTAGTGTAGGTCAAAGGCAAGATTGGATTGAGGTGGGAGACAAACTTGGCCGGCTCCTCGAGAGCGAGGACAGCCCGATAGATGCCTTCATGACATTCGGCAGGGTGTCGCGGGCAGTGGCGTTGGTTGGGGATGCATTCGAGAGAACCGAGAATTGGTGTTTCGAATTCGTCGAAATTTGGTGGAGGACGACAGCCGCGATAGACGCCGAAAACAATACACGTGACGCCGATTAGACGCCGGATAACGGCAGAGCTTACATGAGCATCGACTAATTGACACAGCCTCAAAATCGAAGCCTTGGCAGTAAAGTCTCAGCCGCAGCCGACCGGTTGCCTTTGCTTAGCTCCGAGGCTTGCTCTCGTTCTTCCAGCAGAAGCAGCATGACGTATCGAAGGCTGTCGTCTACAGGTCGTCAAAGTTTAAAATTCCTTCGGCGTGCATATGCATGTCGCAGGTGCTGCCTGTGGGCTGAAGGTGAAGGAAGATATTAATATTCATTAATCTAACGTACATGACTGGGCTTTGGCCAGGAACCACAGCTTCGCTCCCTGCATCGGCCTTGTCGTTTCTCAGGAGAACGACAACCGTGCGCCATCGGCGAACCTCCTGATAGTGATCTGAGCCCGGCGCCCAATTTGGCGGAGGGAAGGGGTCCCCTTCCACATCTAGTAGGCTTCTAGAAGGACGGGGACACCGGGATACGATTCCATCTGCGCAAGCCACCCCATCCATCCCGGAATGGGGACAGCCAGGTTGTATTATTGGTGGGGGCGCAGTGGGAGAGATCCACTCCAAGTGACGCATCTGTGCCTCACGGCTTTTAGCGCAAAAGGGAGACGCCGTACATAGTGGATCCATGGAGCGCCGTTCAGTATTGTGTACATTACAGCATGCACGCGATATGTGCATACACTGCTAGATGTGGACACTTGAAGAGGATTGACCACAGATGGTTACATCACTGGGACGCTTCCGTTTTGAGGACAGCTGAGATCGGTGGTAGCTCCTCCATAACTACGTTCCAAAGAACTCGTAGAAGCTGGGGGCGGCGCTCCCAGTTTTTTTTTTTTTTTTTTTTCTGATGAGAAATCATGAATAGATGCATTGCGGGCGCTAGATCGATCACGAGGGCCCGATTGCGGCTGCGAATGCCATGCCCATGCGATAGGACGAGATTCTGGCGCCCGGGTTTTATAACATCTTCGGTAAATTATCATGTATATACGTATAGTTTATATGATAAACCGATCGGGTTTCCGTATGCGGCTCACGATCATTGGGTGACCATCACCGAATGGCAAGGCAGGACGGCTGGAGACTGCTTTCAGCTGAAATGGGCCGGTGAAGAGAGAAAAACCGTCGAAACATGCCTCCAAGCGAGGAGAAACAGAAAACGGCGGGGTGCACGTGTACCATATCCGCAAGTGGTTGGGAGAAAGAGCAGGAGTGTCGACGAGACAAGAAGAAAATATAACTGACATGCTCGCTAAAGCGTTTCAGAGGTTGGGAGTTGGCGCCAGGGTCCTGGGTCACCAAATCACGGATATAAGGATTTTCTGGTGTCCAGTGTCATCAAACTTGGCCTGCCCTTTTTTGCTTCCTGTTTTCTTCGCCCAAAGAGGCATCCGATCTGAGAAAACCGTCCTCGAAAGCATGGAAACCAAGGGCATGAAGCTGATATCTAGCGCTGTTTCGGGGAAGGGAGGAAAATAAAGGGGATTTTTGGTAATTTTCCTTGGTAATTTTCCTTGTCGTCTATCGAGTCCGAGAACTAGTTCATCCAAAGTTTTTTTTTTTTCCAAAAGTGAAGGACGCTAACCGTTAGAAAAACATTTCATCTTTCAGCTGGTTGGGATGCCCCAACTTCGGGCTACGTTTCGCGCTCGGGCTGACCTGTTGCAAAAGCTCATTCTGCATCGATGACATCGATGTTTCCACTGGATAGCCAATCAAGAGGATGAAAACCGGGTTTTGACAGTTGTTTTCTCTGGGATGCCGAATTTTAAAGTTTTCCCATCGCCCCTCGCCTTGTACCATGTACCCATGAATAAAACTCAACGAGCACCTGCGGAAGGTTTTGCTTGGAGGGGGCGGATGAGCTATTCTGATTTGAGGATGGCCTTTGGCCGTGCATGGTGGCGTCCCGAGGGACCCATCGCCGTTGGCACACTGGTTTCCAACGAACGGTAATTACGGGGTTTGTCTTCTCCCTCTCTCTCGGCCTGCAAGTTGTCTGCAAGGTACTCGGTTCTGCTGCGCTGTCGGAGGACGAATCGATGGGCGAGTCTGCGGTGTTTGTTCGGGGCTGGAGGAGTGATACAAGGTCTAGAACTGCCCAGGTGAGCTTAGTTCCGTTCTGATGCATGAGCGATAATAATAATAAAGAACTTACCCTTTTTGCGCACGCAACAAAAAAAACGAAGCTGTGCTGTGGTACTTTTCTATAATAAGATATACCACACTGGTACCTGGGACGGTCCCCGAAGTGCCCGTATAAAATTCGTGATATGACCTCACCAGCCCACGCCCGCCGCCGTACACAATACCACAGGATCCCCACATATATTCCACATATTGCGGTACCTGAATTCTTGGCCAGAAGTGAACCCTGGCAGGTAACAATCTGAGACATTTGTCTCACCTGAACTACTGAGGGAGAGGAAATGTACTGCCGTTCTGCCTTTCTAGCTGCAGACCTAACCTATCTAGCGTCTGGCCTGGCGCCTGCGTGGATCATATATGTGTGAACTGCACTCGAGTACTCTTCTCTGCAATATACTTATCAAAACCGCAATGGCAGCTAGCTCTCTCTCCTTCTCTCCCCCTCGGGTAGATGCAAGATAGCTGCAGCTCTGTCGCATGAATCCCCCTTTGTCACATTTGATCAATTGGCTCTAGTCGCAAATCCGATACACGCCATCTTGAGCATTCCGCCGCTTGTGTAGCCAAAATGGTGCCGTGTGATTGTCGGTTTCGATTGACTCAAACAACTGCTGCAGGTATCCTTTTTTATTTTTTATTTTGAGAACTGGCTGGCTGGCTGTTTTGACTTATAAAAGCGACGGTCCGGTCCCCTGGTCGATGCATGCATGTTCTCCCTGCAGTCGTGATCATAACCCCTGCCTCGATGGCCAAGCAAGGTTGAAACGTATCTCTCTAGACATCATTGGCCCGTCGACGCTTCACCCAGGATCCGGCGACCAGTGCTTTTCCCTACTCTGGCATGCACGTTTTTTATATTACTGATATTATTACAACGATCTTTATAGACCAAACATCCAAACATTAATTAACACCCTTTCCGACTTGTTTGGCTGTCTGAAGCTAGTTAGCGTCGTCGTCGTCTCCGTCAGGATCCCATCCTTCTACAACGGAGATCATTCCGAGAAAGGGTACCCCGGCTGCCTTTGCGACAAACTAGCTTAGGCCTGCCCGACATATAGATTGTAAATTATAAAGGTACGTATATTACAACCTCTCCGCCGCACCATCCTTCACCGCATCGTGTGCGAACAGACGTCTGTATTGCAACGACTACATCAATATCACCAGCCCATCAGCCGCTTCCTTCGCGATCCGGGAGGTCGGCTAGTCCATGTCTGATATCATCATATCATAATCATGGGTAGATGGTTATTATAAGTTTCAAGTTCAGACGTAGCAGATATACTGATATACATGTGCTTCTGGCCGCAAGTGGGTTCTTGGCCTCCACACTTTTCTCTGCAGGTAATTAGAGGGCCGGCCAAGGTCTCTGTCCCTAAAGGTACCCGCTGGTGACCCCCCCTGCCGCATGAGAATAATATATTGATGATTGGGTCCGTCATCTCCAGGACGTCGTTTCGTACGACATTCGATTATCGTTACCCGTCCGTCCAGCCGGACGGAGAGCCAAGCCAATTTTAATACTGTAAGTGTACCTGTATATGTATATATATCTCGCTCTCTTCTCGATTCTCATGCCCACCTGGGCATATCCCCAAATATACACAAATAAATTACAATCGCATAATCTTCGGCCTTAAGCATCGAGGTTCGAAGTCGCTCTTCATTATATTAGCGGCGTCTCGAGACGAATCTCTGCGTCAGGCATCGCTGATTATATGGATGGCCTGGTAGGGCATATCATCCGATTTCTCTTTCAACTAACCTCAGTGCGGTTGTCCTTAGTGGAATCTGCCTTTCGACATCTGAACTACCAAGACGAGGACGACAGAACGCCTGAGACCTAACACGCTGGCTCCGAAACCTTTCCGGCCAGTTGGCCATTACAGATTCGGAAAACCATCGCTCCTTTCTCTTCTCTTCTCTTCTCTACTTGCCCGATTGGAAAGAACTTCAGCTGCGTCACATCCGTTCACCTGTACAACAGGACTCTGCTCGCATGATCGCATGAGCCGAGCCACTGTGGAGCAGTTGAGTTCAGTTCAGCGACGCAGGGCGGCGGCCAACGTGCACCTGTGGTACCCGTGCGCCAACCACTGCCTCTCCTCGGGTCGATCGCCTGTTCTCAGAAATACCATTCCCAAAAAAGACAGCACTTCGGAAGACAAGAACTGCTCACTAGCATCTCTACCTACGGTCGGACTGGTAAGCCCATTTTTTCTTCTACTGTTGTCTCAGGAAAACTATGCGATCAAGATCACAACGTTAGCTTTCTCATTGACTTTCGAACGCGTTCTGCCCGTGGCTGTCCGGGCCACGGTCGAAATTGAATCGCGGTCTCCGTCAATACAATAAATATAGTTTTCCCTGATGCTTACTCTTCCATGGGTACGCCTGCACTACTCATATTCCGACCGGCTTATGTATAGCAATGCTTATATATGTGGGCTCAAGCGGCAACGGATCACGGTTCGATCCATTGCTTCGGGCCAGCATCGATCGCAAGCGTAGCCCAGCTTGAGCCAAGTCAACTGCACTGTTGAGGGGCTGCTGTCGGCATCGTTGCAAAGCTTAAGAAAATTGCATCGTCGTCAGTCTCTCGTTCTCTAGCGTTCTCACCCTTGCAACCATGCAGTTCTTATTTCCAGCCTGCTGCAGTACCCCTTGTCCAGCCCTGAGCTCTCCTCCACCTTTTCCTTCGCACAGTTGAACTACCAAGCGAGAGCGAAAGCCACCACGTTAGCGTTTCGGTCCCAGAGTCCTGCGAATTGGGACTAATCTTGCTAGCCCTCCTGGCCTCCTGGCCTGGGTTGCTGGGTTTTTGGATTTTAGGAAGGCCCGGTCGCCTTGCTTTATCCAGTTGCGCACGGGACCTCTCGAATTTTCATCATTCTTGTTTTTACCCTAACAATATCTTGTTTCTTTGTTCGTTTATTGTTATTATTATTTATTTTTTTCTTATTTTCTGCGTGCGTGTCCCGTAAGCTGTATTGAAGGCCCAAATACTAGAGACACGCTCCGGATTGGTATTAACAAGATGGTTTCTGAGGCTAGGGTCCCAGGTAAACCAGGATTTTGACTGCAACCGCGATTCCCTGCTGCGCTTCATCCCATATAATCTTGTGTATACTTTCGGCCGTGGCCTATATTGAAGCTCCTTCAATTGGCCTTGGGGTTAACAGTGAGTATTAGCATATTGGATTTGTATTAATTGTTATATTGTGTTTTTTTTTTTGGCATGGGTTTCCGGTTTTGGTTGTCGCATTGTTCCACGGATTCTGTTGTATCCGTGAGTTTTCTCTCGGGCTGGGCGTGTGTGATATATTATACATACTATCACCACCCAATTGATTTTTTAGCAGCAACACAACCTCATTAATGAGCACGCCACCCATCTCGTCGTGCACAGTCGTTTTTTTTTTTTTTTTTTCTTTTGCTCATTGCCAGCCTTTTCTGGCCGTCCGATCTCTTTGCTCGCTATATTAGATAGCACTTATGCTCACTCAAGCTTATACATAGGCCGGCTTCTGACGAACGATAATTCCACCTCGAGCTCCGTTGACGGCGACGTATCTTTCTTCTGGTGATCGGGTTCTCGCGATAATACAGCCTTGTGCTACGAAGCTACGAACACAGTCAATTGTAACGATTCTTTTGTGGCAGACCTCAAATTTTATCCTACTCCCTCCGATCTTGGGGCGTTTTCTTTTTCTTCTCTACGATTCTCGGCTCGGAAACCGACGGCTACTGATTGGCGCCTTTCGTCTATCTGCGTGGAGCATCTTGAGTAAGTTGGAATCTAGTCGAGAGCGAACCTTTTCCCGCGAAAGTCAAATGCAATTATCAGTCGACATCTGCATGTACCACAACCCCCTGCAAATGCGTGGCCAGAGCGAACACATGACAATCGCTTGTTCCCATCTGTGGAGCGCTGGGGGTGTTTACTTTTAATAGCATCTCAACCGTTCGAGCTACGTGTGGAGAATGAATATGCTGACGTCTTTTTTCTCCACAGAACCAAACACAGGTCAGCTGATTCGATTTTTCCTTCTTCTTCTCTTTGTGACTTTCCTTTCATGATTTATCCACCGTCGATTTAAGCTTGCGAGGATCATTGTTCCCGGCAACGTTTCCGAGGTGTTGGGTTGGTTCCTGTCTGTTCACGTCCACTCCCCGCGCAGTCGCTTGGGACTATCGAATGCAGTTGACCTACGCCTAGACCCTATCTTACTGTTCCAGAAGCAGCTGCAGCGAACCCTAATAGGTGGTGGAAGACCTACAGCCTAAAAGACGAGGAAACACGACGAGTTTTTTTTTTTTTTTTTCCTTTGCAAGAAAGAAAAGAAAAATTAAATTAAAAGAAAAACAGCCGTCGGAACCCAACGCGGCACTTACTTTGCTCAAAAAAGGAGTTGGCAGGCTTCTTTCGGAACGGGCTAGAAGCTGCAGACTGCGGTGCTGGCACTCTGACGGTGTCAGGCCAGGGAGCAGAATCTAGAAATCGGTGCGAAGATCGGCTGGCAGAAATTAGCGACGACTGCCAGAACGCCGGGAGCGATTCGATGCGGGTCTGCAGCGGAGGGCTTGAGCTGCCTACGTTTGGGCTCTGCCACAATGCAGTGGCATGCCCAAGCCGAGATCACATTGCCATATCTCTCGGGTACGATTGGGGAGGCTTGCAGAGCTGTGGAGCTGCAAAGCTGTGGAGCTAAGTTGTGGCCGGACCAGATTCATTCACAGGAATGCTGACCGATCCCCGTCAAAGTCGATCGCGATCCGGTACAGCAGCTAGTGTCTTTGGCTGAACAGCTCCTCGCTTCCTGCCTTGACCCGACCCGTAGTTCTGCCTGTTCCTTTTCCTTTTTTCTCAGTAGTGGTATTTTTTTTCTTTCTTTTTTTTTTTTCTCTCCCTGCCTTCGTCGTCGCTGAGTTGGGTTCTGGGGTTCTAGAGCCTTGTTCTGTTATATTTTTAATTTTTAATTTTTTTTCTGTTTTATTTCATCATTTTGTTTCTTTCTTTTCTTGCTGTGAAAGAATTCCTTTTTATTTTTATTTTATTTTTGTTTTTCCGAATATATCGGTCTTTTTTAGGTTATCGCGAACGGGAATGATGCTTACTTACATTCTGCGGGTGCATTTTTAGATTACTGGGAGGGCTCCTCTATCATTTTGATCTCAACTGCAGGAAGGGCCTGTTCGACCTGCTGCGGGAGACGCTTGCTCGCTCACTGTGCTGTCTTTTCCCTGTCGTCTCTCTCGCTCTGGTCCTTTCCTTCTCCTTCACTCTTTTCCGCGGGCTACTCCTCTTCTGGCCCTTCCTCTTAAGAGGCTTCGGCTTCGCTCTCGCTCGCACCTTTTTTGCTCTGGCCATTCCGTCTGTCCTTCTGGTTCTGCATCCTGTCGCCAGGCAAGATGGATATCAGCGCCCTCTTATCCCCGACCGCGCCGGCCCCGGGCTCTGGTTCTCCGTCAAATTCCTCGCCCGTGCCCGGCCCCGGCGCTAGCTCCACTCCCTCCCAATCCGCCGCCACCAGCCACCACAACCTCAACCACCACAACCACAACCACAACCACAACCACACCCAAACCCACCATCGGAATTCCATAACGCGCCGGGACTCACATCTGCAACCAACCCTCCTGCCCGCCCATCCTCATCCCAATCCACATTCCCATCATCACGCCCCTCCTCCCCAGGCTTCGCATCCCGGCCCCGCGTACTCGCATCCTACCCACCCACCGCAACCGCCGCCGCCGCCGCCGCCGCAACACCAGCAGCAGCAGCAGCATCACCAGCAACAGCATCATTATCACCATCATCACGTCCCACCGCCTCCCCATCCTCCCCACGGCACGCCTCCCCACTATACTTCTCATCCACAGCCGCCGCCGCCGCCTCCTCTCCACCAGCATCAACATCAGCATCAACAGCATCAACATCAACAGCATCAGCAACACCAGCAGCAACACCAGCAGCATCACCAGCACCAGCAACAGCATCAACAGCACCCGCCACAATCACATCAACCACCACCAATTCATCATAGACCACCTCTCAACGAGTTCAGATCGCACTCCTCATCGAGCTCAATACCAGCTAGGAAACCTCAATCTCCTCAATATTACACGTCGCATGCAGAAGCCCTTCGGCGGGAATCGTTACCAGTAGTTTCTGAGAAAATCATCCCTCCTTCGCCCATTCGACACCATTCGTTAAACTACATCGACAATCCCACCTTCATCCCCTCTCCACTAGTCACATCGCAGATTCCAACATCAACACCGTCGCCCGCGTCGCTTCTCGGTCCGTTACAGTCTCTACCTCCCCCTCCGACATCCCAAGGCCGAATTCCTTCTATCAGCAGCGACCGTGGGCCGATATCAAGACAAGGTTCCACCGCCTCTCTCATAACAATGGACGAAGAGCAGCGCGCCAGAAGCGATCAGGGTTCCGCATCCAGGCGAGTTTCGAGGACAAAATCGAGCGCCAGCGTGGAAATGATGATTCGAGAACCGTCGCCGTCACCAAAGGACGCGACCCCGGACCTATTCTCCGACGAGGACGATGCGGATGTGAGCATGGGTGAAGGCAATGGGTCCGCTGAGGAACTAGATTTGTTGGAAGTTGAGAGGCTGGCGGAGCTTATCGAGAAATTGGACCATGCCTATCTGAAAGACGAGGTTGACGCCGAAGATACGCCTCCGACGTACGAGGATTGTGTCGAATGTATTGGGTTGTTGCGACGCGGATTCAAGGCCTCCAAATTCAGCAGAACCTATGAGTTTAAGGAGCGGCTACAAGAAGAGCGTGAGAGGATGTTGAAAATATACCCGTTGACGGAGGAGATGTGGATGGAATGGCTTCATGATTGGGAAATCCACGCAGATGACCTAACTGGAAAGGTTTCTATTATGGATATGTGGTCAAATAGCATCGCACATGAGCCGGGAAGTGTCACTCTCTGGAAAGGCTACATTCGTTTCGTTCTGCGGACCTGGAGAGAGGCATCTAAACGCGCGGAAGCTGAAGGCGGAGACGATGAGTCGTGGTCTGAAATCTTCAATTTTGATCTTGTGAGCTTGGTTATCACCAAGGCGCTTGGGGAAACCATGTACAACATTCCAAGAGTAAGTCCAGCTTCTCGTTCTCTCTTCGACGGTCGTTATAACTAATTCATTCTGTATAGAGTCACGAAATCTGGAATAAGTACATGGAGATCCAACTGCTTCAGTTGAAGTAAGTATCCAGCCCTAGTAAGATAATTTCTTATTCTTCAGCTTACTAATATGATATACTTTTCTTTAGAGGTCCACAAGGCAAAACAGACAAAGTCCAGAAGATGTTTATTGAGCGTTTGCGTATTCCTCATGATGAGCTCGACTCAACCTTCTCCGCGTACAGCAGTTTTGTTACCAAGTATTTCCCGAATGCTAACTACGAGCTGGTTATGAAGAATGCAAACGGAGTTTATCAGGATACGAAGAAAGCACTCGAACTCAGGCAACGACACGAATACAGACTGCGTAATAGTTACGGTCTTGACGACGAAGGCCAATCCTGGTCAAAATACCTTGAATGGGAAACCCAGCGCAAGCCGATCAACATGAATTTGTGCCAGGCACTTTATGAAAGATGTGTTCTACGGTATCCAACTCAAAGCGCAGTGTGGGAGGAATACATGTATTTCATGCTTGACAAGAAGAGCAGCGATTCATCCATCCTACCACTTCTTGAGCGAGCAACGGCACATTGTCAGTGGTCTGGTACGCTGTGGAGCCATAGGATATTGGCTTTTGATGTTCGGCAACAGCCCTTTGAATCAATCGAGCGTATCAAACATCAAGCGACAACCTCACGGTTAATGACGGTGCCGGAGGAAATCTTCAAGGTTCACCTAGCCTGGTGCGGGGTACTCAAACGCAGAGGCACTGCAAAAAATTCTGAGGATGCTGATATGGATGAAGTGGCGGAGTTTGGGTTACGCTCTACTCTCACTGAAATTGGATCCATGGACCCGGACTACCGTATCGCTCGATTGCTTATAACTTTCTTGACCGAAAAGGGAGACATCCCCAGCGCGGAGACGGAATGGAAAAACCTTGAAGCCAAGCACGCTCATGAATATGAGTTTTGGCTCAGATACTACGGATGGGCCTTCAGAAATGCCGGGAACCCGGGTGCCACGAGCGTACTCAAGAAGGCTGCTTCTTGCTGGAGAGAGCTGGACTGGCCGGAGAAAATCATTGACATCTACCATACCCAGATTGAGGACTATGGGGAGGGCACGGCAATTGAAGGCGCAATGATGGAGATTATACGGCTGCGCAGAGAAGTGGCAAAGAGACGTGAAGAGGAAGCTCGAGTGGCGGGGGCATCATTGCTTTCTCCGTGGAACGATGCTAAAAATAAACGCCGTAGGAGCAGCAATATTGAGGATGACGACGCTCTCCCTCACAAAAAGGCTAGAGGCAGTGAGGATATCGAGATGGGGTCTATCCCCCCCGTTACGGAAGAAGCGGAAACGGCCGGCGAAACATCGAAAGACGGTGCTTCTAAAGAAAAGAAGAAGACACGAGATAGAGAAAAGCTGACGGTGTTTGCGAAGAACCTTCCCCCTGACGTTGATGAGTTGTCGGTGAGGAAGTTCTTTAAAGATGTGGGTGCAGACAAAACAAAAAGAAAAGCAAAAAGGATTTATGGCTGATGTTGGTTTCGATTAGTGCGGGACCATTAATGCCTTCCATATGGTCGTTGAAGCCGACAACGAGTCTGCTACGGCAAGCATCGAATTCCAGAACGCAGCAGATGTGCTAGCTGCCCAGACTAGAGATAAAAAATTGCTCCAAGACCGAGAAGTCGAGGTTCGAATTGGATACAATACGACCATCTACGTCGCAAATTTCCCGCCCGTTGCGGACGAAAAGTGGATCCGAGAACTCTTCAATGATTGTGGTCCGATTGTGGAAGTCCGATTTCCAAGCCTAAAGCACAATACACATCGCAGGTTCTGCTACGTCCAATTTGAAGCTTCTGAAGATGCTGAGAAGGCAGCGGATTTAAATGGGAAAGAGATCGATGGTTTCCATCTTGTCTCTAAGCTTTCGGATCCTAGTAAAAAGCAGGACCGAAGCGGTGCTGTGTAAGTCCATTGTTTACCTTTCATGTTTTCTCATATACAAGATGAGTGCTGACTATTCATGTATCTAGGCATGAGGGACGTGAGGTTTTCCTTCGGAATATCGACTACGCCGCTACAGAAGATGATGTGCGGGAGCTTTTCAGCAAATACGGCGCCATTGAGGCTATCCGATTGATTAGTAAGGGCCAAGGTGGCCACTCTGGATTCGGCTTCCTCGACTTCGAAACTGCAGAGGCTGCGCAATCATCTCTTGAGTTGGATGGGCACAAGCTCAAATCACGCAAATTAATGGTTGTATTGGGCATGCCGCAAGGCGGTGCGCCGGCAGCCAAGAAGTCGTCTGGGAAGACGCAACCAAAGTTTCCGAACGGTGCTTCCGGCTCTCCAGGAGATACTGGTTCCCCCATGTCAACTGCTGCATCAGACGCGCCTGATGGCCCAAACTTCGATCAGATTCGACAGAAGACGCTCGTTATTCTTAACGTTGCAGACACCGTCAACGACAGCAAGATTCGTGCTACCTTTGAAAAGTATGGTTCTTTGCGTAAAGTTCAACTTAGGCTTGACCACCAGGCAGCCGTTGTCGAGTTCGACGAGGTGAAAGACGCTGGCAAAGCAGCAATGGCTTTGGATGGACACGAAATCGATGGACGGCCTATCCGGTTTGGAAAATACCAAGAAATGCTGAGAATGGCGCCAGAGATGAAACCAAAACCTGGCAGGAACCCGTTTTCAAGAAAGAAGGAGGATACACCAACTAAAGTCACAAGCATGGTTCCAGCACGAGTTCATCGACCGACCCCAGCTGTTAGGGGCAAGCTTCGCGTTGGGCCTGGATTCCGGTCCACCGCAAAGCCAGAAAGTTCTGACGATGCAAACAATGATAAACCGAAACCGAAATCGAACGCAGAATTTCGACAGATGTTGCTGAAAGGCAAAACGGAGGTAGAAGATACTGAAGGCAAGGAATAATGTCTTCTGTGGGTGGTTCTATTCGAATTTAATATAGACTTTATTTGCTGGTGTTTTTAAGTGTGTTTTATTTGGGTGGTCGGTCGCATTTTATTTCTTCAACAGCATCTTCTTGCAAGCACATACAGGTAAATGAAGCTAAACAACAATGTTGCATGGCAGCGTGTGGTTGGTTACGTTATCCCTTTTATATTTACGAACAGGAAAAGACACTATCATTTATGACGGTGTTTGGGGAGTCGTCTTTTCTTCTTTCTTCTTTCTTCTTACCAAAAATTTTCTTTTTTTTTTTCCAAAAAAATTATTTGTTCTGGTTTCAGTTATATATACACTACGAAAATACGGGAACGTTATGGGCATGGCACCGGGTTTCAGGATTCTCTTTTCTTCGGTTTCCAGTTGTTCTTTTTCGAATTTTTGTAGTCTATCCAGTATTTCTGCTTCTCTTTTTCTCCCGTTTTTCTTTACTAAAGATCTTTCTTTCCTTTTCTCATTCTTCAGCAGAGCTGACTGCACACACACTGGATACCGTAGAGAAAACCAAAAAAATGTATATTATCTAATTTAATTGGCTTACAAAGACGTCCGCGAGAACGCACAACTGCTGTATTTCAAGTCATCACACTATTTTCTACAATTGCAAATTGATGCTCTTAACATATGTGTAAGTCAAAGTTGTAAAGCAGGCAACATATAGGTGATAATGTCCGCCGGGTAAAATGCGTCCATCGGTCCATAAGACAGTGTATACCACTGTAAAACTGTAACGCCTACACTCCCCATCCTATCTAAACATGGGTCTCCTACCTAGCTAATCAGTATCCTCGTCATCCCTCTCCCTCCCTTCCAACGTCATCCTTTTCGCCTGCTGCATCAAAAACCGAAGTCGGCCCTCCGCCATCTTGAGCATCCTCAACATCTCTTCGTCCGCAGCCGTCGGTTTCTTCTTCCTCCCAAGAGCAGCATCAGCCTTCTCCCTCCGCGCTGTGATACCAACCTCCATGGCCTCCTGCATCTCTTCCGACCACAGCAGACCTTGACCTCCCGGTACATGCACATGCCACAGGCGGGCGAGGTACTCGACGAGCGTAGCCATGCGGACCTGCGCTTCGACGTCGTGGCCGCGGGCGTAATGCGGGAGGTAGCATACGCGCAGGGTGTCGTCCGATACAATGTCGGTTGTCCAACCCGTGCGCGGCGGCTGCCATACCATTGATTTCTGAAGGGTGCGGGTGAGGAGGGATGCGCGGAAGGCGGTATCAGCGGACGGGTGGATTGCTGGGGATACGAATAGGATCATTTGTTTGAGGGGCATGGCGCGCAGGCAGTCGACATATTCGTCGTAGAAGCATTCGAGGGTTGCGCTGTCGTAGGCGAAGAGGTAGGAGATCTGTTTGCTGTTAGGAGGAGGTGCTATTTGGGGTTGGAGAGAGCGGGTGGTGTTGGGTGTGAGGTGGAGTGTAGGTGGAGGGGTGGGAGACTTTGAAGGGAGAAGGAATAGAGGCGACGAGCTTGTTGAGTCGTCGTCGCCATTGGTGCAGCCATTGACGGGGTCCGCGGGGAGGGGGCCTGGAGGCCGTTGAGGGGCCACCGGCATCTCTACCACTTGACTGACCGTCATCGACAATGGAGGTTTGGATCTCTCGTTTTGGGTACGAGATGTTACCAATCCTTTCTCTACTTCCTCTGCTAGTCGTCGCTGCTGCTCCTCATCGATAATATCACGGATAGACCCCGCTGCACTTACTAAAGACATGAATTTGAGTCGTATAACAATGGACTCTGTGCCTCCCCAGGTGTCTATGGCGTGCTGGTCTGTCTCCGGCTGCGTCCTATCTTCTTTCTGCTCCTGATTGCCGTTTCGCTGGATGTCGTCTTCGGATTCTTCCTCGTCCGCGTCAAAGCCGTCGCCAAAGGCGCCCTTGCGGGCAAGCTCAGCCCTGAAGTCCTTGTAGGCCTCGGAGGATTCGTCAATATTAATGCGAATATCCTTCATAGCCTCAGCATTTTCCCTCATGGCCGCATAGACGTCTGCAGTTTGCGCCC
Source organism: Drechslerella coelobrocha (assembly GCA_036971555.1). Classification (NCBI taxonomy): domain Eukaryota; kingdom Fungi; phylum Ascomycota; class Orbiliomycetes; order Orbiliales; family Orbiliaceae; genus Drechslerella; species Drechslerella coelobrocha. Next base: position 598,656 of record JAJTUH010000004.1, read on the forward strand.
TTTTTGCAGAATGTAAGCCGGAGTCCAACTGTGTCTGCCAGTCCTTGATACCATCCCTCTTCTGTGGCTTTTTCGTCTCCTTGGGAAACACCGGTGTCCACTCATTCCTGGATTTCTCAGACTCGTTGGCAAATATGGCACGCACGATGCGCTTGTACCCAGCCCCACCGACCATATTCGGTAGGAACCCGATCGCCGTCACCAAGCTGCCTTCCAAGTCCACGTCGCTGGCGCTTGTAGATGCAGCAATACGTTCCTGGAAGTCCGCCTGTAGAGTCTCCAAGAGAAGATTTAGAAATTCCTTCCAGTAGTTCCAGCGGTTTGGATAACGGCACGAGCAGACCAGAGCCCAACCGATGGCAGCCCAGATGTCATCGCATAGTCGGAACAAGCTTTCCTCGTTGGCGATAGGTAGGTTCGCGTACGGCGCCAGATCTATATCTGCGGCGGCAGCACGCTTGCCTTTACGTGCTACCGCACCAGTTTTAGCTACGTTCCTGTTCCGCATCCTGCGCGTGGTGTTAGCTTCGTCGCCGGAGATAGCGATGCCATCGATGGACCGTTTGAACCTCCAGGCCTGCTGGAGGTGGCAGTTTGTGGCTCCGGCTAGTCGGGTGATTGTCCGCAAGTATTGTGATGCCTTTAGAGCTACATGCTGCTCCTGCTGGAGGTTGGTGGTCCTCCGCGTGGTGAACGCCGGGTGTAATGAAATTGTCGTGATTATCGACAAAACCTCAGGTGGGGGAATGGTAATTTCCTTCTTTGCGCCTGGCTTGGGGGGCGTGGAGATGCCAGCGTAGGAGACTTGACAGAGTAGGTCAATGGCCTTTATGTCTGGGGGTGGGAGTTGTAATAGCAGGCTTGGGCATCAGCTTCCATATCTTGGAGGTATATATCGATAAAGTGGTGGGTAGAACGGCGGGACAGATGCGTACTCATTCCTTCCTCGAGAGAATAGGTTACCGCGCGTTGGAGATCCCTGTGATAGTCCTTGGCTGTGACTTCCGCCATCGTCCCGAAGTGTGGGACGGGGCCTCCCGGTGTATCCAGATCCATCGCGTCCGTCATCGTAAGTAAAGCAGGGTAGCTAGCGTCGTTGTTAGAGCCAAGTCTAAGGTGGAGTCAGCACAGGGCAGATATTCCAGGACTAGGGGCGAAGTTTCCAGAGTCATCATCAAGCACCAAGATCAAAGCAGAGTGGCAAGCTTTGTATGGAGGTGGAGGGAACAAGTCACAGATGTTGTTGGATGGGCTTTGAGAGAGAACAAAGAATCAGCCGAGTATACATGTTACACAAGATACATCAACGCCTAAGGGAGCACGATTGGTCTGTGGGACTGTCTATATGGCGTCTAATCTATCTAACATCCAAGTAAATGGGAAAGAAGCCAGTTATCAAAGAGGTATAAGGACGCTAAACTGCAACAGTGAGAAAGAAACACCCTATCCAGCAATGTTTCTCCCTCCCTTCCACCTCCTCCTATTTTGGCTTCTCAAGGCCCAGCTGTAAAACTCAGATTGTACAGGCATGAGTACATCAAAACAATCCAACAAGCAAAATCCGAAATAGTTGGTCGACCAGATCTTCTTTATTCATGAGAGCGAACGGGAGTGAGGCAAGGCGTGGGAGAAAGTCACATTGCTAGATGGAGCAGAGGCGGGCATGCAATCGTAAAGTTGGGCTCTAGAGAGCCATTTACTTAGACGACTTTGATGACTCGCCCGCCTTTTTCGGTCCCAGCGGGGACCCAATGTCCTTTCCACGCAGCTTGACTCCCAGAGCCCTTTCTAGTTTGGCTAGGACTTGCTGGGAGGGAATAGCCCGACCGCTCTCGTACTCATTGATTACAGTAGGTTTCTCGTTGATCTTGGTAGCCAGTTCCTTCTGAGTCATGGGTGGTTCTTTGGCCTGACGGGCGGCCGCCATGGCCTTTCCAACGTCGGCGTTGACCTTGTTGATCTTGCCAACGTCGTCTTCGCGGTCAACCTAGAATGCAAGTGACGGGAGTTAGCGGAGACTTTCTATTTGAGGCTAAAAATAGCACACACGACTGGCGAGAAAAAAAAAAAAAAAAGAACCTCATCAAAGAAGGGTTTCTTGGGTCGTACCTTAGTGAGATGCTGGCCCTCAGGGTTATTCGACTTGTTTGAGCTACCGGTAAACTTCTTATCGGTAGAGACGATGGCACCAGCACGTCGAGCAGCGTTAACCTCAGAGTTGGTTCGGGCGACCCTTTCTCGTGGACCGCTGCCGCCACGGGAGGCGACACCGATCTTGGTAACACTATCCCAATCGTCAGACATTGTGAAGTGCTGTTGATTCTTTTGCTGGTAGACTGTAAATGTAGCGAGGAGGTATTGATGGTAGGTATGATGGAGAGTGCTCGAGTAGAGATGTTTGAGGGTGATGGATGGATGGAGCTGAACGGAAGAAATGTTTGGGGGTGTCCTCTTCTTTTTTTATAGTCTGGGCTGCAGGTGGACGGCTTCGCCGCGATGACTCCTTCACCTCAAACTAACCTCCTGTTCGAGCCTTTGAGCCCCGAGGAGGCCCCGAAACACACAGCCTTAGCCAGGACATCTGCTGACCGAGCAATTATCTGATCCATCTCGACTTCGATATTATCGAACGGACGTTGCTGATGTACCCTCCATCTCTGGATTAGGGCTTGCCAGCTAGTTACACACGGCATGGGAGCCTGCAGCTGAGCTGCCGGACGGCCAACTGCGATGGCCTGATACGCTGGTTTCCCGCGGTAGATGGATGGATGGTTAGACGAATAGACAGATGGCTGATATCGTCATATCTTACACCTGATAACTGAACCTCTATCTTACCTTCGCTCTCGCCGACTTCCCCTCGTCACCATCACCATCTACACCTACGTCTACAATATCGACAAAATAGGAATCTGCCCAATTTGACGCCCAAGCCGACAATGATGCTGCCTCTTCCAGAGCCATTTGCCTCCATCCCCCGCCACAAGCTCACTCTGGGCCCCTCACCCGTCCACCACCTGCCCCGGATGTCTGCCGACCTGGGCGGCTCCATCCAAATCTACGCCAAAAGGGAAGACCTCAACTCCGCCCTTGCCTTTGGCGGCAACAAGACCCGCAAGCTCGAGTACCTCCTAGCTGAGGCCCTAGCAACCCATAGCACTACTCTAGTCTCCATCGGCGGCGTCCAGAGCAACCATACTCGTCAAGTCGCTGGAGCCGCCGCCGCTGCAGGTCTAAAATGCCGCCTCGTGCAAGAGCATTGGGTCGACTACCCAGACTCACACGGCGTGTATGCTAAGGTTGGTAACATTCAATTGTCTCGCTTGATGGGCGCGGACGTGCTGCTCGATCAGGAATCTACCTTTGGCATCGAGCATAAGGAGACCCTCAAGCGGGTATTTGAAGAATGCACCGCTGCCGGCGAGAAACCATATTACATCCCTGCAGGGGCGAGCGACCACCCCCTCGGTGGTCTGGGCTTTGCGCGCTGGTGCTTCGAGCTACGTGAGCAAGAGCGTGATATGGGCGTGTTTTTTGACACTGTAATTGTATGCGCGGTGTCTGGTAGCACGATGGCGGGTATGCTAGCCGGGCTTAAGCTGCTGGAGCGAGTTTTCCCCGAGGAGAAGAAGCGGAAACTCATTGGTATCGATGCTTCCGGCAAGCCTGCAGAGACACGTGCACAGATCCTCAAGATCGCAAAGGAGACTGCTGCCAAGATCGGCTTGCGCAACGGAGAGATCACTGAGGAGGATGTCATTCTGGATGAGCGATACCATGCCGGTGTTTACGGCGTGCCGGATAAGCAGACTCTCGAGGCAATGGAGTATGGTGCAAGGATGGATGCATTTATTACCGATCCGGTATACGAAGGCAAGAGTCTGGCGGGTATGATTGATATGATCAAGAAGGGTGAAATCAGCGGCGGGAATGTGCTGTATGCCCACCTTGGTGGGCAGATGGCGTTGAATGCCTATCCTAGCATGAGAGAAATTATCGAAGGGAAGCAAACCAGTATATAAGCCTAAGCGTCTATTGCAAGGCGAGAAGAGAAACCCAGTCTATAGCAGGATCAAACTAGCTTCCGTGACCAGTCTATCTTTCTAGACTTCTATTTCTATATTCTTAAGTCGCTGTATGCTGAATGCAACAAGTAAGCGCCTATCTATACCAGAGTGTAGGATTACCGTAACCGCTGCAAATGCAATCCCAAAACTGATTGTAACCCGCTCTATCGCTAACGCTTATCACTAGTTCTTATCAATGCCGCTAATTTGGGCCTTCTTAGACGCATTTTCTGGCAGAGAGTTGCTCTTGTCAAAATCTTTCCGCTTGTTGGAGTCAGTTGTCGCTGGTGGATGGGCAAAGGTATACGGCAAGCCCGTGACCTGAGCGGGCAGCTTGGTATCCTTGAATTCTGGTCGCAGCTTCGCTTTAACCACAATGGGTATCATCCTGCTCGTTTCAAGAGAGAAGAGCCTGTGGCCCGCAACTGCATCAAAGTTAGCCGTCTTGGCCCGCATATCATCGATATCAATATTGGTGTGTGGATGAATATACGAACCCCTCAGGATGCATCGAAGACAGCCGCTGTGCGCCGTGATGCTTATGAACGTCTCACCGTCTTTCAAGAAGATATCGTCCAACGCATCTCTGAGCCGGAGATCCATGGATGCGCCAGCTCTCTCGTCCTCTCTGATCTCCGTCCAGATCGTGTCTTCATCCTTCATGCCTTCTTCCACATCGATGAACGGAAAGGTCTTCTTAACTTCGCTCATATTTCCGCGCATGTCGCAGTAGTGGCGACCAATTGTCTCACGTAAGTTCTCAAGGACGGTGACGCGTGGGGCATCAGGGAGGTCGAGTACTGTGTCTTGCCAGGTAACTTCGAGAGTGCGCAGGGCACGGGTGAACGGAGAAGCATAGAACTTCTGCGGTAGGGCGCCGGCGTTGGAGAGGCCATATTCGTTTATTTGGGTCTTCCAGATCTTGTTGATTGCTGCGGCTTCGCCTTTGCCCTTCTCGGTGAGGTCCGGGTCAGGGCCCTTAATTGAGCATTATAATTGGGTTGTGTTAGTTTGTTCTCGCAATAGAGATGCCATTTCAGGGATGGATGCAGCAATACCAGCTTGAGGCCTTTGTACTCCTTCAGCAGCGCGATCCTAGCGTTCCACTCCGGGTGGCCATATTCCTCAACTAGATAGGGCAGGACGTGTAAGCAAGAAGCCGGGATAGGACGTGCGGGGACTTGAATGCGATTACATGCATACTTACTAGCTTGATTGTGCGGACCTACGCCGGTTTAGAAAAAGAAGTGTATGGTTAGCCATGTGGATCAGAAGTATGGCATGCGTCTGCACACGCCGTCTGTATATATACATATACCTCATGCATATCTTGTTGTGTGTATGCGTGTGTATGGTATATGTGCATAACGATTTGCTTAAATGGAATGGTATGGTGGTACCTTGACCATGTCTCGCGAGATAGAAGACCTTGTAGGTCTCGTCCGGGGCAGCGTTGGCGTTCAGTTCGTTGACTTTGTCCACGAAGGCTTGCCAGTCTGGTTCATCATTGTCGGTGTAGAGCATCAATCCGAAGTTCTTATCGAACTAGGCGGTACGAACATCGAGATGTCAGCAGGCCGCTCTTTTCTACAATTAGCTATACGGAGGATATGGCTCACATAGTGGTCATTGAACTCCTGCTGGTCGACCAGGTACTCGGGCAAGCTCTGTAAGAAGAGGTTCCGGACAACGGAGTACTCGAAGGTGGGAGACCGGCCGGAGACCATGTACTCCTTGAGGGGCTTCTCGTGGGCACCTTCGGTGCAGGTGTCCGAGGAATCCTTTGGGACGCCGGGAATAGCGGATGACGGCGAGACCGGGTCGGACATGGTGTGAATTGCAATTGGGGATGAGATACGATGTAGCTGTGTCGAGAGGGGGATCGATGGAGATTATATTAGGTGCACATATCACTCCATATTTACAAGTACATATACGTATAGACGCATATACGCAGACAGAAACGGTTACTTTCAATAATCCAATTACTTAATAGCTCGGATTGACCGTCTGGACGGACTGCAGCATCAGCCCCGGAGGCCAAGGCGAAGGCATATGCATTCGAACATGTCCTTCTGCATATTTGGTGGTGGTGTTTTAGAGAGGTCTCCGTCTCCGCAATTGTGCCGTGGGGGCCCGGCGCAACTCCGCAACCTGGTCGACGGCTCCTGCACCGTCCGTTTTGGCTGAATGCGACATGACATCGATTCGATTTCTCCTTTCTCAGGGAGATGGGATGGAAAGGCAGGATCGAAAGGGCTGCCGGTCCGTCGCATGACCCGTCAGCCTCTTCTAAGCAGTTGAGTCGCTGTGGAGCATCCCGCACAATATAACATCAAACTGCATCCTTCCGGGCATCGTGGCTTTGTATTTATTTGCTCTGCTTCCCCGCATTTAAATTTCGCATCGACGAAAACTCCATCGGACTTCCACCGCCCTGCCCCGCGATCTGAACCTGCCCTGCTTTCGCTAGCTGCGTCCACCTGCAGCTTTCACATTCCTCGGTTCACCTAGCTTCTGTCGACTGCTGCGAACGAGAGAAAATAAAAAAGTACCTCGGATAAACCCTTTTCCCCGCGATCTTCCCAGTCGCCCGAGGAAGGTTACAAAAAAAAAAATTGGAATATATCTTCTACGGTCGCCCTTTTCTGCCCTTCCAAATGCTCGCTTCAAGGACATCTCGATCTGCAGTCGCGTGCTGCCAACGGTTCATCCGCACGCCTGCAATCCTCCCGGCAAGATCTTCCAGGTCGCTGCTCTTTGCGCCCGCACCCGCTTTCCCCGCAATCAGAAACCCAGTCACGTTAGGGTCCATTGTTGCATTTCGCAATATGAGTTCTCAAAGTACGCTCTTCAATTTTTTTTTTTTTTTTTTTTTTTAATTCAGTACCACATACATAGATTTGTTCTTGGCTGACCTGTTGAATAAGGCCCAAGCCGCAAGATCAAAGTCAAGAATCCCATTGTGGAGCTCGATGGCGATGTACGGACTTCCCCTCGATATCCCACCGCAATCTCACCCACAACAGTTGGCTCATAGTTGTATTCGTTGGATAGGAGCAAACTAGGATCATTTGGCAATGGATCAAAGACAGAGTATGTCCTTAAAATCATATACGTCAACAGATCTAGACCCTCTTCGCTAACTCTAAGTGTTACCCTAGCTTATCCTGCCGTATGTCAATTCTCTTTTATGGTGTGCCATATGCATACTCTCAGGTTTCCGTTCTGACTGCTAGTGATACCCCAGATACCTCGAAGTCGATCTCAAGTACTACGATTTGGTACTTACTCCTCCCTCTTCTTATCAACATCAAACCCTCATGCTTACCTAGCAAAAATATAACAGGGAATCGAGTATCGTGATAAGACAAACGACCAGGTCACCACTGAAGCTGCCGAGGCCATCAAAAAGTACTCTGTCGGCGTGAAATGCGCCACCATCACCCCAGATGAAGCCCGTGTCGATGAATTCCACCTCAAACAAATGTGGCTGTCGCCCAATGGCACCATCAGAAACATTCTCGGAGGCACCGTCTTCCGCGAGCCCATAGTCATCCCATCTATCCCTGTGCTCGTCCCCAGCTGGAAGAAACCTATCATCATTGGCCGTCACGCCCACGGCGACCAGTACAAGGCAAAAGACTTCGTCGCCAAGGAAGAAGGGACGCTAAAGATGGTGTTCACACCTAAGAGCGGCGGAAAGCCGGAGGAAATCGAGGTGTACGAGTACAAGAACGGGGGCGGCATCGCTCTGGCTATGTACAATACCGATGATTCGATCAAAGGCTTCGCTCATGCGTCGTTCAAGTTGGCTCTTGACCGAGGCTTCCCGCTCTACATGTCTACCAAGAACACAATTCTCAAGAAGTACGACGGGAGGTTCAAAGATATCTTCCAGGAAATTTACGAGAAAGAATACAAGGCCGATTTTGAGGCCAAGGGTCTCTGGTATGAGCATCGTTTGGTAAGTTCAATGCTCCTTTCTAGTTTAGTGAGGACGATTGCGAGCTGAGCTGACAAATTGATATTTTAGATCGATGATATGGTTGCGCAGATGATCAAGTCTAGCGGTGGCTTTGTTATGGCTTTGAAGAACGTGAGTACAAAGTCCAAATGCTAAATACCCGACATAACACTAACTGTGGGCCTCTTCTAGTGTAAGAAAGTGAAATCAAACCGAACAATCGCGAAAAATTGATACTGATGTCTTTTTCAAACAGACGACGGTGATGTCCAATCGGATATTGTAGCCCAAGGCTACGGCTCCCTAGGCCTCATGACCTCCGTCCTTATCACCCCAGATGGCAAGACTTTCGAGTCCGAAGCCGCCCATGGAACTGTGACAAGACACTTCAGAGAGCACCAGAAAGGAAATGAGACCTCAACCAACCCAATTGCCTCCATCGTAAGTACCTTTCTTTCCTTCTTGGCTAGCTACCATTTCTAACCTGTATCTAGTTTGCATGGACCCGCGGCCTGATGCAGCGAGGCAAGCTAGACGGTACCCCAGACGTCGTTGCCTTCGCCGAGGCCCTCGAGCAGGCTTGTATCGATGCTGTCGACAAGGATGGCATTATGACCAAGGACCTCGCGCTAGCTCAAGGAAAGACAGATAAGAACTCCTATGTCAACACCTCGCAATACTTCGATGCAGTTGTGAGACGACTAAACAGCGCTCTTGAGTCCAAGCTGTAAAGAGCGGCAGTGACCCTGCCTCGAGCGCCCAGCATCGTGGCTAGACAAGAATGTAAAATATGATCTAACTTTTGTATCTTATTGCTGCGTGAAAGAAAAGCGCTAGGCAACTACTTTCCTACTCTTTTGTAACTTCCTACTTGCTGGTAGAGGTGTAGAGTATAGATGTATACCCTATATATGGCACATCATTATTTGCATTTGCAGGAGATTGAAGAGGGTTGGTTTGTCTATTCTTGAACTTTCCAATTCTTTCACGCACTTCCCATCGGCAGCTGTTGCATTTTTTTGTTGCATGTATTAAAGCTTTAAATAAATGCTAATAGTGCTAGTTGCATTGCCTGAATAGCTTGGGACTCTTGGTTAGCAAGAGCTTTATGATGAGGCAAATGCCATGCAAACGTAGATGAAGTAATTCAGCCATGAAACGCCTAGATACGCCCGCTAAAATACAAGCCAGAATACTCCTCCTTAACACCTTTTCCTTTCCTTGGCACTCCCACCACCATATCCATTATCATTATCGATATCATATTTATCAGTCACCTCCTCGAGCCGTGAAAGTCGATCTTTTTAATGTCTATTCCCGCAACGGCGATCGCATGGTACAAACCGGAGAAAGCAAATGTCCCCTTCTCGACATCGTACCTGATGGTTACTTTTCCCTGGAAGGAGAGTGCCGTGCGTGGGCTCATCGCTGGATTGTCTATTGGGTCGTACTTGATCGGTAGTTGGAATATCTGCCTATTGAATTCATGGCAGTGTATACTATTATATGCGTATGTACCGGTTATCCACCGTCCTTCCATTAGCTCCACTGTTTTCACTTACCCACCCACTCTCAGTTTATTTGAACCCTTGTGCCACCATCCGAAGGGAATGAAACGGAAAAGGGTATCGTTATCTGGGGAACTGGGATCAACTAACTAACCTCCGCTTTGGTTTCATATACGGCTTCACAATCTCGTCGACGGTGGGACGACGCAGGCCACCTTTGCGCTTGACCTCCGTGCGTCGGCTGAGGGCACCGTACGCCATGAGCATGTCGAATACATCACGGTCCGGGTACGTCCCCTCGACTGACCAGTGGCTCGACCTGGCCTCTCCGCTTGCGAGGTCGCTGTGCATCTATCTCCAGGCGCGCGTATATGCACAATTTTTTGCAAACCGTCAATATCATATAATATAATACAATCGAAAATATCGAAAATAAATCCAATATTTCGACTGTCCGAGATGGGAAAAACAACGCAGAAAATGCAACAAGATGTGATATAAATCAGTCTGGAGGATTGTGGGAACTGCGCTGCTACCACTCTTCCACTGGGGAGAAAACGTACGACTAATGCCTCCTTCATCCGTGCTGAGATATCCATCGCGAGAAGCTGCATATCTCTCAGTTTAGCTTTGAGGAGTATGCTCCTCCTCTCTGCCATGCTTGGGCGTCCTTCGAGCGAGAGGCGAGCAAAGCTAGCGTCTAGTCGCTCTTTGCGCTTGAAGGTAAGCTTGAGGCGCTTTACGTCAGGTTCGACAAGCTCGGGTTCTTGAATTTTGTCGCCGTCGTCATCGTCATTGTCGTCATCTTCGAGGGCATCTTCTGGCTCATCATTGTACTCTTGGTCGTCGTCTTCATCGGAACCTACTTCTTCGTAGAAGTATTCAAAGAGACTGTGCATCGGGCGCCCGGGATTGTGGTGGTAGCGAGGGCGGTACTTGCGCTTGCCGACAACTTGGGGTTGGAATTCGACGTCTTCGCAGTGCGGCGTGGGCACGGTTTTGCCGGCGACGACGGGTGGTTGTATGATGGTGTGTTTCTGCGCAGTGGATTGTGGGACATCGTCGATAATCATAGGGTCTTGGGGAAATTCTCCAGACATCTTCAGTGATGCAGTCTTTGGTGGCCGCGATTGGCTTGTGATTGGGTATGATATTAAGCAATGATTGATGGAGCGATTGTGGAAAGATCGAGGAGCGCCGAACTTGGAGGCATTATTTGATGCTGGGAATATTCTATGGTGGGTGTTTAATTTTTGAAAGATTGGATTGTGGGAGGCATCTAGCTATTCACTGTGGGGGGACGCCACTGCTTCCTCTTACAACTTACAATAGCACAGCTGGGCTGACACGGCGTCGATGATGTTATAAACTACAGATCATCCCGCAGCTGTCTCTACCTCAATATTAACAGGCATACTTTAGCTCACTAGACTCTCTCTTAAGTTCTTTCTATCTCTTAAAATCCTGCAATTGCGCCATAGTTATATATATACATACGAAGGAGAAAAAAAAAAAAGACAAGTATAGAGAAAACAAGTGTCGAACTTTTGTCTTCCAATATATAATCCCAGATACGCCTGCTAAATGCAAACTCCCTCAAACATAACCCAAAAATCACGATATTATACATATATTGTCACTATTCCGACCCCGCGAGCAGCAAGCTTAACATCCCATGTACTTCAGTCGCACTCCTGCTCTTGCGAATTTCATCGTTCACTCGCTCGTACAGCTTGACCACGAGCCCATCGATCGCTTTGGACTGTCCGAACGACCCGGCGTACAGATCTAGCAATAACATGGTTACGTCCGCGAGCAGGTTAAAGAAGCGTGGTTCTTGCAGGTGCTTGGCCAGGTACTTCATTATCGGCTGCAGCGTCTCCTCGGTGCGTCCCTGCAGCGCCGCGCGAAGGGCAGACTGGTGCTTGAGCGCTGTGAGGGCATTGTATGGCGCCACTGGATCCTTGATCTATTGTAGACAGTGTATTAGTTTGATTTGTCCCCCTCCGAAGGAAACCTACCGACTTCATGGGGGGTGAAGGGGTTGTAGAAGACCACGTACGAGCAAAACCTCATCCAGAGCCTGCGCATAATTCGACCGCATGAACGCGCGCTCCCACTTTGCCAACTTTTTCTTCTTCTCCTTATCCATGACGACCACATCCTCCGCCCCGCCCTGATAGTCCACCCCGCGGATTTTTCGTTGGTAGTTCTTCGATTTCGCCTTCTTCTCCTGTCGGACAACCTCATCAATACCCAGGTCCGCCAACCGCCCAATTTCCGCCATCACATCCATCTTCTGCGCCCCGGATGCCCGTGTCTTGATACTAAGCAACCCGTTCGCCATCCCCACCACCAAATGCTTATCATCAGGCGATACCCCCACACATAGCACAGGCTCCGGGTACTTGAACCCATGCACCACCTTCCACTCCCTCGTTTCATAAACCTTCACATGCCCATCCAACCCGGCAGAGATCACTCTCCCCGCACCACCACCACTAGCCGCCCCAGCAATCGCAACCCCCGTCACCGTCTTCTGGTGATTACTCAGCTGCTTCAACGCCTTCGCCGCGACGACATCCAACACGTTCAACGTACTCCCCGCAGCACTAAGAATCGTCGTACCCCCAGCCATCGGCACGACGCTCTCAACCGCATGAGCATGCGTAAACGTCATGACGCAGCCACCGCTACCACTCGCCGTCGAAATCCTAGGATCCCAAAGCTTGACCGTGCCATCGTACGATCCAGAAATCACAGTGCCCGAGCTGCCGGGTAGGAATGCGCCGGTGCGCACGTAATCCGCATGACCTGTGAAGACATGCGTGGGTTCATGCGAGGGGATATCCCACAGCCGGACGGTGGTGTCATCGCTGGCGGACATGAGCGTTGTCAGAGTGGTCGGGGAGAAGAGGGTGGTCTGCACGGGCTGCTTGTGCTGGTCAAAGGTACGCAGGATGGCGCGCGAGCCGACATCGAATATCTGGATTAAGCCCGTGGCGTCGCCGGCGACAAGGATCTTGCCATCTGCGCGAATGTTGGCGGAGTAGACGGTGTCCTTGAAGCGGGCGATGGTTTTGGTTACCGCTCGTGTTTTAGAGGAGAATATCTGCACGCGGGTGGCAGAGGAGACGACAATGTCGTGCGGCGCCGAGGGGCAGAACGTGGCGTGGGTGATGGCGGCATAGGAGTTGATTAGGAGGGGGGATTTGTAGGCGCGCCAGTAGCGGTTGTCCGGTGTGAGAGCAGCTGGTAGAGCCGCGAGCTTGACGGGCTGGATGTGCTGTGCTGGCGCCGCCATTGTGTCGAGGAGGATCGGGTGCCGCGGTTTTTTTGGAGGTTGTGGGTTTTGAGAAAGTCGAAGTTGGAATTCTTTAAATTTTAAGCTTTGGAAGTTTTTCTGGCTGGACAAAAAATTGGTGTAGGAAAAATACAACAGCCGACAACGCAACGTGTGGATTGGAATACCAAAGTATTTACAGATGAGAAAACAGAATATACAGAAGATTGTACATTGTACGAAATATATTTACAGAAAAATGAACTGCGACTTACTTCTTCGGCTTGGTCTGTCCACCGCCATCCCTCGCCAAGAAGCCGTGGAAGGCCTTCTGGTCGATAATGACGTTGCCGATAGCTACAGGGGAGTTAGATATAACCAACCAATATACTCATGCTAGATGTTCTGAAAGGGACTCACCTCGCATCTTCTTCTTGCCTGCCTTCTGCTTCTCTAGCAGCTTCTTCCGCCTAGTATGGTCGCCGCCGTATAACTAGAATAAGCGTCAGTAATACATCCTATATCTACTATATAGAATAAGACCCCACCTTGGCCGTCACGTCCTTCCGGAACGCCTGCACCGTCTCCCTCGCGAGCACCTTCTTTCCCACCGCCGCCTGAATCACAATCTCAAACAGCTGCCGGTCGACAAACTGCTTGAATCGCAGCACCCACATCCTCCCCAGCCGTTCCGCCTGACTGCGGTGGCACAGCTGCGCAATCGCATCAACAGGCTCCTTATTCACCAACAGCTCCAGCTTGACAATATCCGACTTGGCGTACCCGGCGTCTTCATAATCTAGCGTCGCATATCCCTTCGTCGCGCCCTTGAGCTTGCCGAAGAAATTATCGACCAGTTGTAAAAGCGGCAGCTTGTACTTGAGAATCACCTGCGTCGCGAAAAAGCTCAACTCGACCTGCATCCCGCGGTTCTCCTGGCACAGTTCGATCACATGCCCCAGAAATTCGGCGGGCTCCGCTGGCACCGTGATGGTTGCAAGAACAAACGGCTCCTGTATTTCCTCCACTTTCGTCCGAATCAGCTCCTCGTCAGGGTACAGCGACGGATTTGTGATGATTGTCTCCCCGGTTTTCGAGCGGCTCTTACCACTCCAGACAATCTTAAACGGCACCGTCGGCGCAGTGATCAGCAGCTCCGTCCCGCCAAACTCCTGCCGCAATCGGTCTTCAAACACAGAGCAATGCAGTGTGCCCAGAAACCCCAGCCGCCAACCGAGCCCCAGCGCGTGTGACGACTCCTTTGCAATCGTGACGCTCCGATCGTTCAAAGTCAGCTGGTTGATGCTATCCTCCAACTTCTCGAACTCATCCTGGTTAGTCGGAAACGCGCCGACAAAGACCATTGGCTGCGGCTCCTCGAATCCCCTGAACGGCTCAACCTCCCTATTCGCATGGCAAAAGGTATCCCCCAGCTTTGCATCGGAGATATTCTTCATCCCCGGGTTGAAGTACATATACCCAACCTGCCCCGCTCGCAGCGCCCCCGTCGCCACCTCAGTTGGATACTGTATCCCCAGCTCGCCGACAAAATACTTCAATTTCGACCCCAAGGACATTATCTGGTCTCCGGGTTTCACCACGCCATCAAACACACGCACCAGCAGCACCACACCCTTAAAGGTCGAGTACCACGAATCGATCAGTAGCATCTTCAACGGCTTATCCACAGACCCCTCGGGGGCCGGAACCCGCTCGATAACGGCGGGGAGCACCGCTTCGACATTCAATCCCGTCTTCGCGGAGACCAGCACGGGCTCCTCCAGCTCAAAATTACTCCGCAGCTGGTTCATCGCGCGCTCGGGCTCCGCGTGCTGGAGGTCTACTTTATTGATAACTGGTATCATGCTCAACCCCTGAGCGAAGGCCAAGTAGAAATTCGCCACCGTCTGCGCCTGTACCCCCTGCGAAGCATCCACGACCAGCAGCGCCCCGTTGCAGGAGGCGTACGAGCGGGCCACCTCTGCGCGGAAGTCTACGTGGCCCGGCGTGTCGACGAGGTGCAGGAGGTAGTCTTCGCCACGGTGATTGTATAGCATGGTGCAGGTCTGCGCCTTGACGGTGATGCCGCGCTCGCGCTCGACGTCTAGTTTGTCGAGTACTTGGTGGCTGCCGCCGGGTTTTATGGTGCCAGTGATTTCGAGGAGACGGTCGCTCACTAATGTGTATAGATATGCGCCCAAGCCAAGTTGGAGCATGCAGTTTAGCATGGGGTAGGTCAAATATATAAAATGTCATGTTTGTGCGGGAGGCGTGGGCGTTGTATGCATACGGGTGCTTTTGCCATGATCCTACATGCGTACAAAAATCCATCAGACAAGAAATTCCTTTAAGACAGCTACTGCAGGTCCATACAATGGTCCAGGTAGAATAGGTGCGAGTCATACAATGTGCGCGATCACGCAGAAGTTACGCATTCTGTAAATATGAAAGCGCCAGAAGAGCATATTAGCATTTTCGCCTGCTAGATGGGGTTATCGGTGCAGGCGGGTACAGCACCTCTCTATCGGGACAGCTGCGACTCGGGCCTCGAGCTCCGAGCTGGCTCGGACGTTTGTAGCATATCGTCGGCGCTGGGGTGGTGATCTCAGCGATTGCCAAGGGTGAAGCCTCGAGCTTCGAAAGGCGGCAATTGGTGCCCGAGTGAGCCGTAGGAGTAGGGCGTCCGGTAGTCTCGCGGTGCACCTCCGGAGCGGTGCTGCCATTGACGTCGAGTAGTGGTGGTTTCGCCGGTTCAAAGTGTCGACATATTCTTGAGATATCTCGCTATCAGAGAATTTGAAGTCTTAAAAATTTCGCAGATGGAAGTCGCTACGCAACGCACAATTTACAAAACATAAACACCAAAATAGCTTCAACTTAAAAGTTTCAATAGCATCAGTGACCTAATAGATTCATAGACATTCAAGGTAAAAGCCCAATGAGAAAACCGACAGTATGTATATCCGATGATTATTGTATATGCTTCACCGCCGCTTAACTTGCAAACGCCTGACCAACCAACCAACCAACCAACCAACCAGTTACCCCAAATGCAGCCATCAGATATAAAGACCACCGGTCCGAGACCACTTCATTACATGTGCAAGAAACGAATAGAGTTAAACGAGATGCCAGATCCGTGGTTGCAAGACTACTCTGTAATCCGATAACTCACCATCGTCTCAACGCGATGGCTACTGCTCGACCACGACCGCAGCTGCACCTGCTCAGCATCGCGGATGCCCTCGTCCTCGCCATCACCCCATTCCATGGGCACTTCGGCATCACCGTCAGCATAGACCAGCACGTTAAATGTGCAGTTGCCGTTGAGCATCGGTAGGAAGGTGACGGACGCCGTAATCTGGCGGAATATCGATTGGATCTCCTCTTGGATCTCCTTTTCGGTCTTATCGGCACCGTCTGCGCTGCTCCTGTATATACCACACAATCTCGATCAGTAAACCTAATTCTCCCACGTATGCTCAAAACGACATCGAACATGTTAGGGGGGTATATGGGAAAGTAATGGACGCAACGTACCCAGCTCCTGCATTCTCTTTATCCATCCCCGTTCCCGCGGTACTACTGGCGGCAGCAGCACTAGCACCCTTCTTCTTCTGCTTCGCCAGAATCTGCACGTCGAACTGCCACCGCTCCAGCTTGTCTCCCGAGTCCTTGTCCGAGATCACTAGGATGAACTTGGAGATTTTGCCGTGCAGCATCCACCTGCTGAGCTGTGACATGATCTTCTTGATGTATGCTTTCACCTGGTCGTCCGTGTTGAGGAGCATGTTGAGGCCGTACTTTTTAACTCTGTATAATTGCAGCACACCTCTATTGTTAGCACTTGCTCGCGAATTGTCTTCTGCAATGGTGCTGGTTAATGCATCGAGTCCGTATGGATGGACGTGTGCGAGAGGGGGGGTAAAGCATAAACGTACGGCGAAAAGTCGTCAGGAGGGTAGACGCCCCGCTGGAACAATATCGAATGGATCGAGTACTCAAACTACACCGAGATCATTCTCGAACGTTAGTATAGCTATACGTATACAGTGAATATGTGATTCGGTTCTTGCTCGTACAAATTCGGAAACCATCTTCGCGCTCCCCTTTAGCGTGAGCTTGTGCACCTCCTCGCCGCCAGCCGAAGCCGCCGCGGCCTTCTTCGTCTTCTTGACTGCAGGTTTCTCCGTAGGCATCTTGTAATGTGGTGTATAGTATGATGTGGGGAGATGGAATTTATTGTATGGATTCGAGAAGTGTGATCGATTTCTGGTGCCTACAAACAGATAGCTGGGGTGGAGTTCAGGTTGGAGTGAAGAGGGAGCTGGCGAGAGATCGCGAGGAGCTCGAATAAATATTGTGTTGCCTTGGGAACACACACCACAGCACGACCTCGACAGCTGCTGGTGAACCCTCCTTCGATTGAGTACCTGTATCGATGCCTGCGCGATAGCTACTTAAATGTATATATAAGATGTAATATACAGAAACCAATGCAGTCACGAGCAGAAAGAAAGCAAGCAAGCAAAAAAAAAAAACCAATAAGCAATAATGAAAGAAGAAAAAGAGATGCAATAAAGCAGAAAACTCCCGTTTGCAGATATGCAGAACCAACAGACACAACGAAATGCAGATGCGAAAATGCCCAGCCCACCTCTAATCTAGTCGCGAAAACATCGAAAACCCTCAAGATCCTCAAAGCAAGTGGATATATACAACCAAGATATTTATACCATCTCCCTCGGGCTCCGGGACCGCCCTCTGCTATGCGACCGCCTGAATATTCCAGTAGGGCTCGACGACCCAACGGGGCTCCCAGCCGGCGTCACATCCGCGGATGGCCGTGGACTCAGCGATCGGCGCGGACTCCACGAGCGCCGCGGGCTCGGTGATCTCCTCGGACTGAGCGACCTCTTCGGCGGACTTGCTGATCGCTGCGGGCTCGGCGACCGTGTTGGACTCAGCGACCCGAGCGGACTACGGGACCTCCGCGGGCTCAGCGAGCGTCTCCACCCCCCAGTTGGACTCAACGAATCCCTCCTCCTTCGCCTCGTCGTCCCGAGCAGCGGCGATGTTTCTCTGCTCGCGATAGGACTGCCCAATGGAGGTGCCCTATCCTTGCGTTTGATGTTAAACAGATGTCGGAAAAACCATGCTGTCACCTTTTTCCACGCGTTGAAAGCCAACCTGAGGAAGCTGGTGTCCTCCAGCGCCTCCTGCAGGATGTATCCCAGATAGCATACAGTCCCCGCCAGCAGTCCGACAGCATCATTGCGCGCTGCGACAACCCCGCCCACCGTCGCCAGCATGATCACGAACCGTTCCTTCTTCTCACGGTCCGTGATCTCCACGCGCACCAGGCGCTCGCGGTGCAACCTCAGCCCTAACGTCGGGTGAATCACGGCTCGGTTTTCGACCTGCACTTCCCATAAATCACGAGCCGTCGAGTTGATGTCTTCGCCGACTTTCGCCAACTCTATACCCGCAGCGAAGACAAGCACCACCAAAAACGACTTGGGAAAGTTGACGAGCAGCGCCGTCACCGACGACCCGAAGAATAGCCCAACGAAGACCTTGGCAATTCCAAGCATGACCGGCGCGGCACCGGACCTCGCTCCGAACCGGTACTGTCCGGAGAGCCCGCCGCTGCCGTGGCAGACGGGCATAGCGCCGAAAAAGCACCCGACCAAGTTCATCGTAGCTACACTGATGCCGATCGCCTCCATGGACGGCGCGGGCCGCTCGGGCAGTAAGTCCGCGCTGAGGTAGGATACCGCAATGATTGAATTGAGCACCGTAAGCGGCAACTGGCCCATTCCGGCAAACCAGAATCCATTGCCAATGTCCGCCCACGTTGGAGGCATCCAAGTAGGCAAGTTCCAGCCTGGATTCGGCACGTCAACGCCTCCGACGGATATAACAAGGAACATGCCCAGGGCGAATACCAGTAGTGCGTAGGGGAACTGTTGGTGTCGCGAGGTGAAGCATAATAGGACCCACGCGAGCACGACAACGATGTAGTTATCCGCGGAGTGCGCGGTCCAAGAGAGCTTCATGAGCGTTGCACCGGCGTTGAGGACGAGGGAGAAACCAGCACCCATTTGGATGCCCTTGATGAGGGGTATAGGGATGCGTTCACCAAACTCGGCGAGAAGGCCGGTGACGGAGAGGAAGAAGACGATGATGGAGACGGAGATACCGGCACCCATTGTTTCGGCGAGGGACATTGGGCGTGCGACGGATATTGCAGCGATAGCTTTCATTGGCTGCACTACGAGACTGTAGATGGAGAATGATATCATGCAATTAGCTACGGTATTGCACAAGCACGCAGATACGGTTGATAGGGAGAGTAAGTATGCTCACGGAATGCCAAACATGCTCCCAGACACAATGTTCCATATCCCAGAGAAGATGAAAGTTGAAGTTGGATCGATGGTGCCGACAGCAGCCATGGCGGTCAGCAGCGGCAATAGAGTTCCCAGGTCACCGAGGGAGCCGGCGACTTCTCCCAACGGGTTATCGAAGACCATCTTCCAGTTGTAAAATGTTGATCTCCAGAATGAGGGCCAGCCGCGGGGCAGCGGCTGCGGAGGCCTCTGTGACGCAGGCATGGTGCACAATTACACCGCACAGTAGTAGCAGGTGTATCTAAAAGTACAAGTTGATATGCGAGATAAGTGGCAGACATGCGGTGAAAAATTTCGAAACGAAACAGGCAGTAGCGAGCGTGATTCTCCGCACAGATATATAAACCGAGCAGAGAAGATAAATGATAAATGATAAAAGAATAATGTTATGTTGGAGAGGGCGGATGTTTTTTTGGGAGGATCAGATCGGATCAGACGGGCAGGCTCATGTGAGGCGGGCGGGCGCGTGCGTGACTTGGGAATTTCCCCATCTCCAGCTTCCGCTTCCTCTGAAGCGACCCACGTGGGGTGCCGGGAGGCTGAATTTGTCATGGAAATCAGCGACGCCGTTAGATATTTTTTTGTATTTTCCCCGCAAGGCGGCAGGAGCGGAGAAGTGCATGTTTCTGTCGATGCCAATGTGATATCGAGGTGGTGTCGACGTCGACGGGTTGAGGTTGAAGAGCTCGGACGTCGACACGGCTGTAGATAGAGAGGGTGTACTCACGTTATTGGCATTCCTGGCGGGTGCATGGTGAATGTGCGGTCGGCCTGAGCTGAGAGGGCGAGTGAGTGGCCGCTTTTGGCGAATAGCGTCCTTCTTAGGCCTCCAGCTGCCGGAGCCGTCAGAGTGGTTTGGTGTCGGAGTGTCGTGCGTGATGAATACTGACATTCGAAAGTGTCGATGCATGATTCGAGGTATCATCGTCCGCAGAGCATCGCCTGTCAGCTGCACGTTGCCAGCCAAATCCCGGTTCGGCGCTCGATCGGGCAAACAGACGGCTGCCCGGCGATTGGCTGGCTGGCCACCAACCGGCGGGCGGTTTCCCAGTTCGGGCGAAACGGAGGCCTGTCGTCATTGCATTCGCTCTTAGATTAATATCATTATTTCCGGCTTCAATTCATATTAACCTGTTAATCTCTGCATCTCCATCTGCATCTCCATCTGCATCTCCACCTGCGCTGCAACATCAACATAACATCTTCTTCTCTTCCTGTGGAGCCAGTCGGTGGAGTCGCTCTGCTGTCTCTCCCTCATCGACCTCCTATCATGTGACCGCTGCCTCTCCTGTCTTCACCAGCGTCGGCTTTACCCCCCAAACCCTCTCCTGAAACATACCATCGCAACCTTCCCACCTGCCGCCCACACTATCTCCTCCTCCGCCGCCCATCATGGCCTCATCGGTCAGGCGATTCTCTCTTTCCATCGGTGGTGGTCCTCAGCGCCAGCCCGAATCCGAACAGGACCACTTCATCGTCCTCAAAGACAATACCGCCCCGACATCCAATCCGCCCGCTCCTAACAACAGAGACAGCCTCTTAAGAGACGGCTACAGAGACAGTTATCAGCCCAGTTTTAGAGACAGCTACGGCCTCGCTCTCTCTCGGGCAACCACCAGCAACCTCAGCAGCGTCTCCGAAAACAGTTCCATTCCTCCCTCCGCTGTCGTCTCCCGCGTCCAGTCCATCGCTTCCCTCAATGACAGACTCGATTCTCAAATCTCCAATACCCGTGCCAGCGGCCATTTCTCCACCGCCCCCTCCGCTTCAGCAGGCCCCTCTTCTTCCCACCCTGCCGGTCATGGCCATAAACGAAAGGATTCCCTGCGGAAGCATCTGGCCGAAAGAAAATACCACCGGGAGTGGAAGCAGGAGATCAATAAAATCAACAGCGGCGAAATCTCTGGCAAGTCGTCCTCAAACACATCTGAAAGCAGCTCATCCGACACCGATTACGACTCGGATCGCTCCTCCCGCCCAAACGGCAAAAAGATTAAGAGGATAGAATCTCGCAAGGACAAGGTCAAGGATCTCCCTGCGGTTGTACTATCCAAAAAGGACGAAATCCAATCTAAAGGCACCCGAGCCCTACGCAAAGCACGCCAGGTAGGCCGACGTGTTCGCAAGGAGGAACTGATCGATGACGCTGGCGAACTCGATATCCTCTACGAAAACCAACGTGGCACCTTCTTCTTTGGCATTCCAATGTTCTCCGCTAAATCCCTCCTCCCCGTCGACTCTGCGCCCTGGACCAACCGCCACCATGCCCCGTCCGCCGTCAACATATTTAACGCACAAGTTCCAGACCCTTCATGGGTATGGGCGTGGAAATCCTTCGCTGTCGACATGACTGGTGACGTGGATGAGGAAGGCTGGCAATACTCCTTCGCTTTCCGGGGCTCAAAATGGCACGGTAACGCCGTATGGTGGCATG
This sequence comes from Drechslerella coelobrocha, assembly GCA_036971555.1. Classification (NCBI taxonomy): domain Eukaryota; kingdom Fungi; phylum Ascomycota; class Orbiliomycetes; order Orbiliales; family Orbiliaceae; genus Drechslerella; species Drechslerella coelobrocha. The sequence goes on from JAJTUH010000004.1 coordinate 620,328, forward strand.
GCTTCGTCCGACGCCGACGCTGGATCCGCAAGCGCGTCAAGCGCCGGCTCCCGGACAACGTTGATGATGCGCATAATCTCACACCGGAGTACTTTACAATTCACTCAGCTAGCCATTCGAGGCATGTCAGCGTCCTCACTGAGCCGTCTGGCTACTACTCCAGTTCCATCCGTAGTCTAGAGCGGAACAGCAAGCTAGACGAGTACCCGACTACCACACAGCAGGAGTCTGAAGACAGCGAGCTGGATGAAATTGAAATAAACGACGTCCCGACGCTAATGCGCGCATTCAAGCGAGCCAGACTGGACCGAGAGAAGATTGAAGCCCTAACGAGCTTCCTCCAGCATGGAGGTCCAGAGGTTATGTACCTCGCTGATAGCGTGAGTTCTACATTTTTTGAAGTTTACGTGTGCCATCACGACTAGGTACTAATATATGCATACAGATCCCACGAATTATGCGAAGCATGATTTTTCAACAATCCCGCCGGCAGCTTCTTCAGACCTTGCTTGACACCCTTACCAAAGCCAACGACAAGCGGCAGGACCGCTTGAAAGGCGTCGAATCTGGTGCTTCAGTACCAAATGGAAAGGCTACCGCTCCGGTTGAAGACTACGACGACGACGAAGAAAAGCGATACATCGATGGCTTGGGCCGCGCGGTGGATGCAGGCGAGGAAGAGGTGCGCAAGCTGGAGTATTGGAGCGACGTTAAGCGGGCGCAGGCAGAAGGCTATGCTGGCGTGGAGAATACGCATGACCACAGCGCTCACGGCAAGTTTAACGGGATGCGCATGGGTATAGACTCGGATGGAGATGACTCGGACATGGACTATGCAAATATATGGAAGGCGAGGAGCAAGTTTATGAAGCAACGGAAGGAGCAAATGGCAGGGAAGGCGCGAGGCGATTTTGCGGAGCGAGATGAGACTGATAGAAGCACGTTGGCTAGCCGAGGGACCGACGGTGGTGGCAATGAAAATGGCAATAGCAACGGAGCTGCTACTCCAACCGCGCGGGAGAAGGGCAAGGGACGAGCAACAGAGTAGGGATCTGGAAAATCCATTGCATCCATTTCGATGGGCACGGCGTTTTATTCGGGCGAAAAGTTGAGGGTTACCAATGCATTTGCACTACAGCTTCGCTACTAATTTTTTTAATATCTTCCAAAAAAAACGATTCAGAGATTCTTCCTGGGGAGCTCCCAGAAAGCTTCATGTTACCTTCCATGGTCTTCTTTTCTTCGATTGTACTATTATACCTTTCTTTTTTTTTCCTTTTGCATTGTGGTAGCCGGAGTTTGTGGGCTATCGTGCGAGACCGCACAGCTGTATACCAGATCTACAGGTATCAAATATATGAAATCGATGCCGACACATCTTCATGGGCGTATAATTTGAGCTGCCAAATGCAGCCAACCGTGCAGAGGGAGAAGATTTCCCGTCGAATCGCTCGACATTTGATCCCGCCACAGTCCGGCCGTTCTTAACTTTGTAAGACAACCTCGGAACAATTGTGGAGAAACTCATGCTTCCAAGCACCGCAAGTCCGAGAAGGGCTCCGAGGGCGCCGTCACCATTGGCATCGTGACAGTTAAATATCGCCTACCTACTTCTGACCGCCTGACTCACGTACATTCCATCTTTATAGCAAGCTGCAGGCCGTAACGTACTATTAGTTCTTCTACTGTACCCCGCTATGCATGCAGACCTGCTGGTTCGCGCTGCCCCACTGGAGTTTTTGCTGCCGAGGGCCGCCTAAGCTACAGCTCAGTAACTTAGGCTCCGCTAGCGGCAAAACCCATGCAACCGACGACTTCCTCCAACATAACTAGCCCGAGATGCAGAAGCACATCCATTCAATTCCCAATTGCTCGAGCGCACTAAACTGCTTCTTCTCGTCTGGTGGGGGGAGGTGTTCCTTTTTGCCTAAATTCACAATTCAGGTCACTAAAATAAATGAAAAGTCCGAAAATGACTATAGCAGACTGTCTAATATAATTACCCGACGACGACGACAGTAGCGCCATGGGCTTTGCTCGCTCGTACCGTATCACCTTCCCGTAGCCTGCCATGGTTCGCTCGCTCGCTCGGGACGAGTAGCGCCGCTGCAATGCAGAATGCCTGCACATACATCTGTCTGTCTGTATGTATGTCTGTTGTCTGCCTGCTTACCTGCTAGTAACTAATTGATTAATGTCACCGAATCTGCGATAGGCAGCTCGCGTCGACGGTTCCTTAGCATCCGAGACGAGCGGTAGCAGAGGAGGTGAGGGGGGTTCCATGCCTTGAGCTTACCCGCCTGCTCGCCTGCTATTCTGTATATAAAATCGATGGACGGCCCTGGAGCTCGCAGTGAATCTCACCCTGACCCAGCAGTGTACCCACCTATCACACACGCATCCTCAATTGGATCTTGTTCTTCCCTTACTTCGAGCTAAACCGCCAACATGAAGTTCACCGAGGGCATGTGGAAGATCCGCAGCGGCGTCCAGATCAACTGGATGTCGCACGTCGAGCGCGTCGTCCGCATCGAAGACAATTGTACCGAGCTTCTCCTCGCCCGCTACACCCGCAACCGCGGCGATACTCTCAACTCCGGCACCCTCAATGCCAGCATCCGGTCCCCGCTCGAAGGTGTCACTGCCGTCAACTTCACCCACTTTGCCGGCGAAGAGGACAGCGGACCTTATTTCCCTATCAATACAACAGCGGAAAGCAAATTCAATTCCGTCAAGAATAGCCCAGGCGACAACCTACAGCTCTCGTCAGGGCCACTCACTCTCAATGTCAACACCGCCCCGAACAAGCTAGCCTTCAGCTACACCGACACCTCTCGCAACGGCAAGCGTCTAACGGGCCACTCATTCCGCTCTGTCGCCTTTGTCTCTGACTCTACCACGGAGAAAACCCGCTTCTCGGACAGCATATATGCCCAAAAGGACACTTACATCCTTCTTGAGCTCGACCTCGCTGTCGGCGAGAAGATCTATGGTCTCGGCGAGCGATTCGGCCCTTTCATTAAGAACGGCCAGACTGTCGATGTCTGGAACGAAGACGGCGGCACCTCCTCGGAGCTCGCATACAAAAACGTCCCATTCTACATTTCCTCCCGCGGCTACGGCGTCTTCATCAATAACCCAGGCAAGGTCATGCTCGAGATCCAATCCGAGCGTACCACCCGCGTCAACATCGCTGTCAAAGCCGAAAGCCTCGAATACATGGTCATTGCGGGTCCAACCCCCAAGGACATCCTGCAACGATACACTGCGCTCACCGGCCGGCCGGCGTTACCCCCTGCATGGAGCTTCGGTCTGTGGCTGACCACTTCCTTCACGACGGACTACTCCGAGCAGACTGTCACCGGCTTCCTCGACGGCCTCAAGGAGCGCGACATCCCACTCTCCGTCTTCCACTTCGACTGCTTCTGGATGAAATCCTACCAATGGTGCGATTTTGAATTTGACGCTGAAAACTTCCCAGAACCAGAAGCTTATATCCGCCGTCTCAAAGACCGTGGTATCAAAACCTGCGTCTGGATCAATCCGTACATTGGTCAAGCATCCCAGCTCTTCGAGGAAGGCAAGAAGATAGACGCCTTTGTTATGCGCGCGGACACACCCCGTAAAACTGTCTGGCAATGGGATGAATGGCAAGCCGGCATGGCGCTCGTCGACTTTACGAACGAGAAAGCAGCGACTTGGTACGCAGAAAAGTTGAAAGCACTCATGTCCATGGGTGTCGACGCCTTTAAAACCGACTTTGGCGAACGGATCCCCTTCGACCCCAAGATTGTCAAATACTTCGACAACAGTGATACGGAAAAGATGCACAACTACTATACCTTCTTGTACAACAAGACCGTATTCGAGGCGATGCAGTCGTTTGGGAAGGACGGTTGCCTGTTCGCTCGCTCCGCTACGGCGGGCGGCCAGCAGTTCCCCGTCCACTGGGGCGGCGACTGCGAGAGCACCTTCGAGGCTATGGCGGAGACGCTTCGTGGCGGCCTGTCTCTTGCTCTTAGCGGTTTCGGATTCTGGGCGCACGACATCGGTGGCTTCGAGGGACTACCTGAACCCGCGCTGTACAAACGGTGGGTACAATTCGGCGCGCTGGGTAGCCACACCCGCTTGCACGGCTCGTCATCGTACCGTGTCCCGTGGATCTATACCGAGCCGGAATACCCTGGCGAGGCGGATGCGTGCTCCAAGGTACTACGGGAGAGCATGAAACGCAAGCTGGCGCTGATGCCATATATCCTCAATACAGCGAAGGAGGCGAACGAGACAGGGACGCCCATGATGCGTCCGATGCTGTTGGAATTTGGAGAGACAGATCCCAACGTGTGGAATTTGGATACGCAGTACATGTTTGGTGGGGAGCTGCTGGTTGCGCCGGTCTTCAGCGCGGACAACGAAGTGAGCTTCTATGTACCCCGGACGGGTAGAGAAACCAAGGCGAAATGGCGGTCGTGGTTCGATCCGACGAAGACGTACGAAGAAGGCGCGTGGTATACGGAGACGCATGGGTTCGATACTCTCCCGATTCTTGTTAGACCTGAAGCGTTGGTGCTGTATAATCCGAGCTTAACGAAGCCGGACGAGGATGTGCACAAGGGGCTAAAGTTGGTGGTGAACGGACCGCTGGCGGAGACAAAGACGACAGTAGTAACGCAGCCCACCGAGTACAAGGTTAGCGGGGAGGTGAGCGTAGGCACGGATGGGAAGGTGGAGAAGGGCCTGAAGGAGATTGTGGTTATCGATCTCGCCAGTGAGCGCACGCCACTGATCTAGGATTGGCTGAAGGGATGTATATGTATATGACGGTCTATCAACATTAATATTTATATTATATTATATTATATTGTATGTATTAAATATTCTGATATTCTGAAGCATGAAGTAAGTAGTCGACGAGGTAGGTAATCAACGCGGTGTGTTGGGCGCGTGGTGTGAAGTCACGTGCTACGAACATATTTCCGAATTGGGAAATGTAATTCGTCCCGTTTTGGCTGGTTGCCGGGCCAGACGGCGGTTCCAAAACACGCCTGGAAACCAGCTGCCAGGAGCACCTTCCCACCACCACCACCACCACCACCACCACCATCATCATCGATCATCGATCACCAACTGCTACCGCTATTGCCATCGCTGCCCGCTGACTGCTGCCATCGAGACGACTATCCGCTGCCAGAGTATTCACCTTGTCGTCCTGTCGCCAGTTTCTATCGCTGCCGTCGCCCATCGAATTCGTCGAGGCCAATTGCCCCTCCTACAAGCGTTACCCAGAGAAACTGTGCGCTACCTACCGACGACCGACCAGACTACCAGGCACAGGGAATTAGACTTGCCTACCGATATAGACAACTTGTTGCCGTAGCAGTAGTCCCTTTTTTTTTTTTTTTTTGTTCTTTCTAGGGAGAGGGGCAGAGAATGGGGCGACCTAAGCGGTCGACGGCTGCGAAGAACAGCAGTCTCAATCTCAGGAGCACGAAGGCTAGTAAGGCCACGGGCACGCTTAAGACTGCTGCTGCTGCGTCGGCGCCTCTCGCTTTCAAGGCGTCTAAGATTACCAAATGGTCTGAGAAAAAGAAAGAGAAGAACGACGATACAAAGGAGGCAGGGGGGGATGTAGTTGCAGTACACCTCGAGGAGAAGACAGAAGTTATAAAGGGGACTGTACAAGAAACTGTGGAGAAGAAAGAAGAAGAAGAAGAGAAGAATAAGAAAAAGCCGATACCTGTCACACCACGGAAACGCCGCGAGAAACGGACGATCGAGGATGCAGAAGACGAAGCCGAAACAGAGCCGGCTGTCAAGCGAGCCAGAGTCCTTGATGTCTCTTCGCCGATCCGCGACGGCGAACCCGTTGGTGAAGCAGCCGTTGCTCCCCTCCCGAACCCCGACCAGACCACTGCCTCCTCGCCAACCGTACATCAATCATCCTCCTCCTTCTCCTCACTACCCTCCGAAACATCGACAGCACCAACCGATGTATCCGAGGACTCCGCCGCCCCTCCAGCACCGCTACCGAAGCGTATCGCCCGTCTATTAACGATCCACAGCAGCATTGTCTCCCTCCTGCTCATGCACTACGCGATACACTCAGCCTCCCAGCCTGCGATCCTCTCAGATTGCCTTTCACAGCTCTCGCGCAGTGCAGGCACAAACGTCTCACTCGTGGATTTGCGACGCATCGTCACGTTGTCTCAGGGTGGTAGCATACGGCTCGTGCGCGTCGACCGCCGCGGTGATGCACTGGAACTGGTCGGCGGCGTTTCCGCGGGGATATCTAACCTTGGAAGCACATTCAAGCAGCTTGTGCAAACATGGTGGCGCGGACAGGCAGATGACAGCGAGGAACAGGCATTGGAGAGCATCAAGCTAGCGGATATTTTACCGCAAGAACCATCATCATCATCATCCATCAATGGCAGCAGCAGCACGCAGAGTACACCGAAATCTACAAAAAAAGGACTCTTATCGAAAGGGCAAAGACGCCTACAAGATCTAAAGAGCTTCGCCTTGACGAAACAGTCATCGTTATCGCCATCACCTTCCCCAGTGAAGAAGGAGAACGTATCATCCGCAGCTGCCAGCCCGGCCGCCGTAGCGAACCGCGGCTCGTCCCTCCTCGAGCGCATCCGAGCGAAAGCCCAAGCGGCCAAATCCGAACCCGCTCCACCCCCGCCTGAAGTCCTACAGCGGCGTAATGCGTTGCAGACCTTGGAAGCCATCATCCCGATTCTCCTGCAGCTCACGGCCACTATCTCCGGCGCTGGGGGAAAAAGCAACAGCAAGTTGGTCGTGCCGTCGACGGCGTCGTTTCCCATGCACACGCTTATCGCAAACATCAAGATGTCGCTGCAACGGCCGATGGCTAGCGATGAGGTGGAGCGCAGTATAAGGGTGCTTGCGGATGAGATTGCTGGGGAGTTTGTGCGGATTGTGGAGTGGAAGGGGGATTCACGGGGGGAGGCGCTGGTTGGGGTTGTGTTTGACCGGCGTGGGAGGCATAAAGTCGAGAATTGGAGATATGTCGAGGAGGAGCATGATGCCTAAGAGAGAGGGCGTCCTTTTGAATCTGGCTTTCCTTCCTTGTCCTTATTGCTAGTATTATATTTTGTATTCTACATTGCAGAGCAGTGGTTATTGTACGTATCCGGCGTTTGGAGCGTGTGAGCCTTGGCGCATGGCCGTTGCATGAGTGTACAGTAATAATTACTAAATAGATACCTACTTGATGCTTAATTGTAGCATACTCCTAACCAGTAGAAAGCAATACGTGAATCAGAGTCGTCGATGCGACATTCTCCGACAGCAGCGAGAATGCAATGCTCGACGTCATGGGGAAGCAGCGCCGGGCAGCGGCCGACTACCGCCGCCCACAACAACCCACCCGCTCAGCCGAGGTGCCGGCCAGAAACACCACAGCGATGGCGGGATGGATACACCGCTTTCAACTAGGTTAGCCCTCAACCTCCTAGTACCCTTCACATGCTGTTAGCCGTGGGCCACAGGTCTGCCTCTTTCGATTCTCCACCCTGGCTTGGTTGGTTCTGGACTAATCATCATCATCGCTGCAGGTTCCTGCCCAGCTATCACATGAAAAAAGCTATGAGCTCTGTTCACGCTGCGCCTTAGTATGGCCACAACCCAGCTTGCTCTCCGCCAAGCGAACACGGGCGAGGGATCCGCTAAACCGAAATCTTATCTTGAAGCGTCACCCCTCGACCTCCATCCTCGTCTCGCATCCGGCACTGCTCGTGTTTGGCGCTCCAGAATGCACCCGTCCTGCGCTTTAGCTCGGCTTGGGGCCGGGTCAAGGGCTGCCAGGAGATCAGGATACAGATCGATCAGAAACAAAAAACAAAAAAAAAGCCCGCAGCCCATTGCATTTTTATTGCCGGCATGTTGCATGAGGACTGGGCTCCTCGGCTGACGAAAGGCTACATGGCGAACGAGTGGGATGTGATGCGCACGAGCTAAAAAGTTTACAGGAAGAACCTAATTGATATATACAATACACCTGCCTCCTTGTGAAAATATTGCGAACTCTTCTCACTTATCGATCTTGTGTATTTTCACTTCATTGTTTCTTGGTCCTTTGCCTACCTAATTTTCCCTAATACCGTTTTTCAAGGTTTCGGTTTACTACTACAAATCTAGAGTTTCTTGCTTTGTGTATTATATATTTATTTATTCACTGTAATACTTCAGCACAATATGTCGGTTAACGTTAAGGACGAGCAAGCGGCCTACCTCGCTGAGGTCGAGGCCGTCAAGCAGTGGTGGACTGCCCCACGCTTCCGCTTCACAAGACGGCCATACACCGCTGAGCAGATCGTTCAGAAGCGTGGTAACATCAAGATTGAGTATCCGAGCAATGTACAGGCGAAGAAGCTGTGGGGGATCCTCGAGAAGCGGTTCCCAGTATGTTGCCCATGTGATATCCTGATTGCAGAATATGGTGGTTCTAATGTTATCGATGGTTATAGGAACGGACGGCGTCCTACACATATGGCTGCTTGGACCCTGTGATGGTCACCCAGATGGCAAAGTACCTGGAGACCGTCTACGTCTCTGGCTGGCAGTGCTCGTCCACGGCGAGCTCCAGCCACGAGCCGAGCCCTGACCTGGCAGACTACCCCATGGTTGGTACCCCAAATACATACGATTACATTTATCAATAACGTAGACACGCATTTGGTTGACACATACAATGTAGGACACCGTCCCAAACAAGGTCCAGCACCTCTTCATGGCACAGCTCTTCCACGACCGCAAGCAGCGTGAGGAGCGTCTCACCACCGACCCAGCCAAGCGCGGCCCAGCAATCGACTATCTGCGCCCAATCATCGCTGACGCCGATACCGGCCACGGCGGCCTGACCGCCATCATGAAGTTGACCAAGATGTTTGTTGAGCGCGGCGCCGCTGGCATCCACATCGAGGACCAAGCACCTGGCACGAAGAAATGCGGCCACATGGCTGGCAAGGTTCTCGTCCCCATCTCTGAGCACTGCAACCGCCTCGTCGCGATCCGCGCGCAGGCCGACATCATGGGCGTCGATCTCATCTCCGTCGCCCGTACGGACTCAGAGGCCGCAACTCTCATCACCTCAACCATCGACCCACGCGACCACTCCTTCATCCTCGGCTCCACCAACCCGAACCTACAACCCCTCGCCGACCTTATGGCTGCTGCCGAGCGCTCGGGCAAGACAGGCGACCAGCTACAAGCCGTCGAAGACACATGGCTGCGTGAAGCCAAGATCAAGCTCTTCGACGACGCCGTCGTCGACGCCATCAACGCCTCCCACACCCTCGGCAACAAGCCCGCCCTGATCAAAGAATATCTTGCCAAGGCCTCCCACAAATCGAACCGTGAAGCCCGCGTCATCGCAAAGGGCCTAACGGGTCTCGATGTTTTCTTCGACTGGGAAGCACCCCGTACCCGTGAGGGCTTCTATCGCTACCAAGGCGGTACCCAGTGCGCTGTCAACCGCGCGGTGGCGTACGCCCCATACTGCGACTTGCTCTGGATGGAGTCCAAGAAGCCGGATTACGCGCAGGCCAAGGAATTTTCAGCAGGCGTACACGCCGTCTGGCCAGAGCAGAAGCTGGCGTATAACCTCTCTCCCTCTTTCAACTGGAAGACGGCGATGTCCAGCGACGAGCAGGAGACTTATATCTCGCGGTTGGGTCAGCTGGGTTACGTGTGGCAATTCATCACGCTGGCGGGATTACACACGAATGCGCTGATTTCGGATACCTTTGCCAAGGCGTATAGCCAGAAGGGAATGAAGGCGTACGGAGAGCTAGTGCAGGAGCCGGAGATGCGGAATAAGATTGAGGTTGTCACTCACCAGGTATGTTGATTACTCTTGGATATTTTTTATTTTTATTTTCCTAAGGAGAGAGTGCTAACTTTTTTGATGTAGAAATGGTCCGGCGCGAACTATGTGGACAATCTGTTGAAGATGGTGACTGGTGGGGTGTCGTCGACTGCGGCCATGGGAGCTGGTGTGACGGAGGACCAGTTCAAGGGACATTGATTTCTTTGATGTGTATAATTGTGCTAGATTGCTTGAGTAGATGCTACTATATACCACATATTCACACTGTGTATTTATCATATCTTTGCCATTGACCGTTTACCATTTACCCCATATATGCCTATCGTATACCGAGCCGTATTTCGTCCCGGCGAGATGTCTTCTGTTAGCTGTTGATGTGTTGTAGCTGTGGTGCGGCTTTCGGCGGCATCCCGCTTACCTTTGGACAAAGCTCAAGTACCGAGATCCTGCTTAGTTTGGCCGGCTGCGACGGTGGCAGGCCCCACCATCCGCAGAGCAGATATATTATACCATATCTCGCCCACAACCTCACCTCGGAGACGCCAAAATACACAATTGTAATAAACTTTGGTTTTAGCCAGATCGCACAATGTCTCCTGCAACAATCCCGCAGGTCCTTTCCCCTGACCAAGTCCAGTTCTTTCACGATAACGGCTACCTGCTGATCGAGAATGCTTTAACCGCGGAAACCGTCGCCGCTCTGAAAGAGCGCACGCGGACCTTACTCGAGGACTTCTCGCTGGAGGGCCATCCAATGACACGGTTCGACACTGGCAAGAACGGCAGTAAACACGTTGGCGACGACTACTTTCTGACCAGCGGCGACAAAGTGCGCTTTTTTTTCGAGCCCGGTAAGTTACCCACCCACGCACATGCATACCGTGTATAACACATATGATACATACTTAAGTACTTACTTATGTATACAATTAATCGATGGATGAACACTTACTTACCATTGGCCTATCTCTGCATTCGCTACACCACAGATGCCTTTGACGCAACCGGCACGCTCACCCGCCCCAAAGAGAGATCCATCAATAAAATCGGCCACGGCCTGCACGAGCTCGAGCCTGCCTTCCGCGATATGACGCTCACGCCGGAAAACGTCAGCATCGCCCTCTCCCTCGGCTTCCGCGACCCGCGCGTGCTCCAGTCCATGATCATCTGCAAGCAGCCCGAAATCGGCGGCGAAGTCGGCCCGCACCAGGACTCTCCTTTCCTGTTTACAAACCCGCCGTCCGCCATGGGATTCTGGTACGCGCTGGAGGACTGTACCGTGCAGAACGGCTGTTTGAGCTTCATTCCCGGATCACACAAGTACAGTCCTGTCACGCGGCGCATGGTGCGGGTTAACGGCGGGGCGGACGGTACAGGGTTCGTGGATATCGAGCCGATCAATGCGCGGGATGTGGGCGAGGGGACCAAGAAGCCGGTGGATGGAGATGGGGAGTATACTATCGCGGAGGTGAAGGCGGGAACGCTTGTGGTTATTCATGGGAGCGTGTTGCATAAGAGCGAGAAGAATACGAGTCCTAAGAGTAGATGGATCTATACGTTCCATATGATAGAAGGGGGGGAAGGGTATACCTATGATGAGCTGAATTGGTTACAGCCGACGGCGGGGGGGTTCTCGCGGTTGCGAGATGTTGTGGAGAAGTAGACGCATTTTCTTTTACACACCATTCATTACTTTATATTATTGTCCATCTAGCTACACATTCTACGTTTACACTGCTATATCTAAGTTTTCCTAAAAGTGAAGCCTTTCAATTGAATTCCCACAGAATGCATACTTCCAATATGGTTAACGCGCACGTGCAAGCAGTTCCACCAACTTGGCTTGTTGCATTGAGTCGCCAGACTGTGTTGCCGGAACGCACAGTTGATCACACGGCGCGAAAAAATTCATCCCGCAGACCGTCTTTGCCAAATATAAATTTAAACGTTGCTCTATCCCTCCGATATAATACATTCCATTCACAACCAGCAAGCTCGCATTGCCGCCTGCCTGCCCGACGCGGCGACCGGAAAGCCAACTGGCAAGGCTATAAACCCGACAAGTAGCGTTTCCCAATGCTCCACCCATCCCGACTAATATAATATAATGTGCCGCTCGCTCGAACCAGCGTTATCACACACCCCGCCTCCATCACCCTCCGCCTTCACCTTCTGCAATTCATGCTCCAGAAGGTAGCCGTCCCAGCCCGCCACAGCTACTCTTGGGTATGTAGCGATTGTCGAAAGAGGCTAGACTTAAATACTGCGGCCGCTCGAGCGATCGATGGTGTATCGGGATTGTCAAAGTTGAGGGGCCGGTCTGCAGTGCGGCACCAGACAATATGGCGGGCTCGGTTGGGTTTCTCAAATACGACGTCGGGGAGCCATGTTGGGAGCATGCGATTCTATAGCTCGGATCCTGCGCGACCACCTGGAGAGGAATCTGGAGAGCGGGTCGCCGACGAGAGTCTGGCGGGGCAGGAGGGGGATGTACGGTCCCAGGACAATTCTAGTGGAGACGCATATCAGCAGCACGACGAACACGACTTTCGAGAGACCGCAAACTTTGACCGAGAACTCGCAGACAATTTGAGCGGGACGGGGATCCTAGAAGAGACGACAGTCTCGGGACCAGACGTGGTGCCGCCTGCAGAAGTTACAAGACCTTTTACCAATGCCAACCCTCCAAAAACGCCTAGGACCCTCTATGCCAAACCTCCAAAGACAACCCTCTATGGGAAACCTCCAAAAACAACCCGCTCTGCGAAACCTCCTGCTCCAGAACCCACTGAAGATCCCAAGAAAATAAATATACAGAAGTTCAGGCGGAGGGGATTTAGTAGAGAGGTACTGGTCAGGGAGCTTGAAAAAATCAATGCAAAGCTGGAAAGAGATGGATACGAGCTGCAGGACCCTAAAACCAAAGGAAGCCACAATCGCGTCGTTACTAGGAACAAAAAGGTGACAACCGGCTACGACCAAAGCCTCTTCCAGACGTTCAAACAGCAATACATCCAGCGGTATCGCGAGGGCGACCCAGCCGTGCTCATGGGTCGTACGCCTTCCTGGACACCATCCTACATGGAAATCAAAAGGCAGTATCAAAAGTACTACAAGGAGCACAATGAGAATCTTACCAAAACCCACGCGCAGCGCCAGCACTGGTGGAACGCACCGGACCTACGCAAGTCTTTCTCCCACGCGCTCTGGATACTCGAGCTCAAAACGGACCCGGAGATGGTGACCAAGTACGGCTTCTCGTCAGCGCGCAAGCACCGTAAAGTGGTACCGCAGGGAGAAGGGACTCTCCATGATTTTGTCGAACGCTGGCATGCACCACTCAGGGAAATGGAACCGGAAGCCTACAGTCATGTGGAAGGTCTGAATGTCTACGAACGCGAGGCCGCGATGAAGGAATCGATCTATATGGAACGGGCATCTGTACCTTGGGAAATTAAACAATTTCGATTGGACTACTTGCGAAACCTCGATGTGCACGACCTAGCGGCAAAGTATGGGGTCAAGCTGTCTTCGTTTCCAGCGACTTCGGAGGAACTTCTCGCACTCCTCCAAGCTATCAATTATGACAAAATTTCCAAGCAAGATCTTCGATACATACTTCCCCAGGGATATACTGATAGCGTTGATTTCCTATCTGAGACGGTAATCAATCTGATAGTATCCCATGAAGGCTTAAGGGTTCTCAACACCTCCATATTCAACGTCGCCATCAATTATTTGATGAAGCGGAACCAAATCAAGAAAGGCCGGAACCTCATCGACTACATGGATCATCTTCGCATAGCCATGAATCTGGGGACTTGGCGAGAGGCCCTTCGAGCCGCGGCGAGAGCAAAGGATCTATTCGTGTTTGAACGCCTCGTCCAGCGCATGGCGTTGAAAAAGCTTAGGTTAAACGACGAGGTGTGGTGGGCCTTCCTCGACTGCGCCCATACCCCAGGCCAGCAGCTTCAGATATTCCGATCAATGAGAAATTTAGGGATAGACCCGAAATTCATGGCACCGATACAGCTCCTCAAGCTCGCCTTCCAGATGTACGACGACCAGTTGCGGTTGGGAAACACAGCGGCGCAGGTACCCTGGCGCCATCTTGCCGGTGTCCCGCTCAGAGCAGATACGCTGAACGTGATCCTCGACTTCCTGTTCCGCAACAATGCCCTAGCGGAAGGCCGGGACTTACTCCACAGAGCGGTACAACTTGGAGTGTCTGTGGATTATGCTACCCTACGGATTATCGTCAAGCACTTTGGTAGACACGCACGGCCGATGGAGATGGTTAAGGCGATTAGGATTTTCGACTCAAAGTACGGCATAGTCAGCAATTCTGAAGTGATGGAGACTTTGTTCCGCACGGCGCATTTGAAGCGATACTACAATGTTGTGCGCACGGTCTGGGCGCACGCCTGCATGACGAATCAGGTTACCAAAGGCATGATTGATCGGATGAGACATGATATCTATGAGACGGGGAGGACCGCGGGTAAGGCTGGGAAGCTTGCGCTCGGCATCTGCTCTGAAGATACAGAGGCCGTTGTGCAGACCCCCGTGTGGGCGATGCGGCTGGTGTCCAAGGCGCGAGATCGGACCGGGTACCTTTTCAGCGAAGGGGAGGTGTATAAAAAGCCGTCGGCGATGGAGGATTTCTATACGCCACTTGGTGGTGGCGGTGATGGAGAAACCAAGGAGAACGGCGGCATGACTCAAAAGTATCGGGAAACTATCTTGGAAAGGCAAACGGTGCTGCACGAGTTCCGCGAGAAGGCTGTTACTTTGCGGAAAGAGCTGCTGCGGCTCGACCTTACCACGCACCTCAGATGGAAGCCGCGGTGCAGCTTCTCGCTAGACTTGGTGAGGGCCATTAAAAAGGACAGAGCTTTGAGATTGGACCCAGCGGTCAAAAATTGGACCCCCGTGGATTGGGCATGGAGTATGTTCCAAGTGAGGAAAGCGCCGCGTAGAATGGATTCTAAGGCGGTCACAAGATGGGACTGGACGCAATTACAACGGGAGAAAGAGGCTGCGAGAGAGAACCATAAGAAAAAGGCTAAACTTTTGGCGGAAACCCGTGCTCTTATGGAGAAGCTTCCAGGCTTTAAGCCACCAGAGCACCTGACGCTAGGGGACCTCGAATCGACACAAAAAGGAGACGGCAAGAAGCAGCCGGCAGGTGGTAACTTATACGCATTTTATGACCACGTCCTGGACGACGATTTGGATGGTCCTGAGTTTGCGGGCCTTGACGAAGAGGGTGATGGCAATAACGTCGATCTCTTCTCAGAAGACTCGGAGGAGGACGATAAACCTCTCGCGTAGGAAGCTGACGATAATCTTCTGGAGGACGGTGAGAGTTGCGAGAGCGATGAAGCAGAGGCATTCACTGATGACGGCAATACGGATTGTGCGGTCCCAGGGGCGCCCGGTCGCAGTTTTGAGGGCGGATGAAACTGCGGAACTTGGTCAATCGAGTGTTGTGGAGCCGAAGTTAAGTGAGGGCGCAGATGTATATAAAGATACCCAAAGCCGTGATTGAGAGGTCTGTCACATTTTATATGGCTCTCAGGCTCTGTACGATATGCACATGCTTGCTTTTTTTTTTTTTTTTACATATATATACTATCCTTTCGATTCATCAGCACATATTACTTTTTATCTATAGCTAGACATGTATATAAGTAAGTACTTTTACTTAAATCGGATGAGGGCGAGATGCCCTCAGATAGATCTATCTCATCATCTGATAGAAGACACACCAGAGACGGCGGGTCGGATGCATCTAGACCCGCCATCCGGTTCGTGTTGAAGACACTCGACTTGGATGCTAACGTTATGGCATCCTCACCTTTACCAGGAAAACTGAGCAGGCTAACTTAGCTAAGTCGAGGACGGCCCAATTGAGACAGCCCGATTCGAAAGCCGCGTACGATCCGTGCACAGCTCGTCCGAAAGAAAACCCAGCTAACAGTTGGGATATGATACCCAGGTACAGGTACCTCCACACCATCCATTCATTCGCTCGTTCGTTCGTTCATGCATGCATGCGTCTGCTGCCCCAAGCAGGTATTCCGGACTGCACTGCACTGCACTGCGCTAATTTGCGGCTGCCAATGGCTCTCGCTTTGGCTGGGCTTCCGGCATGCAGCCATCATTGCATTACAGAGTGTGGTGCAAGCCTCGTCCGTCTCGCTCGTCTTTTTTCGCGGGTTAGTTTAGCCTCGCGTCGATGGCCGCTTTTTGTTTTTTTCAACCCTCCTTCAAGAGTAGCAATGATCATTGCATCGAGCGGACATTGCCTTGGATACGGAAAGGAGCAGGAGCAGCAGCGGTTTAGTTCTGTACGTGACCGCACGGGACCCTCGTCCGAAGCCACCAGCCTGCACTATTCCTTAAGTAATCCGGTGCATTACACACTTGCCGGATGCCTGATTCGAGCAGAAGCTGCCTGGCCGCTGTTGCTGCTGCTGCTGCCCGCTAGCTAGCTAGCTAGCCGTGGCAGACATAGTATATTTCCCACCTTTGGTAATTGTCTGGTATGTCCTCATGTATAGTTACTTATCGCCGGCGAGGCGAGACGAGGCTGCTGGCCTGCTCTGGCTAGCTCTCCCGTACAGGTACATTGCATTTATTAATATACCGTACGCCATGCACGACTGTGGCCCGGTTGAGGGTTCAAAAGGCCGGCGCGTCCCCGTCGTCTGGCCTGGCTCTTCTTTCATCTTTTTTTCAGTTCACCTCCGTCTCTTGCATCTAGACTGCTGGCTCTTCGCGTGTTAGATTCAATTCATCCGGTTGAATCCCTCTAGTCATCTCTTCTTCTCTTGTTATCGCGTCTCCCTCATCTCTTTTCTCTCTCTTCCCCCTCTTCTCCGGGATTCATTGATACCGCTATCGCCAGAAGCCCTGAACACGTCCTTGTTTGTTGGGGCTGTCGTTGCCGGGCTGCTTCCCTCCCTCCCTTTCGCTCGCTCGCTCGCTTAGATCTGATCCAGAAACCGAGGCCTGCTGCTGCTCCACAGCCGGTGCGGAAAGCTCGAGCCGCTAGCTGCCCTGCCTGTCCACTGATTGATTGATTGATTAGAATTCAATCGTATATTCAAGGAGATATATCTTGTCGAGAGGCTGCACGCGACCATGGCCTCCGAAAAGAGAACCACCGATTTCACAGAGCCTACTCCAAATGTTGACTCTCCGGTCAAGAAGAAGGTCAAGACCGATGTCGAAGAGGAAGCCACCAACGGCCACGCCGAGCCCGTGGTTATTGAGGTTGTAGATGCTGAGGTTGTGCTGGACGCGCCAGTCCCCGAAGTTGAGGCCGCGCCTGAGCCTGAGCCAGAGCCAATGGCTGTCGAAGAAAAGGACGTTGATGTAGTAGTTGCCGATGTCGATGTCGATGTTGTCGACAGTAACGGAGCTGAAACCAAAGTTGACGACGCTGCTGATGCCGCCTCGAAGTGGACGCCTCCACCGTTCGGATCCGTGTGCTGGATCCAAATCCCAGCTAACGACGTCCTTCGGGCCAAAGAGTACGTCTCAGCTGCAACACATGCTTCATATATGAACTTCCACCCATAAAAATACATAATATAATATGCACGTAGTAAATGTGGGGCACATGCTAATCACTGTCGAGTTTCTTAACGCTTGCAGATTCTACAAGTCCGCCTTCGACGGCTTCGGCTTCAGCCCCAATCCTGCCGGTTACAAGGAGGAGGACATCGCCATGTTCACCATAAAGCAGACAGGTACTGTGCTGGCCGGCGGCATCACCAAGGCTGTTGAGAAGAACTCGGTTCCGTCCGGTGGAACCATTTTGTATTTCATGGTCGAAGACGTCGACAAGGCGCTAGAGAAGATTGTGGGCCTTGGTGGCAAAGTTCGAGAAGAGAAGAAGCCGGAGGGTGACCACGGTCTCATGGGATTGTTTGAGGATACGTGAGTACCCTAGAAAGTCTCCAAGACGAAGTCTTTTAAATACATTTTGCTAATCAGTTCGATGGCAGTGAGGGAAATGTGCATGGTGTCTACCAGATCAAGCCGCAAGCAGCGCCGGCTAGCGACGAGGCGAAGGAGTAAAAGTAGAAGAAGAACGGGATGGCAGGACCAGGATATTACGTAGCAGGATGAGGGAAGCATATTTCACATAAGCTGGATACCATGATATGTATTATTTATCTTTTTTTTATCTCTCAACTTCTTTTTTTCCTTTGTTGGGAAACTGGTGGTAAAATGGAATGAAATGGTCCTTTTGTTTGCAGTACATACATCTGTCTAATATCTGATTCTGATTCGATATCTGATACCTGATATCTGATATTGGCTTCGCGCTGAGGAATGTCCAACAAGGCGAAAAGCGTTGTCCCGTTGCCTGGTCACGTGACCTGGTCTGAGAGCTCGCTCGGCGGACTCTCTTTCCACCTCCCCGGAAATCCGTCCAGCATCGCCGGATCTCATCTCAGGGATGCTATCGGCTTCCAAGTCCAGGTTGCAACTAATCCCTACTCATTGATCGATCAGATGGCGTCCCGACGAGAACGCGACGACGACGACAGCCCCAGCCGCCTCCCCAAGTACCTCTCCGTCTCCGGGGAGGCCCTGGACCTTGACTTTGACCAAGGTTTCCTAGGTTAGTGTGAAAAAACCATTCCTGGTTGCAATATACCTACTAACCCGTATGGACTGTAGGACGATGTAGACACATCGATGAATTCGAGTCCTTGAACCAGCTTGGTGAAGGAAGTAAGCAGCATATTCACCACCCAATGAGACCGAGACGACGAAATGCATAGTATTATCAGCCACTCACATATCATTTCTTATACTTTCCCTTATAGCGTACGGCGTTGTCCGACGCGCCCGCGATCGAAAAGTCTCGAACCGTAGCGACAAGCATGCCATCGTCGCGCTCAAGCAGGTCCGCATCTTTGACGACGACCGCAGCAACGGCATCCCAATCACAGCCGTGCGCGAGATCTTCCTTCTGCGCGACCTCAAGCACCGCAATGTCGTTCGGGTGCTGGACATCGCAGTTGGCGATGACTTGCAGGATATCTACATGGTGATGGAATACGCTGAGCAGGTTGGTCTTGCCTGATCCTCCGGAGTTTAACACTCATATCTGGGATGGAGGAGGGGCCGTAGCACTCCCCTCCCTACAAAAAAATATAAAAAGACGGGAAAGCACACCTGGCTGGCTTATTCTTGAATCCCTTGGTGGAAACGCGCTCCCTCCCGATGCCGGACAACGCTGGACTTCGAAGCGAGGCGGCCTGTCGATTCGATTTTCGACCGAGAAGCACGTGCTCCTTCGAAGGAAGGCGGGCTTTGGCGGAGGATTCGAGGGGGTGGTTCCTTCAGGGGTATTCAGCGCTCCACTCCGAGGTTGCAATACTCTTAGGACTTGGCCAATCTACTTGACTACGCGCGTGTCAAGTATTCACAAAGCGAAGGTTAGTCAAAATCTGCGGATGCAGCTCTACGCTGCTGTGAGGACGTGCCCTTTGCTGATATAGATTTGATGTAGTAAAATGTCTGGCGAAGCAATTATTCGAAGGCTTGGAATATTTGCACGACCGAAACGTCATACACCGGTATGTATATTTACACTATCTGGTGGTAATGGTGATAGACCTAACACCAATTGTACAGCGATATCAAAGCCAGCAATCTGCTGCTTACGGCAAAAGGCATTCTCAAGATTGGTATGGCCATGACCCTCTAGTACCATATGGAAATGTACTCAAAGCCCATACTAATGACTGCCTGCATTCGGGTTGCTTGAACAGCCGATTTCGGCCTCGCAAGGGAATACTCCAGCCGGCCGTTGACGCCACACGTGGTCACCGTTTGGTACCGATCCCCAGAGCTGCTCTTCGGCGCATACCGATACACACCCGCGGTCGATATCTGGGCAGCCGGCATGGTCATCGGTGAAATCATCAAGCAGGTACCGCTGTGTCCTGGCGAGGGTGAAATCGAACAGCTCAACAAAATTGCGCAGCTGCTCGGGGTCCCTAATGACCGCATCTGGCCAAAGATTCACACAATGCCGGATTACCACACCCTGAAGTATCGGATCCAGAACCCGCAGCGCCAGAACCAGCTAGAGATCCAATTCTTAGGGCTTACGACGTCGGCAACGGTCAATCTACTAAACGCCTGCTTGACGTACGATCCGGACAAGAGGATTACAGCCCGACAAGCTCTATCGCATGAGTATTTTCGAGAAAATCCACCTCCCAAGGAACCGTCGCTGCTGCCGACATTTCCAGAATCTAGGAACAGTTCTGGAGCGGATGGTGCAAGTGACACAATTTCGATCCATGGGAAACGTGCTGGCGGGTACGGTGAGTCGTCTGGGTCAATTGGAAATTCCAGCTACGTCTTTGACTTTGATGGACATTTCGGAAACATGCCGCAGAAAAAGCGTCACCGACATGGATAACGTTACCAGCTTATCCCCACTTGCCTTTCTACTGAGATTCTCTCTAGAATAGGGGCACGTGCATAATCCTTCTTGGAAGCATAATAGGCGTCGGAGTTGGTTTAATACTTTTTATCTCCTTGCACCAGTGCGCTTGACTCTGCATGTAGAATATTAAAAAAAAAAATAAAAAAAATCCCGATCAATCAATCGATCAAGTCGATACAAGCCAAGGGCTCCACCAGCCATCATACGATGGTCACAATAATAGTATCCGAATTATAGGTAGCCGACGTAATCCGCCCGGCCGTGCAAAAGTGCAACTAAGAACAACACTCTCATATTCACCCCCCAAAATCTTTAATGTAATCCTACTCAACCACCTCCGACGACCACTATTAAAGAACACCGTAGCATTTACCATCGCCACTCCCTCGATATTACTCATGCTTTAAAGGCTCTCCGCCACCTTCCATGCTGAGACAAAAGAGAAGCGAGAAAAACGAACGAGATATACCATGCCCCGCGCAGGCTTCTACGCCGCGGCCTTGGTCGCTTTTGTTGCTGGTAAGTTAGCTGACTCGCCTACTTCAGCTCCCTAACTAGCAGGCCCTTCAACCACCATCCATCTTAAAAGGAAAAACAATGGAAGCAGGAGAGTAATATAGTAGTATCAATGATTGAGAAGCTAACGAACTCACGTGCTAGCGTCGGTCCTTACTCTCACTGCCATCACGATCCCACGATGGCTGTCCTACTCTTACGAAACAGTGCGTCCCTACTTCCCCCACCAAATTCAATTAGTCCCACCGTCAGCCATCAAAACCTACCAACAATTCCATAGCAGCTAACATGTACCTGCTTTTTTTTTTCTCTCTGTCTAGCCCTCCGGTCATATTATGCAAACGTATGGTCTACACCATCGCTGTAGGTCAGGCCCTGGCACGGTAGACGCATGCGAACCTTTCCCGACAGAGTCGGACTGCATTGACGATGAGCATTTCTGCTCGCTATGGCGCACGACCGGATACTTGATGGACCTAGCAGTGTCGCTGGAAGTATTGATTATTGCGGCTTATGTCATAATCTTGATTGGTGGACGGGAGCGACGGGAGAAAGGGTAAGTCCTATTCGTTCCATCTGATTCTCTTCACCTATATTTTTTTATTTTATCTATTCCTTTCTATGATATATATATCCTTTAGAGGAGCAGGTGGGCTGACAAGGTGTTTGCTTTTTGAATATAATGCAGGTGGAAACTTCTATCTTCCCTCCTCTTTGTCAACGTCGTGCTGCAACTCATCGCCATGTCACTGGTCTCTTACGTTTATGAAAACGATGAACGCTTCTTCATCGGTTGGAAGCTCGATGTCTCGTGGGTGCTGTGCACCTTCTCGTGGGGCGTCACGCTTATCATCGCGGGTATGATTGCTATGGTCGGGTGGCTACTGCCTCCAGAGGATGGATACGAGCCACTGTCGGAGAGACCTCGAAGACGCTCACGAAGACGAACCTAAAATTGACATATTTCCTTACCAACTCTTTTACAACCCTTCTCTAATTCTTACCCTTTTTCTTTTTCTTTTTGATTTCTATTTTTTGTTATATACAAAGAAGCGTTCGGCAGGACCTTTTCGACCTTTTCGTTCTGGGTGTACTTATATTGCGTTTGATTTTAGCCGGCGAGCTGTGTGTCATTGAATGCGTGCGTGCGTGCGCGCGGGGATATAATGGGAGTTATTGATAGCGATAGTGGGAGGATTAATTATAGCTAATGATCGAGGTTCTAACCAATCTCTAGACTGACTGACTGACCGACAAGAATGTATTTATCAGACTCAAAGACTGAGCGTTCTAATGAAGATTATATTGCATTATCTTCCTCAAATAGTATTCAGCTGATACAATGCAGTGCTTGCACGCCGTAACTAACTAAGATTACTATGAAGCAGCTCAAATGTGCGGATCAGAGCTTGCCAGCAGTGGACCAGTAGGATTACTCCATCTTTTCTTCAGCAACGTAGTGCAGATATGACCCCAAGAGCTTGGTTCCTTGGATATAGTTCTTCTTGTCCAATTTCTCTGTACGAATTGATGGCGGTTAGCAAAAGCGACGACCGAACAAGAATTTCTCAAAAGTTCGACTCACCATTGATGGAATGCGGCTGATCCGTCGAAGTGCCCATCGGCAACAGCAAGACATTCTTTCCGGTCTCTTCCTCAAACGTCAACGTGATGGGGATGCTACCACCCTCCCTCGTCAGGTCAGGGTCGACGCCCCAAACCTGCTTGGTAGCCTTCGCGGCCGCCCTAAAGTTCCAGTGATCGGGATCGGCGACCCACCATTTACCGTCATGGATGAGCTTAACCTCCACCTTATTGTTCGTATTGAGATTTTTCGCCGCCTTTTCAACATGGGCCTTGACCAGTCTGGTGACTTCGTCCAGCTCCATGTTTGGCACGGTGCGGATGGAGAACTTGGCGGTGACCTTGGCGGGGATGACCGTCTTCGCTCCAGGAGCGTAGTAGGCACCCTCGACGCCGTGAAGCGACAAGGAGGGGAACCGCCACCGCTTCATCAGGGTCTCCTGCTTGTCTGTTGAGATTGTGGTTTCCGACCCCAAGGCCTCGTAGAGAGTGGGCATCTCAAAGTCGATGTTTTGGTAGAGCGATTTCTCCCGTTCGGTTAGCTGGGCGACTTGGTCGTAGATGCCATCGATCAGAATCTTGCCCTTGTTGTCGACGAGCGTCGCCATGAGGTTCGTCAGGTCGGTCATGGGCTCCGTTACCGTGCCGCCGTAGACGCCGGAGTGAAGGTCCTGGCCTGGGCCGGAGACTTCGAGGGCGTAGTAAGAGCAGCCGCGGAGACCGTAGGTGAGGCATGGCTTTGTGGTGCCCAGCCAGCTATAAGTGTGCAGGGTTCCCCGGGTCAGCTAGGCAAGAACGTTGGAAAATAATAATATATATATGTGTGTGTATAAAATACGGGGTTGAGGAGGAAAGTGTGAGTTGAATGCTTACTAGTTGTCCGAAATGCACACGGCATCGGTGTCCTTGTAGAAGTTCTTGGCCTCCTTCTTGATGAGCTCCTCGAGGCCTTCGGACCCAGACTCCTCCATTCCCTCAAAACACATCAGAATGTTGACCGGCAGCTCCAAGCCAACCCTGCAGCAAAAGATTATTAGTACCACGGCCGCTCCCCGACACTGCAGAAAAAAGGAAAAGAGAGGGCTAAAATATATTATGCCACTCACTTCTTATGAGCCTCGATAACATTCAACCATCCCAAAACAGGTCCCTTATCATCTGTCGAACCCCGCCCAAACATCCTCCCATCCTTATCAATCGTCAGATCGAACGGCTGGGAGTCCCACCCGTCTTCCTTGAATGCGGGTTGCACATCATAGTGGCCGTAAACCAGGATGGTACGCTTATTCGGGTCGTTGCCGTACCGGCCCAGCAGGATTGGCGGGAGGTCGAGACCCGGCGACTGCTCACCGGGGAGGTAGTACGTGACGGATGCGCCGAGAGTTTCGAGTTCGGCCTTGAGGAAATCGGCCATCTATAGTGTTCCCATCATGCTTAGCAAACTCACACTATACAACGGTACTACTGCGCTGCTCGGGCGGTGTGGAAGCTTGAGAAGCTGTAAGATATGTAGGTATATGCACACACCTTCACGACATCAGGGCGTCTTTCCGGCTCAGCGGATACAGAGGGTATCGCGACCGCCTTGCGGAGACCTGTATCCCGGACGACAAATAGTAAATATCAAGTCCGCCATATCTACAATAGACTGCGGGAGGGTATGTTATTATGGTATCACGCACGTTCGATAAACGCATCCTGCAGAGCATCGACCCTATTCGCGTTCAGCCATGGAATTAGTTACAAACTCTCAAAAAAGCAAACAAAAACATGCGATGCTAAAGTATAACATACTGATCGTAGTAAGGCTTCAAATCAACCGGCATCTTGCTCAACGTGCTGTACTTTAATATCGCGTGGTGTTGGATAGTGGTAGTGGTAGTGGCAGCGGCGGGACACGAATGGCGAATCCGAATGTGGGGTGTTGATAGTGGGGCAGCAGCAGCAACAGCAGAAGGTTTCGGGAAACGAGCTGCGGAAAACTCGCGCGACGCAGCTGCAGTCTTGATACTTATACTTTTACTCCCGCTTGCCCTGCTCAGACGACCCGGCAGCCTGAACATGCGAGTGACTTACTTGCTGGGTGAAATGCACTGGGGGGATAGAATATTCGCAGTTTCCTGCATGTGCTCAGGTCGACCTTTTTTTTTTCAAATCTGACCGGAATTCGGCTACCCGCGCCTTATCTCTGCTTGCATGGGCATCGCTTTTGCCCTATTCTGGAAGTCATCTGGATGGCTGTTGCTACACTCTGGGCCGCCTAGATTGTTAGACGTTTTTTTTACAGTTGATGAACGGCTAATACGAGTGGCCGTAGGCTAGTAGTTCGTAGTCAAAGCGTCCAACATAATTGGTGTCGAGCATCGCAGGCACCGTGAGATGTAAACTAAAAATAATCATATCCATATATACAGACAGATAAAGCATATATACCTTTTGGTTCATGGCCGACTGGTATCTCTTTACACGCAGCAAGCTGTAGATGCGTCAGAGCCTAACCTATACTTCGCACCACCATCATGCCAGCAACAATGCCGCGCAACCAGCGCCATAAACCATGATAGCTCACACCAACTATCCGTCCATCTATCCACCTATATACCAGGAGCCGACGCTGTCAGGTCACGTATATCTCCAGACCAAAGCTCAGATCCTCCACAAATGCATCCTACCAACCAACAACTGCCTGCCTTCCTTCAACAAGAGCAGCATGCCATCCAAGCCAGTAAACACACAAGCTAACAAAAAAGCCTCACCCGCTATAAATCCTTCCCCCAAAGCTCCCGTCTCCTCGTCCTCGCCTCCCTCGCAAACCGCCTGATAGGCCCCCACTTCTTCTTCACCTCCTCCACTTTCCCCTTCATCTTCGCCTTGCGCTCCTCCGTCGTCGGCGCCACCATACCGACAAAGAACTCGGAACATCCAAACTTCTCCGCCAGCTTTCTCCGCGACCACACGTCCGGATTGGACGCTCTTAGCCGCTGTATCTTCTTGACATCCTCCTCGGTGAGATGGTACGTCTTCGCGTACGGCCGGGACAACGCCGGCGGGAGCTTCCTGTCCGTCGGCGTGCCGTCTCGGTTCAGGATGAGCGGGCGGGCAGCAGGTGGGGCTGCCCCCGGTGACGTTGGCGCGGACTTGAGCACTGCGGTTTCAGACGGCGGCGTGTGCCGCGGGTCTTGCGACGGGAGGAAGAGCTTTGGCGTGATGAAGGGCGTGGGTGCCGCGGCGGGAGGGTTGTGCACGATGGTTGGGAAGGGAATGGCGGATGTGATGTGGCTGGGTTTGGTGAGGTGCGGCGGAGCGTGGGTGGATTGGGAGGGGATGGTTGAAGCCGTTCCGATGAAGGAGGCGTGGGGGTGCAGTCGGAGGGCTTTGGTCATCCGTCGGGTGGTGGATTTGTAGCGGATCTGGGCGAGGAGGGTTGTGGCCGTTGTCGTCGTCCGCCGGCGGGTGTTCGACGGTATCGATCGTGTGAGCGCGGGGAGGGATGATGAGAGGGCGTTCATTGTGAAGGCGGAAGGGGCAGCCATTGTCCTCGTGTGCCAATCGAGCAAGCAAGCCGGTCCCCCTTGCGTTTGTGGCCGGTGGTTTGGGGGGGGGATTCTCGATAGTGGTGGAGTGAGTGGTGATAATATCGATTTCGACGTTGAAGTTGAATTTGAAAATTCTCGGCTCGCAGGCCGATTTTGCTAGAATGGCAACACAACACCATCTGTATCTATCTGTTACACAGGAAAGCTAGCTGGAGTTAAGATTTTTAAAGATGCCTGAGAGTTTACGTAGTAAATTTCACAGAAGAGGAAGCAGCTACCGGAGATACGTGTGTTCATATACATATACAATAATACCGAAATAAAAGAAAAAGAAAGACGGATATAACCCGGGAAGCAGGCAGGCAATGCAGCAGGAAAAAAGCAAGCGCACTGAATCCATGGATGATATTGATATCGGAAAAGCAACAGGCCCACCAAGGCAAAAAAAACAAACACAACCAGCTTGCGTGGAAATCCGAATTTAATGGAAAGCACCCTCAGCCTCCGGCTCAATTAACCAAGGATAGCAGATAGCAGGCAAATGAAAGGAATGGATTTGTATGCGAAAGAAAGAAACAGAAAAACAGACTTTATTCCACTTCTAAAACGCCTTCGAAAGACAGATTAAATGGAATATTTGTAAATAGAGGTGACATGGGGTGAGGACGGGTTCGACGGTGGACAAGGGCTCCGAGAAATAACATTATTCCATTTGGAAAGTAAGTTAAAGGTTCTGCTTGGGAGTGAGATAGAGGTATGATGTATATAATGAGGATGTCGATTCTTGAGGTATCGAGTCCGCAACTGAGATGAACAGGAAGACAGGAGAATTCGCAGATGCGACGGGTTGAAGGTTCTCAAGGAAATTTTTTTGCATAGACGCCGGAAGGGTATTTTCTTTTGTAATTGCAGCCGTTATGTACCCGCGCTGCGATAGCACATACAAGGGAATAAAACAATGAGGATGGAAGGAAAGAAGGATATCGAACGAGGCGGAAACCAGGAAAAGTGCGGACATTAAAATCATATAGAACTTCCCACCGTGCCTTCGATACCTTCCCAACATCTTTTAAACAAAAAATCGTACATTCTGACCCACCGAAAAAAAAACCCACCTGCAATCATTCAATGAGTGCAGTTTCATATATGAAAAAAAAAAAAAGTATTTGCGCATCAAAATTTTAAAGGACGAAAATGTTCCGGTGAACAGAAAAGAGTAAACCGAGAAACGCGAGATGGCAATGAATTTCTCCGTGGTATGCTTGATCGATGGTCTTGGGATAGAAGAGACGTGAAAAAGTAAGGAGATTCGTCAGGGAAAAGGAAAGAAAGAAACACAAAGATCACGAGAATCTCCTCGGTCCGGGTGGAGCCATGCTAACTTGGGGAACAGGGTAACCGTGGTGCACTTGACCGTAGTCACCCTGAGTTAAGGCCCCAAGTGCGTCCAGGCCAGCCAACGGCGGCGCACCGGGCCCCCGACTAATCGGGCAGTCTTTGTGAGCAAGAAGTAGTGTTTTGAGTGTGAGTATTTCTTCACGAAGGTTGGTGACTTGAGCATTCAAGGCATCGTTCTCGGCCCCGTAGTATTCCACCTTGGCCTGGAGATTGGCCAGCCATTGCTTCTTCCGTTGGCGACATTTCAATGCGGCGACCCTATCGGTGCAAATTGTTAGTTTACGGTCGCGAATAGATATTTCACAAAAAAAAAAAAAAAGATATTATCCTGTGCATACCTGTTCCTTTCCAAGAAATTCTTCCTCTTCTCCTCGTCGGTCATCTTTTTCGGATCTGTGGATCCACCTTCCTTATCATCCATGTCATCCATGTCATAGTCATCCATATCGTCATCGTCCTCATCTCCGATCGAAGAAGCCGTCTTGCTCTTCTTGATAATCGCAGAGGCTTTGGGCTCCTCAGCTTTTCGGCGATTTCCAGCCGCCTTCGTCACTCCCGCATTGATTGCACCCTTCTTGGCGGCAGCATTCTTGCCTTTCTTGTTCTTGGTGGTTGTCATCTCGGCACCATCGCTGCCAGCCATATCATCACTCGCTTCACTTTGTCCGCGTGTTGCTGTGCTCGCATTTCTGCTGTGTCCGCTGGTCGCGATCGAGTTTCTCTTCATATTGTTGGTGCTTCCTGCAACGTCAATGCTCATGGGAACGGCCCCATTCGTCACAGGGACGGGCACGGGTATCGCGATGTTTTGCGGCATGTTTGCTGGCACAAACTGGTTTTCTGTTTGGTGTTTTTGGCCCTGCTGGGCGAGCAGATATAGCCCGTTGGCGGCAGAGGCGGCATCAAAGGGATCCGACGGGTGGCGGGGTTGCTGCGCTTGTGGCATCTTGTTCACCCCCATCCCGGTTACATCCATGGGATCGGGGTTATCTTCCGGTTTGGGAACCGGGATTGGCTGCGGTGCAATGGCTGGTTTCGCAGGTCGGTTAACCGCTTGAGCGACCATGGCAGTTTTCTGAAATTCAAGGGTGCCAGGAGTCGGTCCACTTCCGAACCCGAACAACGCCTGTGTGTTGGGAGAGGGAGCTGGGAACATACTACCACTACCTCCAGGCGTCAATCCGGATCGGATGCCGGACTCATTGGGTGTCAACCCAGTCCTCAGCGAAGCGTCATATGTATGCCCGGAAGGGCCAGTCAGCATAGCAGGGGACAGCGGTCCCGATCGCAAGGAGTTGAAGCCCCAGTTGAAAGTGCTTCCGGTGCCAAAGTTCGTATTCGGAGAGGCAATCTGCGATGCCGGGGGCAGTAAAGCCTTTCCTGGTGTGAGAACGTCAGGTTTTGAGAACGACTCTTCAAATGGATTCGGCTCTTCTCGGTACTTGTTGGAGGGAACTTGGGAGAAATAATCCCCGGAATCGTCAGGAAGGGCTGCAGGAGGTGGGGGTGGCGGCGGAGGCAAAGAGGGTGCTCTTGTTTTCTGAGGACTTGTTTCTGCGGTTGGAGCAGCGGTACCGTTCACGGCCGAGGCAGCTGTTGTCTTGGAGTTGGCAGCTGCTGTATCGGAAGCTTTGGACGCGGACCGAGTGTGAGGTTGTTTGGTAGTACTGGGTGAGGTTTTCGATAAGTCTCGATTTGTGACCTGCGGAGAGCCCCGCTTGGGTTCTGTATCCATGAGCAGGTCTTGTTAGCAAGGGATGTTCTCCGATCAATAGTATCACAAAATCCGGGGTATTGGTGAAAGCAAGGCATTTCTGTGAGTGGTGTGTGGGTGGAGAAAAAAAAAAACAATACTACAGGTGGTAGGTATTTTCCAAAACAGCCGTCGAAGTATTTATTGCAACAGGCATGGGCGGATTGAAATGACGGGACCAGACCAAAAAAAAAAATTGGGTAACAAAAGTTACAGCACTTTTCGAGTTATTTATTTTTTTTAAAAAAATAAAAAAATAAAAAAAACAGAAAGAGAAAGAGGAAAAGTTAAAGAACGACCATGTGGCACACTGCCCGCTGTACAATGGGGTGATAATAAATGAGAAGATCCGGGGAAGCAGCAGCCGGGGAGGGAAAACTTACCATCGAAATGTCGCTTGGTGTCGAGGGGAGAGTTGATACGGGACGAGGGCCCCTGGGACTGTCGAGTGGCTACAGCGGCCGACATTTTGTCTCTTAACTTGTGAAGCTGTTGCTCAGAATAATCGAGTTTCCTCCTATGAAACGCCCCCCTATAGGAATGTCGGGAAAGGGAAGGATGACGACAGTATGGGATCGTAAGGTTGTCGTCCTAGTTCCAATGCGTAATTATTCAGGTATATAGGGCCGCCCAAAAGCGAGGCAAGAATGAGCCGGGGGAAGTTCAGGTCACGGCCGACTTTTTGTGGGCAGAATTTAGCTTCAGGGTATGACGACAGAGGGGACAGCCAGTACGCTGATTCGATTTCTTGGCAGGCTTGCTGGCGCCTGGCGCTGACGTCCCTTTAAACTCGAATGTGTATTTCTGCAGAGGTTTGTGAATCCGAATGCAGCGACAGATCGGGGCTTGGGTTGGGCACAGAACGGAAACTCTATCAGCAGCGGACGACGACGGGGCTCTTCGATTACTACCACGGGTTTGGTTTGTCAGCATGCGAATGCCTTGAAACGGATCGAGCGAGCACGATGCACCGAAAGAAAGAACGGCGACAGGAACAGCATATCACGGCGGTAAAAGGAAAATAAAAAATAAACCGAGGGGAAGGGAAGGAAAGGAAGGGGAGGGCAAAGACAAGATTGTGAGACCGGCGCTGAGATCTGGCATGCCAATGACTGCGAGCAGTCGAGTGCGTCCGTCCATATGCATGGGGGGGCCAAATTCTAAGCGGGCTGCCACAGGAAATCAGGCCGGGCAGGAAAGAGGCATCGCAGTAGAAGCCGGGTAGCTAGCGTGATCTCGTCTTCTTCTTCTTCTTCTTTTTTTTTTATCAAATAGAAATCTTGACTTTTTCGATCCTTACATTTAAAGCTTGTGAATTGGAGGGTAAGGGCGGCTTTTGGGGGGCGGAAGGACTTGGAATTAGAAAAGAAAATAGGTGTGCGATGGGAAAGAGGAAGATGGGAGCGAGCGAGGGAGCGAGAGAAATGACGAAATAATGAGATGTCATGGCGGCCCCGAAAAACAGACCCTCGTGTCTGACTAATTAATATAAGCAGCCAGCCAGCCAGCAGCAGCACCGGCACAACGATCCAGCAGGACCCGACAAGCAGCCAGACGTCCAGCCGATGGGATCTATAAAATAAATCCAACATACCGACGACAGTATAATAATATAATAATAAAATAAAATATTATTATTATTATTATTATCATCATCCTTCCAACCAGGCGGAATGATGGGTGCGTGCAGCATTGGACGCAGACACACACCACAACACAACACAGCGGTGGTGGGCTATCGGAGAGACAGCGCCAGGGGACAGCCTATCAGACCGCGATAGAACAGAGGGGACAGAACAGAACAGAACAGAACAGGCCAGCCCACAACGGAGCTTCGAAGGGGTAGGTTAGAGGAGTCGAAACAGTGCCACCGGACGCCCAGCTGATTGCTCCAGAGGCAAATACACTCGAGCATATCTGCACCCCCCTCCTCGAGGTTGCTCCGATGTGGCAACAGCTAGGGGGTATGAGGGATCGAGACCTGCAGTAGCAATCGAGAAAAAAAGAAGCAGGTCACCCAGAAGGGATGCAGAGATACGACCGGTCACCAGCAGCAGGCGGGCAGGCTGGTGGGCTCTTACAAATCAGAGCTGAGGGCTGCCGAAGGGCGTTTTTTAGGGGAGAAGGGCAATGATCGGCCACGGCAACGGGGCTACCGTGAACAGGAAAGCGATAGACGGGTAAGGTGGAACACGCAAAGAAGATAAGATAGGACCAGAAGAGAAAAGGTAAGGTCGTTCGACACAATCGACAGGTTGGTCGTTGGAGACCATCGGCCATCCACAATATCAGATTGGATGCATCGTGCATATTATTTTGTATGGACGACATATAATTTGAGGGAGCAACCCAAAATGTGTTGCCAGAAAATAACACACAGCTTTGTGCTTCTTGCTGCTGCTGCTGCTTCTGACGCTGCTTCTTCTGTTGCTTCGCAGAAAGGAAGAAAACGAAAGAGAGAACACGAGGAAAAAAAAAAAAAACCTCCACAACTCTCACCCACTTACATTGAGAATATCCGATCAGATAATCGCCTACCCGCCAGAAACGTGATTCCGCGATCGATATCGAGCTAGGCAAGAACCACAAAAAGCGATCGAGAATAAATAAAAAGCGGCGCTGAGGGCAACCAAAAAAATTAATCCCAACTCGTTGACCGGATGGGATGGCTGGTGCCCTGCGCAGAAAACGGGACGTTTGCGGCTGTCTGTCTGTCTGGCTCTGAAGAGAGAGAAAGAGATCTTGGTTGGATCTTGTGCACGAGCAGAATAGCCAAAAGGTACACAATCGGAACTCGATACGCTACGTTAAAACGAGCGCAAGACGATATACAGCTTTCCTCCGGGCGGTCGATGCGTGCAGGCGTGCGAGCGAAAAGTATCCAGCTGTATCTTGGATGTTCTGCGTGTTGATGGTGCTTGGTCGGGTTTGGGTCGACAGGAAAGGTGGAATGATGATGAAATGACGTACGATGGGAAGGGGGGAAAAAGCGAAGGGGGAAAAAAAAACTGACAAGAACAAGAAAAAATAAAAAATAGAAACGGACACCCAGAAAAAAAGGAAAGAAAAGAAGAAAAAAGAGAAATGGAAAGACCTCAACCACAAAACCCGAAAAAGGTTTCTTTTCTGATTTTTAATTATTTTTATTATTTTTATTTAAAAAGGGAGCACCAGCCAGCGATTGATTCACCACCCGGCCTGGCCATCCAATATAATCTATTCTACTGAATCAACAGAGCACCCACTCTTCTCCGCGCGCACGCACCAGCTGCCCTCCCCGGCCGAAGGGCAAAGTAGCTCCAAAGGGGAAGATGAAGAGCGCACGCCGGGGAAAACGAGCTGTAGAATCGGATGCACCAATGTATACCTGCATGAGAGTACATGTACCATCTACGTTGTGCATTGCTACAGCTGCTACATTCGCGGTACTTGGATTTGAAATCGAGAAGGCAATAATGCATATGTACATCTTGACAAGTTCATCTGCCCCAATTAATAATGCTGCTGGCAAAAACCCGCCTTTTGATTGCGGACGAGGGACATCCTTCAGTGGGTGACCAGTGGGCCGAGGAGCGACCGCCAAAAAGCCACATCTCGAACGATAACCCGAAGCCCAAAAAAGAAAAAGAAAAAGAACGCTACTGAAGAAGAAAAAGGAAAAAATGCGATAGCATCGAAACGGCCCAGCGGTCAGCAGTCCGTCGCCAGGGTTCAAACATATCGACAGCCTTTCTTTTGCCCTCCAGTAATTAAGTACTTAGCATTCGAGGTGGTCAATCCTGTGTGCCCAACGTTCCCACGTTAAATGCCAATAGTTTCCTTCTATCGTTCCGTATATGCCAGCGTAAATCACCTGGAATCCGCCCAGTCATCTCATGCAAATACATTATTTAAGCGTTTCTGCCGAATTGGCAAAGCAGCAAAAGAAAGAAAAAGAAGAAAATAGGGGTGCTAACGTCATAGGGAGCCCCAGAATCCAGGGAGAACAAACGAAGGACGGGGGGCCAGGAAAAGGAAAAGGAAAAAAGGGAAAAGGATAAAGCAGCAGAAAGGCAACCCCGGCTTCGCAAAGCTCTGACAAGGGCCTTGCAACAGCATCCCAATCCGCATATCTCCTCTCCCAGAGAAACTACTACTTACCTCCTACGTACACCACATGGCCCGTGCAAGAAATTAACCAAACGGAACAGAAAGAGAAAAAAAAAAACCTGAAATTTTACGGCGTAAACGAAACAGATAAAACAGTCGCTGCTGCATGGCGACAAGCTAACTCTGCAGCAGCAGCGCAGTCTCGTAACTCTTTTTTTCACCGCCCACCTGCATGAGGATTGTACCAATTCATCTGCAATCAACTGCATTGGACTGCATTGGGGCGTTCACTCGGGTTGCATCTACCGACCAACAGGCCAGGGAACCCTCGGTTTGCATTCCGCATGGGGGGTGTTTTAACGGCTGCAAAAAAAAGATGAGAAATACTACTGCTTCTGAGTTTTTTGCTAGCTTTGAACGAAACGTCTGTGCAATTATCAACCAAGTCTTGGCATCTCTGATTCGTAACCCAATCTCGCTGCTGTTGCTCCTGTCATAATTCGATAAACTCTCGAACGTGCTCCCCACCCCGGCGTTTCCTGTCAATAATAATATTAATTGAAACATCACGAGCGCNAAAAAAAAAAAAAAAAAAAAACAAACAAAAAAAAAAAAAAAAAAAAAAAAACAACACTGCTCCCAGGCGCTCTCGTACGATCGTGCACACAATGCAACGACGAATAACCGACAGTTGCCGAAATTCAACCACCATCAAAAAGGTGAGAATATCACGTCACGTTCGCAATCGCCCAATAGCCAAAAAGAAAAAAAAAAAAAAAGAAAGTCGTCGCCGTATTCCTAGCCAATCCCGGGGACACATCGGTCTCATGGTGGGGCACAATATGAAGAACGGTCTCTTCCTCGTTCCATGCTAACATTGAAATCCTAGCGCCTGATTGGTGGATACCATTCGGCGCACAAAAAGAGAGAATCCGAACACCATGTCTAAAACCGCTAACCTCAGGCTTCCTACATCAAGCTACATCTTACGAGGTCTTAGTTAGCTAAGGACTTAGCTCTTGCGGGCTGCGGGGTGGGTTCGATTCCAATTCGACTAGAAAGAAAGCGGCAAAAGAAAGCACGAAGAGAAAAAAAAAAAAAAAAAAAAAAGAAGCATGCCTAGACGCAGGACTTGCATCGAACAGGCGCAAAGAAGGAGAACAGAACACCGACAAAAAAACAAAAAGAGTGGATACGTCATCCCCGCCGGCACGTTTCACCGTCGCCCTCAGCCGCCCGTTTAGGCAATTCCACAATTCGTCAAACCGCCAAACGCCAACAAATCCTCCGTCCCGCAACGCAGATGGCTTTTTCCCAATCACCTGCTCCGATCCCGCCAGCTGCCCCGGTTGGCTCGTTCCCAAAAACCTCCAACGGCTGCTGTCACGGCTTCTGTACAAGGCCGTCTTTTTCTCTGCACACACGGCTGCGAAATTAGCCCCCCACCCGTTGCATGCATCTGCACAATAAACTCACAACCACCACCTCCTCCTCCTCGTATATATATACAAGTAGGTAGACCACAGACAGCAGCCAAGGTGGAGGCGGGCGGGCAGGCAGCACAGACAGCCGAGCAGCAAGGCAGCTTCCAGATCATTAAAGCATATCGATTCTACAGGACACGGACAGTAGGTACCGCTATTAACCCCCCCTCCTCTTCGCCTATCACATACATCACATCACGCCGTCGCGTACATTGCAGACGCCTTACATATGAATAAGTTTTTGTGAATTAAAATATATGCCAGGCTACCTGCCTTGCATGCACACACACATGCTACCTGCATGGCCATGGCACCCTCCGCTTCCATTAAGATTTCGTCATCGATACAATTCCATTTGTCTTTCTTTAACGGTACGGGGTAAAAATTACCACCCTTCTTACTGCGCTATTTTATTTATATCTCCGTGTATCGATAAAGTAAAAAAAAAAAAACGCCTCCCCCTCTTTTCTCCGATCGCGATCGATAACATTATCCTGGCCTGACCTGAATTTGGGGCTTTTTTTGAAACTCAGACCTGGGTCTCGAGCACATCTACCTGCACGGCGTGCCATCGGTGGAGAAGAACAAAATACCCTACAATAGCATTATTATTATTATTATAATAAAATAACTTGCTTTTCTGCTTTGCATTGTTGATCTGTACCAAAAAGAAAAAGAATATGAAAGAAAAGAATGAAAGGAAAAAAAGGGTATTAAACCTACCGTTCAATTGTCAATGGTAACCAAATCCTACATATATCAGTCAGTAGCAAATGTAAAATCAAAATATTCCAAA
Organism: Drechslerella coelobrocha; assembly: GCA_036971555.1. Classification (NCBI taxonomy): domain Eukaryota; kingdom Fungi; phylum Ascomycota; class Orbiliomycetes; order Orbiliales; family Orbiliaceae; genus Drechslerella; species Drechslerella coelobrocha. The sequence continues at coordinate 655,826 of JAJTUH010000004.1, forward strand.
ACCGATAGAATAGAAAAAAAAAAAGTTTCATCGAAAAGGACAGCTAGCTACAAACTCCACGCCAAACGTATGCATGCATGCAACAAGCTCCGCAAATATCAATCACCAAAAATCCAGGGGTAACCCCAACAGCCGGACCAGATAAACTTTTTTGATAAAGGCACGCCGTCGTGGGTTGCACAAAAGGGGGGGGAAAGGAAGGGATCGGATCCACCGCATCAACTATCTCTCGCGCGCGCCGGATGCGGCATCTCTGAGGGTCACCGCACATCTGCCGTTTTCACAAGCTGTCCCAATTGGGGAATTTCGACGACCGACGACTTTCGTTGCTTGTGTTGTTGCTAAACATACCGCACGCTCCGATGACGATGACGACAATCCAAGTATTATTATATTATATTTACCTACTTACGTACCTGCATGTACCTGCACCTAGGAAGGTAGTAGGACTCTAGCATGCCCTTCTCATCAACATGTCAAGATTACAGTTTGTCTACGCCATCATCTGTATGATCAGATATTACCATTGATATTCCGTCTACGACCGATACAAAGTCGACAAGGCTTCCACACGGCCTGAATACGATGATAAACCATAAAAATGAGACAACAGGATGTGGAAGAAAATAAATAAAAACGCGCATGAAAAAAAAATGATAATATATAAAAAAAAAGAACGCCGTATAAGAAGCAAATTATACACTCAAAAAAGAAAGTAAAAGAAGGAAGCAATTCGAATGATAAAAAAAGGACAAAAAGGACACTCGGGTAAGCATCGCCGTCCGTCACCGATGGCGGAAAAAAAAAAAAAAAAAAATGTAACCCAAAGACGAAAAAACAAGGCACCTGCCAAACAATGGATTTTTGAGTTTTAGTGGGTATGACCCCCTCATGTGCATGTACGAGCTTTTGAAAATAGCCTTTTAACGCTACGCAATTTACTTCTTGTCTTTTCCCGTTCCTATTCTTTTTCTCTTGTTTCCCTGTTCATTACGTCGTTTCATATGAAATGCTACGGCCGCGCACGGAGAACCTCCCGTAACAGGAGCGCCTCCATTCCACGACGTCATACTAATGTGTACGTATGCTGCCGGAGCTATGTTTTGCTTAACGGCGAGCGATAAGGAATTGGATGGATGCGCGAGAAAGGAACTATTGAAGAGTATTGTTAGCAAAAATCCAATAGGCAGGGAAATTGTTGACAGAAAACTTACGAAGCAGCATCCAAGGAATCTGAACAGAGCAAGAACAGCGTTCGACCAAAGCAAAAGTCTGAAGTAAAAGACCGTCCGGTCGTTGGCCTTGTTGCTGATACCAAACTTGTCAAACGCCTCATCGGTGACGACGAGAACCAAGATGGCGTTAGAAATCATCCAAAACAGAATCAGACGGGTACGGAAGCTCTTGTAAGAGTCGTCCAAGCTCTTCTTCTCCTTGGTCTCAACCGGCTTGTACGGTGTCAATGCACGTTTCACTGTAGCCTCGAACGCAGAGTCGATATCAGCCTGCGGCTTGTCCGGTTCGTCAATGACTTGAGCCTTTCCACCGTCAGCCGTCTTAGATTGAGCCGATGGTAGGACATCAGCCTTGTCAGATCCCTTGGTACCCCACGAGACATCGTGCCAATTGCAGAAGGCGTAGACGTTCAGGATGTTGACATAGGACGAAGCGATGAGAAGGTATTGCGGGAACGAGTGCAACATATGCCATGGGTCAAGATACAAGAGAGAGGACACAATGTAGAGACCAAAGGTAGCGGCGAGAGCGACCAAGATGACACCACTGGTTCCCTTGAAGAAGTTGTTGAAGAAATCTTGTCCACTCTTGACTGTCAAATCGAAGGCCCCGAAAGCTTTCACCACGAGGTACACGGACAGAACGATAGTGTACAGCTGGATGATAGCGAAGAAGACGAACGAGGCGATATATGTGTGTTTCGAACCCTTGGGTCTGTTACCGAGAGCAAGAACGAACTGTATCATGACAAGACCAAGATAGATGTACTGCAGAACGACGTTGATAATTGGAGTTGCACTTCCAAACGGCCATGGCTTTTGGGGAGGCGCGGGATTAGCAGTAAGACCCATGATGACGAAAGTAGTAAGCCAGAAGTTTGCAAGACCGAACCAAGAGAGGATGAGTGAGAAGATGTTGTAGAGGAGCTGGATGTGGAAGAAGAACATGCGGAACGGGTTGTGGCTAGACCGGTACAGACGACCAAAGTGGATCAACGAGTAGATACCGGCGGCGAAGGAACCGTTCAACCAACGACGACGCTGACTGATGAATTCGGGTGCACCTTCTGGAACGTCGGTCTCGGCCTTTGACAGCTTGACGTACGTCAAGTGCCATTTCTCGTTTTGTTTGGCTACCAACTCGAAGCAAAGAATACGATCTTCAGCTAAGAACATGTTCTTCTTGAAGATATTCATCCCCTCAATACCCTTTGAACCGAGGCGTGCCGAGAGAGTGTGGTCACCGTGGAAGTACTGCTCCAAAGGCCTACCAAGGATAGCGCGAAATCTGTAGGCAGAGAAAGCACCGGGAAGCACAGACACGTAACCGAACGAGGATTCCAACGGCTTGTCAAGAATGTTGGAAATCTTGTACTCGAAGTTCTGAGCCGCAACCAGCGGATTGATCAAGTTCTTGAGACCTCTCCCCAACATGGCGTGGATTTCACCGCAGGCGCCACCGAGATTCTTGTCATTGTAGAAAGCCTCCCAGAGATACAAGAGAGACTTGGGGCCGGGTTTGGTACCAGCATCCAAAAGAATGCAAACCTCAGGGTTCAAAATTTTGCCAAAGGCGTTGAACAGCCATCTGTGGGAGTTGATCTTCTTGGAGTTCTTCTGCTTCAAACAGAACATCATCTGGACTGGAGGGAGACATTGAGGGTCGTCTTCCTTTGGCCTGACGAGCATCTGCGAAGAGGTAACGGACAGCTGTGTCGTGTACTCGAAAATATGCGCCACCGTTTCCTTGGTGTCGATCTTCCTCTTCATGATACCGTCCTGGAAGATACCAATTGTGGCCAAAACATCGAGAGTGTCTTTGTCGCAAGGGTCGATACCGTCGAAAATCAAGCAAACAACAATCTTCTGCCATGCTGGGCCATCTCTGTTCCAAAAGTCGGACTTCTTGAGGTTGACAATTTCCCTGATATTCTGCATAACACCGTGCAGCGTTCTGGCAGTGAGAGTCTTGTCTTCATTGTAGTAGGTGATGGCAACAAGCAACTCGGTAGATCTGTTGTACATAGCCGGACGAAGTGTGTAACCATTCTTGAGTGTAAAGTCATCGGGATCGCAAGTAGCCGCAGTGTCTAAAATACCATTTTGTCAATATTCGGTCATCCACAGATTTCAGGTCTGTTGATCGCGTATTCTTACATCTCAAATGAGTGAATTCTTCAGTTCCACCCTCGAGGTCCTTGCTCTTATACTTCGGTAGGATAGCATTCTGGATTGCGGAGGGAACAGGGTAGTCGGTGGCAAAGACTTGACCTTGGACAAGCTTGATTTTTCTGGTAGCGTATCTACGCATGTTTGATGGCGCCTGTCGTTCTCTCCAGGCCTCCGTAGATGAAGCCTCTGACCGGTTGTATGGGGAGGCAACGCGAGTTGGAAGTCCAGCAAACCGCGTCCCATTCTCTGGATATGGGTGCTGGATGTCGCTATATTGGGTCGTCGGCCTCGCATTTGGAACGTAGGACTCTGTTAGAGAATGATGTTGAATCTCGCCAGAGTTGAAAGGATTGTTCTCATCGTATCCGCCAGCGGCAGCAGCGGCGTGATGTTCAGGGTGAGCACCCGGTTGATTGAGGAGGGTTCGTTGCTCCTCTCTCTCGTCGTAATCCTCATTCGAGGGCTGTTGCCCGTACGCACCAGGGTGCGGCTGCTGAGGCGGGTAGCCATAGCCGCCCGGTGGGCCGCCGTAGCCTCCTGGTTGAGCCATATTTAAGGAGGTGTTAGGTGGATCTTAAGCGATATGATCTCGATGCTCGCTTCAAATCGATGAAAGTAACGCGGTAGTTGTAACGATGGATTCAATGGTTGAATTTAGTCTGGAGAGTCTGTTCTGATGTCTATGCGGCACGTTAGCTGCCATTTGGAACCGCTAGCTTCTATTGTTGAAGCTCAAGTACAGCCACAACGAATATTTCAAATAACCCCCTGTTTTCCTCGGAACCACGAAACAACAGCCACCGAACACGCAAAGTGCCATAAAGGCTTGGGGTGGACATACCAGATGCAGATTGTATAGCTGGTTTTTGTTCTGTCGACGGGCTCAGGGCGTCAAACGCAAAAAAACAATAATGTAGTGTTTGAACTGTTCACGCAAATGTCGCTTCCCACACAGCAGGACCGGAGGAGAACAGGAGAAAAAAAAAAGGAACGATTGGCTAGACTTTATAAGCAGCGGCAAGTTAGAACAAGACGTCAACGAGACTTGTTGCGGCAAGCGAAGGTGGTTATTAGGAAGAAGCCTGGCCCCGTGAAATACAAGGAGGCAGGACCCGAAACAACGATCTCTTTTGTGTTTTTGTTTTTTATGGGGAGCTGAAGGAGAATGCAGAGGAAATAATCGGACGGTTGGAGAATGGGTAAAATGAAAAGATATAAAAGCTTGAGAGGAAGAGGGAAAGAGAGGGCCTTTTTCAAATACCTTCAGGGGAAGAAGACTGGGCAAAAGAATGTTTATCGTAGGTGCCTTTAGCTTTCTGCAGGCTTTTGCTTTGTTATGAGAGCCGCTGCTACTGCTGATTGGTGCTACGACAAGGGCGAGGCTAGCGTCTGCGGGCTCGTCTCGTCTACCAGCTGGCCGTGCGACGAAAACAAACTGTTCTTTGGGGGGGGGAAGAACGAGAGGGTAAGGTCGATGCGAGTTTGAGAGGTGGTGTAGTGGGTACGTACCGGACAGGGCGTTCAAGTGAAATGAGGTAACGCGACAGGCGGGCGGACGGGCAGACAGACAGACAGACAGACAGACAACAATAGTATATAAATATATATATATGTATATCTGGCGGCCGTGGTATACAAGCAACGCCACGGATATACAAGAGGGAACCCAAGGAAGGATGAATGAAAACGAAGAGAAACGAATCTACTGCTGCTGCTATTATCTTGAGGAATGAAAAAAAAAAATAGGGAGTGGAGGAGAAGAAGATCGAGGCGAGCTTGAAAGACTGGGACGGGCGAGCTGTTAAAACAGAAAAGCAAAGGGTCCGAAAGGGAAGGGGGTTAAGCCAGCGAGAGAGGCAGAACAGAGACACCACACACGCACTCCTGCGTTCACTCTCTCCTTTTACAGACAGGCCGTATACTTTTTGCGGATCTGACGAAAGGTTGCGTATCTCTCACGCCCTCTCTTCTGTGCAGCTTTTTTCTTTTCTTTTCTTCTTTTTCCTGTCTTTTACTTTTTCTTTTACTCAGCTGGGCTGACCTATTTTTAAAAGGACCTCAGGGGCAGCCATGCAAACTATCGAAGAGGTAATGCAAATCCGTCTACCCAACCCTGGCTCGGCGCCGCCTGTCGACCACAGGAATTTGCCCATCGGAACGTCGAAAAAGATGCCTTCCAAGAAGCTAAGCTGCCGGCTACACCCCGGCCGACTTTCTAGAAAGGTATGAAGCTGAGTGTCGACGGTGGAGCTGACCTCGCCATCATGACCTTTTGAGCTGGTCACGACCGAGCTTGCATACATTTGGATGCGACCTCTCCACGCTTGGCTGCATGGAGACCACCTCCGTCAAGGGCAGGTGTATATTCAGTCGAGCCCTTTCTCTCTCGTCCCCTTTCACGTTCTGAACCCGCTTAGCAGATCGGATCTAGACGAATGCGAAGCTCACCCACATCCACGCAACTATAGTCCGTAGTTTAAAACTCAGCCGTAGAAAAAAGGCTGAGCTTGGCTCGCACTGACGCAGTCGGACACACCATCTGGCTAAAGTTCCCTATCCGAAATGATTACATTGATATACGACTATACGAGACCCAAGCTCTTGGTCTCCTTTAAACATATCACTCACGTTCTCTCTCGCTCGCCTCTTTTTTAAAACAGAAAAAAAGCCTTTCCAACTACCGTCCAAGATATGTAAGGTGAGACCTCTTGGACGAGAGTCAGATTTCAGATACCCCCCAGGCCGTGAACGAACAGAACCACCGCATTCGCACATGCAAAAGAGAAGCTCGCGCGTGAATTCATTCCTAACTGAACGACGAGCACACATACGTACCTGTACAAGGAGGTACAAGATCGACGGAGCAGAGGGTTTAGTTTCTTGGCATTTGGGGCATTGGCACCTTGCGACGGTCGACACCTTGCAAGATTAAAACAAGCTTGAAACAAAATGGGCCGTTGGGCCTTCTCCTTATTCCGGCAGGCTCCCTGAGTCCGTGAGCCAGTTGAGTTTGCCCTGCTCCTGGGCCACCCGCGCAAATGGATCGATGGAGAAGGTGTGCGGCTTCGGGTGGGTGGTATCCTGCGCATCTACGTTCTCGATGTGTCGGTATTACTGCATCTTGCTTGCCATTGATTCTTCATATTATTTCCCAAATCTTATGTTTTATTCCTTTTTTTCTTTCCGTTCCTCGTGGTGTGCTAAAGCATCGAGATCTTAAGACATCAAAGCCACATCGGCGAAAAAGAGGCTACCAAGACCAATCAACCCAACCACCACCAAAAATAACGGCAGGGGTGCTGTCAACCTCGCAAAGATATGTCAAGCAAGGGGAGCTAAAAATAATCCTGGCGCCACCGTCGCGATAGAACCAGACTAGAGAGCAAGCATTTTTTTATTATTTTATTTTGATGGCACCCGAGTCTATGAAAATACATGCTGCTCGGAGGTAACACTAGGTCAGAAGCATCCTTTGCCTCCAAATAATAATTCGCAAGCGATCTATGAAAAGACAAATTCTACCCCGTCGGACGGGGGAGTATTTTTGTTTAAGCATATCTTGGTTCATGCCCTCGAGTTTGCCGTTCTATATCTAGTTTGGTGCTTTGCTAAATTCTCTCTTTTGACAAAAAAAAGTCTTCCGTTCTGTAACGTTGTATGCATGTATTTGGCCAATGCCGGGAGTGGCGCGGATGTAGACACAGACACAGCCACACCAACGCTATTAGCAGGTTTGACTGAGACAAGAAACCGGCTCGAATGGGAAGCGATACAACAAGCTTCGTCGTGCTCACCGCTTCTAGGCAGGGGAGACAGACATCTCATCTCGGACTCGCATGGACAAACTCTGTTGGCCTACGGGGAGCCCGGGGCCGCAGAATGAAATAAGCTCGGCTTGCAGCCATTCCAACGGCGGAGACATGTCGTGTTGTTGACCCTGCACGCTCTGGCCGTTTGACGCTGTTGAAAAAAATCAGGTTGGACAGGCACAGCACAGGCACGCAGCAACGTTACCGTTTGTGGGGGCGAGGAGATCCCAGCAGTCGGTGCTCGTGGACGACCACGGCAACTCTCCACGTTGGCCTCCACATTATACGATCAGCAGATGAACCGTGTGTGTCTACCTAAAAGAGTGCGGAGGCAACCGCTCACTGGACTGGCGCCGGTGGCCAGTTCTGTCGCGTGTCGTCATGGCGGCCAGCATCCCCCAGCATTGAAGCCATCATCGTGACGTCGATACCAGTGTCTCTTGCGCGATACGGTTGGTTAGATTTGCCTGGTGACGGCGCAATAGCAATAGCAATGGCAATATCATTCTCATCCCTCATTTACAGGTTGCAATATAATTGTGTTTTTATTGCGCGAAATACCATTAATTTTTTTTTAATTCCCTGCTGTGCCATCTGATCTGTTTGATATATGCAAGCGGCGCATTATAGTCGTAACATATTAATATCCAAGTAATTATAATAATAAATAATATTACGGAGTATGTCAAGAAAAAAAACCCCGCCCCAAAATATTATGGTACGAAATCGAATTCCAGGTCACATGCCGATTAACTACTTGGACATCGGGATGCGAAGAGCTGTGGGGCTGGCATCGATATCGAATCCTTTCAGAAGCTCAAGCTGCACGGCATGTCAGCAAGCATCTTATGTTAGATTACGAGAGATGTCGTACAATACCCACTCACCGGCTCCCTAGCTCGCTTGCATGCAGCAGTGTGGGCTCGATGTGCATATCTTCGCATGTCTGTCGATGGCGCTATTGGCGCCCGTTCTTCTGACAACCCCGGCTTTTGCAATTGTGATCAACTGCAGATTCTAACGGATTCCGTACTATACTACTTTCTTGTTGCTTTCCACCCGGCGCGCGCCTCTGGGCGTTAGTGCATGCATCGCTGCACACCCTTCTGCTAATCAGCCGCACATTGGCATGCGAGAAGATGTGGTTGTCCAACAATCGTCTGTTCTAGCCTTCTCTCTTGTCCAAAGTACACAACAGATCACACACAAAAAAAAAAAACCTCAGTCTGGCGCTACAGCTGATTTATTCCTACTGGTCTTAAATTTCCACAAGTTTTGTGCTGCTCAAGGAGGTTAATGCTTGCTGTGTGCTCCGAATCAATTCAACCGCTTTAAGCAGGTCATTGCGCAGGCTCAGGGTATTTCGCTTCAGGATCGATTTTGTTAAGTCGCAAAAGCCTACGTAACCAACGTAAAGTTTTTGACGCCCGTTGTGGAACCCTTGCGTTTCCCGCACTAGGAAGTGTGTTAGACCTGCGAATCCTGTCGGTGTATACATTCTACGGCAGCGGCTAGAATCTCGGGCCTCCGCTTGGGACGGGTAAAAAGAGAGATGGAGGGAGAGGGAGAGAGGGAGAGGCAGAGAGAGAACGAACAAGGAAAGGAAAAGACCATCTTCGCATGGTGTTTGCCTCGATAGCCAGCCAGGTCTTCCTCCTCATCGGGGGACCTGGGCGACACTGCAACGCGGGTAATTGCAGGGCTCCCAACACTAACACTCGCATCAAGTTCTGTAACACTTCAATGGAGCTTGTCACAGGCTGAGGAGGGTCGCCCGGCTGGAAGGGGTTTGCAAACGGTCAGGTGCACGCGATTGCGTACAAGTATAGCCCGTTAAACTCGCCCGCTGCTATTAATATGAGTGGCCTTGAGGTTTCTTGGATTGATAAATCTCATGCGCATGCACTGTTGGGAGTTGGACGTGTGTGCATGTGCGTGATTGATGGGTAGCAGTAGTGTTAATTTTATATTAAATGCGATTCTCCGCTCGCAGCGCTGTTTTTGTGCCAATAGCGTCCAATCTGCAGTGCAAGCCAATCAGCGGAACCCGGTCCACCGACTCCCTTCTTCTCGCAGGAGCCGGCAGCCAGCCCAGCCAGCCCTGTGGTGTTTCCCTGACAGGGCCCTTAATCAACTTGGTTCGATATCCCTCTTTGCGCGGGCCTGCTGTGCCTTTGGCTCCAGAACGGAGGCCTGTTTCCTGAGCAAGACAACGATCCCCAGTCAATAAAATCGGCCTGTAGCGAGGGTGGCTGTAAGCCATAATAAAAAGGAACAGTGCAAATAAGAAAAGAAAAGAAGCAGCGCACCCGGGTGGAGAGATTGATCCTTTCCCTTATTATCAAAAAAAAACGCCCGCTTGCATTCCTCGCATTTTCTTTCCCTTCCCTTTTCCCGTCTCTCCTCCCGCCTGTGAGAAAAGACGATCCGCCCTCCAAGTCCTTCTTCGAGGTCGCTCGTGCCTTATCCGACCATATCTACACTCGTTTACTGTCCAGACACACTCACCTGCGTTTTCCATTTTTATTCTTCCCAGTTTGCTTGCTCCTCCTGCTCCTGCTGCCCAGTAGGAATCGGTTGGCGAGCAGTCACTTCTTCGCCTTCGTCTTCGTCTTCTTCCTTTTGTCTTGGTTTCGGTCCTTCGCGACGCTGTTACAGAAGTAGGGGCTCACCAGTTTGAGAGAGAGAACAAAAGAAAGGGGCGCTGCACGCTACTGCACGCTCTCAACCGTCAGACAACACAATCCACTCCGCTGCGCCCTGATTTGCTGCGACCTTCAAATCAGTCAGATCAGTCAACCACAACAACACGCACTCAACATCCCCCTCGCCGACTCCAGCTTCGCCCTCGACTGCTGCCTTCATCCGGACGAGGTCGCCTGCTGCTGTTTTTTACTCACGATATCGCTTACGGATGTAACTATCGGCCGACCCGGTTCGACGAATTTCACTCTCCTTTAATACCGTGCGTGTCTTTGTGGGTACTTGTGCGTGGACGAGCACAACGATTGTGACGACCGACATTTCTCACGAAACATTGGCCTCCCTCCTTTTCTCCAATTCGAGTCCTTCAAACAAGACCCGCCACCAGCATTGCCCTACGCGGTGTCTTCCATCCGAACTACTAGTCTCGTGGCAACAACCTCGAAAAAAAACATTTTTCTGATCTTGCGACCATACCGCTGCGGTTCTCTCGGATAGGGATTCTGAGTCGAGCATCGTGCTGAAATCCGTTGGAGGAAGATACTCGAACGTTTTCGTAGGGGGGCGACCTTTTTTCCTATCCCTCTCCTCTCTTAATAAATACCAAATATGGCGGGGTTTTCCACTTCAGCCATGAATGAGCGTATGTATCTTCTCCTCATAGGACCCGTATGCGATTTTACAATGAAACTAATGGAGAACTCGCCAGTGGCTCAATTATTCAAAAGACAAAGCAATTGCATAACATGTCCCGGCACAGCGCCCAGCTGCAAAACTCACGCATGCGACGATGGCTTAACGTGTGTCCTAACAGTCCAATCCTGCGAATCATGCGCCAAAGTCGAATGCCAAAGGTTGGTGACAAAAGCACAGACTAGCGCTCAGGCCGATGCGGCCAACAGTGGCAACAGAAGTGCTCCGGTAGGAGCAATCGTGGGTGGTGTATTCGGCTTCCTGGTTATAGTATTCGCCGTCGCATTCTTCATCATCAGACGGAACAAGAAGAAGCAGAAGGAGGCATACGAAGCCAGCCTTGCAACATGGGCGGTTGAGAAGGATGGAAGCAGTTCGTTCGGTGGATTAAGAGACGCAAGAGCCTCCACACAGTCCATGGGTTCCATCGCCTCGACGGTCTTGACAAGAGCCTCCAACGTCATCCAAATTGCATACATTCCTGGCGTCACAAACAGGTCCAATCCGAACTCACCTGGATTCCTCGGCGTACCTCCAGTCCCTGCTATTCCCGGCCAGCATCTATCTCCAGCATCCGAGGAACACTTCTTCTCAGCCAACGACATCGCTCGACAATCTGTCTGGTCCACCAATTCAGGCTTCACCGTCGCAACTGCCGACCCACGGGCATCTGTCGCAACTACCATCTACCGGAGTAATGCAATTGTCTCACCACTTGCCGCTACCGCAACTGTGGTCCGCGCTAAGGCCGCTGTCGTAACCGTGAAGAGCTCGCCCGCTGTCAGCAGTTCCTCTTCATCGCCGAGACACTCTCCGTCACACACTCCGCCAGTTCCAGCCCTTGATCTTTCCAAATTCCCGGCTCCAAAAATCGGCGACGGCATGCTCTCGCCAAGGGTGCCAGATCGGCCACCACAGTCCCCTGCCTTCTCTATCGGCTCCACGTTCCTGAACAAAATGTCCATGTCAACAGTCGAAGAGGAGGGCACCGATGGCAGACGGTCGACAGTATCCGCGAAAACTAACAATAATGACGAATCATCGCCATTTTCTGACCGGGCTTCTGTAATCACCGATACGGTTGCGCCGCTACGGATCAAGAACCCCGGCCGGTCATCGCCTGCAAGACACATGGAGGGTGATATACGGATGAGCTTCCGACCTGTGTCTGAGTTCAACAGTGACGAGAGCAACTCACCTCAGAGCAACCCAAGCAGAGGGAAGAGCCCATTCGGCGACGAGAATCGAGTCCAGCCGTAAACCGAAAGATAAATAAATAAAGAAAAAAACGACAAAAACAACCAAATAAATAAAACGAATATTAAAAATGAAAACTCTTTCTTCAATGGCTGGGTTTGCTTTCTTTTCGGCCGGTGTCATTTGTTTAACTGGGAGTTCTCTTTCTTTTTATTTCCATCCATTTTGACTCTGTATACGCTCGATCCTTTGTCCTTCAGCGTTTTTTTTCTTATTACAATTTCTTCACCCAATATTCCCAGACTTCACAGGATATGCAGCATACGGTTCTCCTAGATTGCTACCATCCCCAGTCTTCCACACTCGAATACTTCTAACCGTCTCTACTATCACTCGTGAGCGAGCCGTCATTTCTTTTGTTACACAAAACCAGGCTTTTTTTCCACCTTGCAAGCCTTTAAAACATCACTTCTTCTTATCACTTCTACTATTCTTAATTTGTCTTTGTCTTATTCAACCTCTGAATCGCTATTCGGTTTTGCTTCTGGTCGGCAATTGGGCGTTCCTTTCTATTCTCATCTTCACTTTTTTTTTTTTTTCTTCCACAAAAGAAAAACACTTCCATTCAATGTATGTATTTCTACTACAGGCTTATAAGGCGAAGAGGGCTCGTTAGAAACAAATTGAATGACAACTAGCCGCGATGTCTTTATCTATCATCTTTTTTTAAAGAAAAAAAAAAAAACCACCCTCGGGTCCTTTTTCATGCAATTAGCTACGCGTACGCCCGTGATTGAGTTTTGAAGCCCTGCCTGCCCGCCTGCAGGGCTGGTTTCGAAGCCAGAATCAAGGTACATGTAGGAGATAAACCACGCAGGCCCTCCGGACCAATCAATCAAGGTCTCCACCGACATCATTAATCCCGTGAACCGATTGCGGATGCTTGCATGCGCACGAACCCGACACGATTAAAAGCTTAATTGATTTATCAGACGAACGAAGGCTTAGCAGCTCGTCGGAATTCACCTCGCTTGAATTCCAAATCACAGATCGAGCCTAATAGCTGAGTGCATGTACATGTACGAAAAAAGAGAATCATATTAATTCGGCGAACAGCCGTCCGATATAATCGATCGGGTGAAGGGCTGAATATGTGGGACAGCCGAGAATAATCCTTTGGGACTCGCACGAGCGCAGCTTAGGTGAGATGCATAAGAAAAATGCCAAGATGTATATCATGCTCTAACGATCGCGTAAAGTTGATTATAAAACGGTGTACACAAAATAGAAAATGTAAAATAATCGACAGAAATAAAATAAAAAAAAGCGAAAAAGAATAATGTGGTGAGAAAAAGTGTAAGACGGGAGGGAGCGATGGGTAATGGAAATAAATTGAAAAGATGAACTTTTGTAGCTGTGTCTAATGCTGCGCCCGTGTTCGTTCAACCTCATACATGAAATCAAAGTAGGACTTATCGAAATGGTGCAGTCTTACATATCCATCCTCCCCACCTAAACGCCACGCCCCAGAAAATAATTGTCAGCAGTCAGTTTCTCACGAAAAAACCACCCGGAATCCGGCTATAGCAGACCTGCTACTGTATACTAACGGGGGTGTTAAGCTGTATATTCAAGCAACTTACCGGACGCGTACGATACACCTGCTGGGTGCACGGCAATAGTGTTCAGCGGCCCGAAGTGCCCTCTCACTCGCCCAACCTCATCCTCAAAGATCTTATGATAAAACCTTGCTTCGAATTTACCCTGCCGTGCTGCCGTAGTCGTCACGTCTCGCGCCTCTTGTCCACCGCCCAGGATTACGAAGTCCTTCTTCGCAGTGATGGCTGCGGAGTTCAGTGGCGTGTCTGTCTCAAACTTCTTGAGCACCTTAAGGTTGTCCACATCCAGAATCTTGGCAGTTTTGTCCTTCGAAGAAGTGATAAAATACGTCTTGTCGGCGGACATTTGTATGTCTGTGATCAGCATACTTCGCTCATGCACAGGGACGTTGAGGAGCTGTTCGCCCGTTTTTGCGTCGTATTGGGAAATCGTGCCGTCTTCATGGCCCGCGATGATATACTTGCTCAAGTAGCTCCAGGCGGCAACAGTGGCCTTGCTTCTTGAGCAAGTGATCTTTAGGGACGCCTCGCTAGCTTGCTCGCCGCCGATGTCTGGGTTGATGGGGAAGACCACGATTTGGCCAAGGTGACCCATACGCTGCTCAGTCGCACCGAGGAGGTACTCGCCGTCTTCGGAGAATTCAACGCGCTTTACGGCGGTGGGGAACTCCCAGGTCTTGATCAGCTTGCCGGTCTTCGTGTCCCAAAGTCTTATAGTGTTGTCGGCAGCGCCACTGGCTAGGATGGTGCAGGAGGGGTTCGAGTCAACAGTCCAGACGGCACCCTGGTGGCCGTTGTAGGTCCCTAATCTCTCGCCATTCTAAAAGGTACACGTGCAGGTGAGCACTTGGATTAGATATGTCGACATCGGGGTGGCGCTAGCGGGGCAGTACCTGCGAGAACCAGACGCAGATAACGTGGTCCTTCGATACCGAGAAGAGGAGGTCGCCGTCTTTGTTGTACTTGACTTGTGTCAAGGCACGTTCCTACGCATTCCCAGGGTCAGTCGGCGGGGGTCAATGGGGACGGTCGAGGTATGGTGGGCAGCAACTGACATGGCCTGTGTGAGAGAGGAAGGTTAGCGGCGATGAAGTCTTGCTATCGGGTGATCGAAGAGCTTGCCTTGTAATAAAATAGGTCTCATGGTGAGCTATCTGTCTGTGTGAGGATAGTAGGTAGGTAGAAGGGAGATAGAGATCGATATCCGGGGTGGAAGGGGGTGTCGATAAGCTGCCCGTGGTCTTTTTGATATTGGTATAGCTAGAATGAGCAATAGCTCGCACTTAGGCGTTTTGAGTGGGCAATTTTTTTTTATTTTTATTTTTATTTTTTAAGTTTTGTCCCGTGCGAAAATTACAACGTCGACAACACAGCCAGCCAACCCTACATCATGGACAAACACCACAAGAATTCTAGAACCACCAGCATACTAGCTGATGATATTCGAAACTGATCAGATGCTCTTCCGGGGAAGGCTATTTCACATATACACAGGATTTCTATAATGAATACAATACACAAGTACTTAAGTATTTAGACCAATAAGTCCTGATATTCCCCTAAAGGACCAGAACAATAACATTATTCCGGGAAATGGGATATCTATCGATACTGCTGATTGTTCCTCTGTTTGACAATCCCAACCAAGCAATACTTACTTCTGCTCCTCGAACGGCGCGTGAGTCATCGCGCAACCGAGTTTCGCTCGGAAATCATGCTCCGGGATAATAAATTTTGAACTACCTCCAGTTCCGCAACACAAGATACTCAGATTGTAGTTCATGAGGCTAAATATGGCGGCTCGTGGATCAATTGGTGGAGCAGGCTCATCGCCGTGGCGTTGCTGGACGGAACCAAAAACCGAAGCACCGTTCCAAGAACGAGCGCCCAGCTGGCGATAGTACACGAAGCTAAGCCAACCAGAAATGCCACATATGGTGGAACAAACAGAATGCACAACCAGCCGGCCGTACATCGGCGACACTGGTCGCGCAGGAAATTTTTACCTCATATTCATCTAATGCGGTTTGACCTCATAATCTTACCCGCACCTTAGGTCCCAATCTTGATCTGGTGACCTTGCATCTCTTGGGCAAGCGTGGAGGACGCACTTTATACACTTAAGTAAAACAATCACACCCTTGCAAGCGTGGGACAGATGGAGGTTCGAACGGTTTTCAACGGAATTCGTTTTAGCTGGCGGCGACGTCGGAGTTTTTGTGTCCTCCCCGGCCGGACTTCAGAGCTGGTCTCGAGCTTGATGCATTAATACTTAGCTACTGGTATGGCCACATTTGAATTGTAGAAATTCTTCAAAACAGCATCTTGATTGCGGTTTTAGTAGCCATTTCCCTTTCGATTACCCCACCGATCTAGGCTTGGGAGCTTTCTGTCCTCTTCCGTGGAAGCTTATATTTTGGAAAAGTTCGCGCTCTATACACGGGACGCTCTGTTCAGCTGTGCTACAGCACGATTCACACCGTTTAATTGGCCAATTGGTTGGAGATACCATACGGAGACGACCCCCGCGGCGAACGGACAACTGCATATTCGGACATTTTCATCGAGACACACGCACTACGACTGGTTCTCCCACCTCCGTCCTGAATACCGTTGGTGCAACTTTGGATGGTCGCAAGTGCGTGGAAGCTGAGGTAGCACGAGGACTGCAACGCAGCAGAAAAACTCAGTTGCAGGGATAAACTCTGGAAGGCCCGCCGTCTAGTCTTATTATTCTATTGTTCCTCACCGATTCCCGTCGCGTCACCGGACCTTCGTACGACCCAGCGCTAGGCAGGAGTAGCAGCAGACGGCGGTAGACCCTGCACAGAGTGAGCAGTTGCCCAAATGCCGGCCTTGGCTCGGATCTCTCGCTCTGGCGTGGGTGTGCTGCGTGTCGGCGGTGGCCTTCGCATACCGCGCAGCACATTCCCGGTTGGTGTTCAGATTCAACCGGGGCTGGCCATCAGCAGCATCAGCAGGAGCAG
This sequence comes from Drechslerella coelobrocha, assembly GCA_036971555.1. Classification (NCBI taxonomy): domain Eukaryota; kingdom Fungi; phylum Ascomycota; class Orbiliomycetes; order Orbiliales; family Orbiliaceae; genus Drechslerella; species Drechslerella coelobrocha. Next base: position 672,241 of record JAJTUH010000004.1, read on the forward strand.
GAGCATCGGCGGCGGCGACATCGGTATTAATATCCGCAGCGGCGGGCGTTTGTCGAGCTTGGTCTTCCTGCGGCGACAGTCAGCACTACCCCACCAAAACACTGACCATTACCTCCACCAACCCTCGATAGCAGCATCGTTCGGACTCGACAGTCGTTCGCCCCAAACATCTGCTGCAATGGTTGCCAAAAAGATTGATGGAGCCGCCATCGCCAAGGCTATTCGCGAGAGGCTGCATGACCAAATCAAGACGAAGCAGGAAACCTCGCCGAGGTTCAAACCTGCGTTGACCATCATCCAAGGTGAGAAATCTAATGCTGACAAAAAAATCCAACATGCATAATCAGAGGCTAACAGACTCCAAAAGTCGGCGACAGATCGGATTCAAGTGGGTTTCTCCGCTATCTTGAAGATTTAACAAAGTATAGCCCAGCATCTCGCTGACAGTGGTCAAACAAATTCTTTGCGGAAGGCACCTATGTTCGCATGAAGCTAAAGGCCGCCGAAGAGGTTCGTTGCGCTAATTTTTTTCCACTCTCAATCTAATCTACTTTTAACATTGGCATTCGTTAACATCATCTCCACAATTAAAGGCAAACATTATCTGTGAACTGAAGAAATTCCCAGAAGATATTACCGAAGCTGAGGTTAGTAATGAGCGAATTATTATGAATCGCCGTCCAGTGTTGATGGCCCCAAGCTTAACTGAGGGTTGGACTGCAGCTTCTCGAACAAATCCACGCGCTCAACAACAACACCGGGATCCATGGTATCCTTGTTCAGCTTCCGCTTCCAAAGCACTTATCTGAACATACTATTACCTCAGCTGTTGATCCGGAGAAAGATGTCGATGGCTTCGGCGGCGTCAATATTGGCGAACTCGCCAAACGCGGTGGACAACCGCTGTTTATTCCTTGCACACCACAAGGCGTCATGACTTTGCTCAAAGAATCCGGCGTAGAGCTGAAAGGGAAGAACGCTGTTGTTCTTGGGAGGAGTGACATTGTCGGAAGCCCTGTTTCTTATCTTCTGAAGAATGCAGATGCTACGGTCACCGTCTGCCATTCCAAGACCGAAAACCTTGAGTCGATAATCAAAACAGCTGATGTTTTGGTTGCTGCCATTGGAAAACCCCATTTTGTCAAAGGAGATTGGCTAAAGCCTGGAGCTGTGGTTATCGACGTGGGCACAAACTATATTCCTGACAGCACGAAGAAGACTGGCGAGAGACTCGTGGGTGATGTCGATTATGACTCTGCAGCAGAAGTAGCCTCAATGGTCACTCCAGTTCCTGGTGGCGTCGGGCCGATGACTGTTTGCATGCTTTTGCAGAACGTCGTCAACTCTGCCACCCGCTTCTATGAGGCAACCGCAGCCCGCAAGGTCACGCCAATCCCGCTCAAGCTCCTCTCACCTGTCCCAAGTGACATTGCGATTTCTAGAGCCCAACACCCCAGGAACATCAAAAATGTTGCAAATGAACTCGGGATCATGGATACTGAGTGCGAGCTCTACGGGGCTCACAAGGCAAAGGTTAAGCTTGACCTACTGGACAGGCTTGCCCATCGCAAGAATGGCAAATATGTCCTAGTTGCCGGTATTACACCAACTCCACTTGGTGAGGGCAAGTCCACAACAACTGTTGGTCTTGCGCAAGCCCTCGCAGCCCATTTGGACAAAGTTACGTTCGCCAATGTAAGACAGCCTAGCCAAGGGCCTACCTTTGGCATCAAAGGCGGTGCTGCCGGGGGCGGGTACAGCCAGGTCATTCCTATGGATGAGTTCAATCTTCACCTAACTGGTGATATCCACGCCATTACCGCCGCCAACAACCTACTGGCTGCTGCTATTGAAACAAGAATGTTCCATGAAAATACTCAAAAGGATAAGGCACTTTATGGCCGCTTGGTGCCAAAGAAGAAGGGGAAGAGGGAATTTGCCCCGGTCATGTTCAGACGCCTGAAGAAGCTTGGTATCGATAAAACCAACCCAGACGAGCTTACCGACGAGGAAATCACCAGGTTCGCCAGGCTCGACATTGATCCCGACAGCATAACCTGGCGCCGCGTGTTAGATATCAACGATCGGCATTTGCGTCAGATCACCGTTGGGCAAGCCCCGACGGAGAGAGGCCAAACCAGAGTCACTGGATTTGACATCTCGGTAGCTAGTGAATGCATGGCTATCTTGGCGTTGTCCAACAGCCTTAGCGACATGAGAGAACGGCTCGGACGAATGGTGATTGGAACTAGCAGGTCTGGCGACCCTGTTACCTGTGATGATATCGGTGCAGGTGGTGCTCTTACTGCTTTGATGAGAGATGCTATCAAGCCTAATCTCATGCAAACTCTGGAGGGAACTCCAGTTTTTGTCCACGCTGGGCCTTTTGCCAATATTAGGTTTGTAACCCAGTCAATTCTAATTCTAATTGTAGCAGGCTCTTCTAACAAACTGGGGCATATTTTTAGTATCGGAGCAAGCTCCATCTTGGCTGACAAGATTGCGCTAAAGTTGGCGGGTACCGAAGAAGATGAAGATTATGAAACCAAGGCTGGCTACGTGGTCACTGAAGCTGGATTCGACTTCACGATGGGTGGCGAGCGATTCTTCAATATCAAATGCAGAAGCTCTGGTCTTGTTCCCGATGTTGTCGTCATCGTTGCTACTGTTCGCGCTCTCAAAGTGCACGGTGGAGGACCTGATATTACTCCAGGTGCACCAATTCCAGAGGCATATAGAACTGAGAACATCGACCTGCTCCGAGCTGGCTGCATAAATCTTGCTAAGCATATTGCAAACGCGAAGAGCTACGGTGTTCCGGTCGTTGTTGCTATCAATAGATTCGAGTGGGTTTATCACAGAGTACGTGACTAATAGGATGAACCTGATTGCTGACAGAGGAAAACTAGGACGGACACTGATGCTGAGCACGATGTTATTCGAGAGGAGGCAATAAAAGCGGGTGCAGAAGATGCTATACCTGCAAATCACTGGGCTACCGGCGGCACCGGCGCTATTGATCTCGCCCAGGGTGTCATCAAAGCTTCCACGCAGCCCAAGAATTTCAAGCTGCTATATAACACCGATGGCACGGTTGAAGAGAGGATGGCAATTATTGCGAAGGAGATGTACGGCGCCGACGGAATTGAGCTCAGCGAGCTATCCCGGAACAAGATCGAGACCTATTCGCGGCAGGGATATTCTAACCTGCCCATCTGCATCGCTAAGGTAGCCTCTCCACTCGTATTTTTGCCTTGTATGGGGGGCAAATGGACTGCGTATATACTGACCCGGCATTGTCTATCAGACACAATATTCTTTGTCCCATGACCCTAGTTTGAAGGGTGCACCGACTGGTAAGTTAAGATTGCTTACAAAGCTGCATTAAATTTGTAACTGACGATACCTGTTTCAGGGTTCACCGTTCCTATTCGAGATGTTCGCTTGTCCGCTGGTGCTGGTTACCTTTATGCCCTTGCTGCGGATATACAGACAATTCCAGGTAGGCAAATTGAGAGCCCCAAGATGGAAATTTTCTGTTGTAACTAACGGATGTGCTCTCTAGGATTGCCGACTGCCGCTAATTACATGATGGTGAGTTATAACCAATTATACGAAACTGATGACGGCAGCTAATATTATTTTCTCTCTTTTAGATTGATGTTGATCCAGAGACTGGTGATATCGATGGACTCTTCTAAAGAGAGGATTTCCAAAGGAACTAAGGAGTGAAGTCTAAAAACCCGGAGATTTTTTGTGGGGTGGATAAGGTAACACCGCCATGCGAATGTGTAAAGAAAAAAAAAAACTCGACCGACTCCTTGATTTCAACAAATTTACTGTACCTTTTCGGTGGAACATGTAGCCCCGAATTGGATCTCAACGATACCCTACAGTCTCTTGCGTTTTTGTCTGTCTGAGGCCGCTTTATCTGTTTAAAAAACAAAAATTTTGTACAATAAGGATGAGAAAATAACAAAAATATTACTGTGAAGTCAGATATTTAGGCTATCTTATTATCGGCTGTCTCACGCGACTAAGGGTGGGCACATACGAGACGAAATCGGATAGGCGCAGAGTAAGCTGCAGAATATTGTGCCCATTGTGGGGTGGCTGAACATCTACCGGCACAGCTGGGACTCGTCAGCTAGCCAATAAGCACACTTCGGCTGGAAATCAAGCTACCCAAGAAGCCTTGGTATGTACTCTGTAATACTGTGTAACAACGCCCAAATTGCAGCAGAACTCCGCCTGCAGCACCTGTAAGCCGCATGCAAGATGTGATATGACTTTTCGATAAACTAAGACCGGATGTCCGATCGACAAGTGACTAAAAGCTAGGTTGCAAAAGTGCCCCTCATATAAGAAGGGGGAGAACTGGCTCGATGGACGGAGTCGACAACATTACCATTTACACATCTCCGCCCCGAAGCTTTACATTATTTTATATGCTCTTTCGATTTACGCCAATTTGATCCTCCTGAGACCCTCATATGAGTTCATTCAAGCAAGCCCAAGCAAGCAAATATAAGCCACACGCGAATCTGACAACAATGTCCGGGCAATACGGTCTAATCTACCGCCTCGTCTTCCTCACCATAGAACCCCTCCTCGCTCTCAGCGGAGCCTATCTACTGCAATTCTCACCTCAGAAATACTTCTCCAGCCTCGTCCCGGAGAGCAGCACGGCCGACGAACCTATCAGCAACACGACCCAACTGTTGCTGACCAACCTTGCCTCGACGTACGTTCACTTTGCAATCGTGGAAGCGATACTCCTGCGTGTCACGAACGATAGGCTGGTATGGCGATGGGCGCTGGCAGGGATGGTGGTCAGCGATGTGGCGCACTTGTGGGCGATATATGTCGCTCGAGGAAGCGCGGCGTGGAATTTTGGGCGGCAGGAAGATTGGCAGGTGTTTGCGACGAGTTATGTGCCGTTGGCGTTGAGGATGGCATTTTTGGCGGGGTTTGACGGGTGGACCGGTGGGGAGAATGCAAATGCGCGTGGTGCGAAGGCCCTGAGCCAATGGGATGAATGGTATCGACAGCTCGATTAGATGGTTTAATCGGATGCAACTACCCTAGTAGACTCGATCCGAGGTGTTATTTATTTAGCTGTTTGTAACGAGGATTGTCGATGCAAAATGGCACCTATACGCTATACCGAAATTATATCATCGCCGGTATATACCTAGGAACCTGTATACGTATAAGCTCTGGCTGAAGCCTTTTTCGGGGTTCGAACATTCGAAAGGTGTTAGCAAATGGGATATTGGACTGCACTATCGTCGAGTCTTCCTTCAAACTAGCGCACTTTAATATGTCGATTATTTTGTTCTCTCAAGAAAATGAAAGAAAAAAAAAGAATAAAAAAAGAACAGAAGTCATATCTAAGCGTCCCTCTACGGAGGTGCTATGATCCTAGCAGTCTTGTAGAGCTTCTCAGCCAATTACCCATCAACAATCCTAAACCCACCCCTATCTACATACAAATGTATCTAAAATATAAAATTAAATAATTCTATATATCTTGCCATCAATAGGTGCCATCACTCCCAGCAATCGGGGTAAACGAAACCTCAACGGGTTCCTCTCCAATACCCCTCTTCTTCGCCTCTTCTACAATAGCAACAGTAGCAGTAGCACCAATCCTTGTCACGCCCAACGACATGACATGCAGCAAGTCATCTAGGGTTCTGACCCCCCCAGCGGCCTTGATTTGGACACCGGGTTTGGAATGCTCTCTCATAAGTTTCAAATGTGGCACGGTAGCACCTTTATACGAGTACGCTCCGTCCGGACGCTTGACGAAGCCATACCCCGTAGATGTCTTCACAAAGGCAACAGGTATCTCCGAGCATATCTCGCACAACTTGATGATATGCTCATCCTTCAGGTAGTCGTTCTCAAATATGACCTTGAGAATTGCGCCGTGGGCGGTGACTGCGCTGTTAACTAGTTGTATCTCCCTGGCGACGTAGTCCCAGTCCCCACCGAGTGCTTTGCCAATGTTAATGACCATGTCTATCTCCTTGCCCCCGGCTTGTGCAGCGCTGGCGGCCTCGTGGACTTTGACCTCCGTCGTGCTATTGCCGTGCGGGAAGCCAATGACGGGGCAGACGAGCACGTTGCTGCCGGCGAGGGTTTCATTGGCGAGTGGTATGTGGTAGGGTTTGATGCAGGCAGTCGCGACATTGTGGTCTCGTGAGAGGCGGAGACCAGCTAGTACTTCCTCGTCGGTGAGGGTCGGGTGGAGAAGAGAGTGGTCGATCATTTTGGCGAGCTGGGTGAGAGTTACTTTGATGGTGTTGGGAGGCATATTGTTGGTGTCTCTCTGCAGGATTTCTATATCTATCTAGATACTATTCCTCGTGACTACTTATCTAAGTACTTAAAGAGGTAGTCGAGACACTTTTTGCAGTTGGAAGTTGAAGTTGGAGAGCAGTCGCAAGGTGTGTTGCAAAATATATGCACATTTGTTGTGAGGATATCCCCCTAGTACCGAGACTGGATATCCCCGCAGCGGCTCCATTTGCCCGGGGTTGGGTATGCGCTGCGGAAAGACAGGTCTCGGCGAACAAGGTACTATACACTGTAACTAAGTATTTTGTAGTGCTACTCTTACGTTGTTAAATGCGAGAACTGAAAAATGCTTATATAGTACATATCCATTGATTGGGCTTTGTCTTGGTCGCGTGGCCTAATGGCAAGGCGTCAGTTTTCGGTACCCTCTGGGATGTCATACACTGAAGATTGCGAGTTCGATCCTCGTCGCGATCATTAAATTTTTGTTCCTTTTTTGTTCTTTTTTTTTTTTTTCTCGCATCGACGAGCTGCTTCTGATATATCTTAGAGTTCTTGACTGAATTGATCGTCAAACAGGTGTTGCTCAAATAATATAAACGGGCAAAGTGCCAACATATGCTTTTTACTGGTAACTCCATCTGTTACGAGACTGGCTCGGACTAAACTAGGTTGATCGAGCTCTACATCGGACCCACACGGTATTGTGCAATATAAAGTCGGATGGAGACGAGCCGTCGTCATGCTGGCCAATTGGGCCGTCTGGCGAATGTGGCATGGAGTTCCACCGAATCATATGTCAAGTGAAATATAGATCTTGCACAACTAAACCCACAGTTTTAGGAGCTGTATACGAGGAAATTATACCAATTCGAAGTCTGCAACCTAGCGAGATTTGCTGGATATAGCCTGATCTATCGATACGTTGCCCTAAATGGAGACAATTGAATTCGATAAGCAAGCAGAGTCGATTCGGATCCAGCGAGATGTCGGATGTTAAAAAGGCTCGACAACCGCATTGGCTAAAAAACGTCATTGGGATTAGGCAAAACGGGGACAGAACCACGGAACTCCACACCGACGCACCATGGTCCCCATCTCTGCAGCCTTTGGCATCTCACAAAGCGCCTCGCTGAAGGAAGAGGCGTTCTCGGCTAGTTCCTTAAGCTATTTTGCGGGGCGAGTTGATCCGAGAGCTGATAATACCCGGGGTGAAGAGTGTGGATTGTCGAAAATCCAACAGGGGCCGGGGTGTTGCCACCTTCAACGACGGAATAAATCTGTTTCCACGAATCCGCAGGCCATTGACGATATGAATTACACGGATGCAATACAACGGTACCAGGTTGGTGATGCTGGTAGCAACCAGGGCAGCAACCCATACCGCTATGGGTTAACAATTATTATTGACGCAGGTCCCCCAACTACATGTAATTCTTCTTTTACGGTTTGGAGAGAGGTACCTACTTACCTAGGTACCTATTTTCTAACCCAAGTCGCAATATATCAATCATCAGGGAAATGATCTGCAGGGTGCCATGAGCTGATATACCCATCGGCAGCTACGAGGTGCCCGTCAAGATACTCCGTTCAATGTTCGTCTATGTCGATATCGGCTGAATGGTTAATTAAAGAGAATACAGCTCTCCCCGCCGTCATGAAAGTCCGAAATGTCTGGTCCAAAAATGAGATCTGGGGTCAACATAGGATCTGGGATACAACCGCGGGAGGTATAAAAGGAAAGGGGTTTGGCCTGTCCTGGTAGCTGGTTTCAAGGGAAGCTCTGATCTTCACTGCAGCTAGTTAAGGGCGAGCACAACGACTGTTGTAACACCAATTGCTTGTCAAAAATGCGCGTCTCAACTCTTGCCGGCAGTTTGCTTCTAGCAACAGGCCGATTGGCCCTTGCTGCCCCTCAAGGCTCTGGGTCATTGGAGAATGCCGTGTACAAGGATCCTAAAGCGAGTGTCGACGATAGGATTGCAGACTTGGTTAGTCGAATGACGATAGACGAAAAGCTCGGCCAATTGATGCAAGGTAGGCTTAATATAGTATTCTACTGCTATAGCTCTAGTTTTGGAAACTAACCATAGCATGACTCGATGTTAGGTGATATGTCCAATTGGCTCAATATCAACACAGGCGCCTACAACAGAACCGCATTGGAGGTCAACTTTGAGTACAAGCAAGGCTCCTTTTACGTCGGTTTTCCCATTCCTTGGGATTGGGCGGCGGCAAACATCGAGCGTGGACAGAAATACCTGGTTGAGGAATCTCGACTAGGTATCCCGGCATTCGTTCAGACAGAAGGCTTACACGGATTCCTGCTCCCTAATGCCACCATATTCAACTCACCCATAGGTTTTGGTTGCTCTTTCAACCCAGATCTCGTTCAGAAGATGGCTGATGTCATTGGGAAGGAGGCAATTGCCTTTGGAGTAAACCAGCTCTTTGCTCCAGTTGCCGATCTTGCTCGCGAGCTGCGGTTTGGACGAGTGGAGGAGTGTGTCTCGGAAGACTCTTTCCTAGCAGCTGAGCTTACCACATCCATCGTCAAGGGATTCCAAGGTCGTGGCGTCTCTGCCATGCTTAAGCATTTTGTCGGCGCTAGTAACCCCGAGGGTGGTATTAACTGCGCTCCTGTTCACGGTGGAGAGCGAGAGCTGCGTACTACCTGGCTGAATGCCTTTAAAAAGCCGGTAGTGGAAGGTGGAGCCTTGGCCATCATGGCTGGCTACACTGCATACGATGGAGTACCGACGGTAGCTGATCATCACATTCTTACTGACATCCTGAAGGGCGAATGGGGCTACAAATACTATGTGATGAGTGATGCTGGCGGTACTGACCGTCTTGCGGATGCATTCAAGATTTGTCCCGACAAGACCACTCAGGCCGGTCGTGAATGTATTACGAAGACCATCTTGGAAGCTGGCACCGACGTCGAGATGGGTGGTGGCTCCTTCAACTTTCGGTCGATTGCAAACTTGACCAAGAACGGACAACTTGATACCAATGTTGTTGACCAGGCCGTTGCAAGACAACTGAGGTCGAAATTCACTCTTGGGCTTTTCGAGAACCCATATGCATCCGTTAGCGCTACAAAACTCAAGTATGAAGTCCATACCGACAGGAATGTTGCCGTATCTCGAGAGTTGGATCGCGAGTCCATCGTTCTACTAGAGAACCATGACAACATTCTCCCGTTGCCAAAGACCGCCAAGGTAGCCGTAATTGGGCCAATGGCACACGGCTTTATGAATGTAAGTGAATATTATCATCTCAAAGTTAGGAGGCAAGAGTATTCTAACATCTGGTGCTATAATTTAGTATGGCGACTATGTTCCTTACAAATCCTCACAACGCGGTATAACTCCATACGATGGTATCAAGGCCGCAATCGGTGCGGACAAGGTTGTCTACGCCAAGGGCTGCGAGCGCTGGTCCAACGATGACTCTGGATTCGCGGAGGCCATCGCTGCCGCAGAGTCCGCAGATGTTGCGGTCGTCGTTGTCGGTACCTGGTCTCGCGATCAGAACGAGCTTTGGCAAGGCCTCAACGCTACAACCGGCGAGCATGTCGACGTTCACTCCCTCAACTTGGTCGGAGCCCAGAGCAAGCTCGTCCGGGCCATTGCAGACACCAAGAAACCTACCGTCGTCGTCTTTTCGTCGGGCAAGCCAATCACTGAGGATTGGATTGCAAACTACACTTCTGCTCTTGTCCAGCAATTTTACCCCTCAGAGCAAGGCGGGAATGCACTTGCCGATATCCTGTTCGGCGACTATAATCCGTCCGGCAAGCTTTCGGTCTCCTTCCCACATGATGTTGGCACGACACCTGCTTTCTACGATTATCTCAACTCTGCCCGTAGCTGGCCGGATCCCGGAAAAGTGTACGATAACGGAACGATCGTCTTCGGGCACAACTACGTATTGAACAACCCCGTGCCATGGTACGCTTTCGGGTTCGGAAGGTCTTACACTACGTTCAAGTTTGCCAACATTAAGCTCTCAAAGAGCAAGGTTGGGTATGCTGAGGCCCAAACCGATGCCAGCGTCACTGTTATTGTTGATGTGACAAATTCTGGTGATCGTGACGGCCAGGAGGTTGTCCAAGTCTACGTCAGAGATCTGATTGCCAGCGTTGTCACCCCGAACCAGCTGTTGAAAGGCTTCAAGAAGATCTCGCTCAAGGCCGGTGAGACCAAGAATGTCCGCATCCCTATCAAGGTTTCTGACTTGGGGCTTTGGACTCTTGGGATGAAGTATGAGGTTGAGAGGGGACAGTTCGAATTTGCTATTGGAAGCAGCTCGATAGACATTCATGGTACAGCCATCCTCGAAGTTGCCTAGGGCTACTAGCACCTAGGCGCGGTATATATATCGAGATATTGATAGCGTGTAATATATATTCTGTATCATAAAAATTTATAATCGATATTGAAGGAATACCATGGGGAAAGCATCGTATCAATTTGCACTACTGAGTAGACCTATGCAGCGGCAACTGATGACAAAGTTTAGCCAATAATCTGCAAAGTCGATGGTTTATAAGCCTAATCTGTCTTAATTCCAGCTCTCTCCGGATATGCAATCTGTTTAGCTAGACTTTTCCTTTATAAATATATATACCGAGGTAATATATACATGAAATGTGTAAAGTGCTGTGAGCTAGGTCCCGGCCTCTGTTGCAGTTTGATCGCGAAAACGTGTTGGCTGGTAACACCGCCTTTCCCAATCAGGAAATCAGAGTGCGTGCTGCTGTCAACGCGTGCAAATCGCGTACTCCTAAGCAACACAACTGGAGCCTTACCGCTTGTTTACCCTGCCCATATAATTCTGTCCGAGTATCATCTAACCGCCAGCCCCCCCTCCTCAAGGACACCTACCGAAGATACCAGTCCCCTATGGCTTAAGTTCACCCCGCGAACATTCCTATATCTCTCGTCGTCATTCCCCATATTCATATTCAAGCAATTACAACATCGCCATGTCCTCACCAGAGTCACCGTCTTCCGGGGCATACGCCTCTCCTTCTCCACCAGGCAGCCCCAAAATCGACTTGACGATGACACCTAAATCCAAGATCGCGGCCCTCCTTGCTCAATACTCGGATTCGGACTCAGACGCCGAGACTAACAAGTCACGAGCTAAATCACCTTCGAAAAAACAACGACAATCACCAGGTCGAAATGTTCTAGTGGAGGAGGAGGAGGAGGACGACGACGACGACGACATGCCGGTTGCTCGACACAGAGCGAGGCCTGCCAAGAAAGTCTCAATTGAATCAGAGGACGATGATGTTGAAATGGCCGATGCCGATAAATCTGATCCTCAGAATATGAGTGCAGCTGATCGCCTGCGGCAGAGTTTGTTCGGCAACAAGACAAATGATCAGGACGCTGAATTGGACTCCAACAATGAGGATGGCGAAGAAACTCCAAAGCCAGTACGACGACGGATCTTGAAGAAGAAATCATCACCGATACAATCCCCGCAAAGTTCGCCTGGTCGTTCGGCCACCAAACCCGGATTAGCTACGAGCACAAATGCCAATTCTGGCAGTGAAGGCAATGCCGTTGTCGTCCAGCGCAAGAAGCAAAAGAGCAAGAAGAACAAAGAGAATGCTGTAGGAAAAAAGGGCAGCAAGAGCAAGAAATCAAAGAAGCCGGTAGCACGAGAGAATGCTAGCGGGTCTGAGGCAATGTCACAGGACTCGGGTTCTGATGATGGCTCCCTTTCAGGCATGGCATCGGATGTCTCTGTAGAGGGGCTGTTCAAGGAATCCAAGCTTATGCAACTAGTCAATCAGAGAAGACAGACGAACAAGGAGAAAGAAACAATCGAAGAGGCGAAGCGACAAGCTCGCCAGGAAGCCATTCAATCAACTAATGATGCAGAACTAATGATCAGCGATGCGTCGGAAAACGAAGGAGGGGAACGTCCCGGAAAGACCAAGCGACCATCGGTCAGAAAGGCTTCCAAGAAGGCGCTCTTCGAAATGCAGGCGGAGACGCAAAGAATGGCCAGAAGTATGAATCTCAAGCTCACAGAGCCGCCGAGAAAGAAATTTCCTGTGGACGATCTATGGGCGAAGTTTGGTGTCAAAAATCCGAATCCACCCAAATCGGAACCAGCAGAGAAGCCGCAGCCGGAATTACCGTCTAGCTCGCTCCTTAATACGTCTGAAGTCGAACAATCTAGTCCACCTTCATCTTTCACGGGCTCGCCTAAAAAGGCAACTGTTCCAGAGGCTGTTGCTGAGGAGCCGTTAGTAGAGAAAATGGCTGATATAGTTACGGAGGGAGATGACTTGCCGTCGCTCGAACAACTAATGCAAGAGTCATATGCTTCCAAAGACCCAGTTCCACTTGATAAGGGGGAAGGAAAGGCTTCAGACAAAAATGTTGAAATGATCGACATACCGGCCAACGGAAAACTGGGCTTCCAGGGCATACCGAAGCTCAATGCGGACGCGAAAACCACTTCTTTTGCAGCTGCTGTCCCGAAAGTTAATCCACAAGCAGATGACGATTCGGACTCAGACCTCGAAATAATTCCACCCCCAATTAAGACGACCCTTGTCCCTAGGAGCGATCCGCTAAAAGACCTGTTACGGTTATCCAAGTTACATTCCCCGGAATCTAAAAGGAAGGGTAGGTTTGGGAAAGGTGTTAGCACCTCGAGCAATTGGCTCGCAGAGTTGCAACAAAAAGCTAGGGAGCAAATTAAAGCCGACGAAGAAGAAAGGAAAGACGTGCTTCGTGCTCAGGGCATTACTATTCTAACAGAAGAAGAGAAAGCTCAAGAGCTGCTTGGGGATCACGAAATCGAGAAGGCCCGGCAAGAGGCCATGGAACTGAAGGACCGTGAGAGGAGAGAAGAAGCGAAGCGACGGGGAGTTCGCCTTGCGGATTTGACGGATGACAGTGACGAGGATGATGGTGACTGGGAAGAGGAGGGAGAGGCAGATCTTTCAGGCAGTGAAAGTGAAGCTGGAAGTGAAGGATCTGGGTCAGGGGATGAAGATGTGGTGTCTGATGCGGAAAATATAGATGAAAGGCTCGGGTCCCCAACCTCGGGACAGCGACAGGCAACTCCACCTCGGCTTTCTGAAATGCCTAGCATGATAGGGTTGGACGATGATGAAGCGGAGGAACGCGCTTTAGCTGCTGCCCCTCGGCGCCAGCGCGCTAGAGCTGTCGTGAAAGATGACGAAGACGAGGATGAGGATGAAGGGGAACACCAATCAACTGCAAAGGAATCTATCACACAGGTTCCCTCCACTCAGGAAAGCCCGCGGAAGCCGGTCCCGTTCGCCAGTATGCAAGCGGCATCTTTGCCCATGGGCCTTACACAAATGTTCAACTCTTCTAACGAGTCGGAAGCTGTGACCTCTAGCCTGGAGGAGGACAGCAAAGAGAATGTCCCGTTCGCCGGAATCAAAGCTCAGGTGCCGGTCATGGGGCTTACACAAATGTTTGAATCGTCAATGGATTCTCAGGCAGGCGGCTCAGCCCCTCAGAACCGTATGGATATGCTAAGAGGAGATATTCCAGATGATTTGGGTATTTCCCAAATTCCTCTGGAACGTGCTCAAGCCTCGCAAGCCCAAACCCAGGGGTCAGTACTTGATTTGGCCTACTCACAAAGTCAGATACAGTACGAGCCTGAATCAATCGTTCAGCCAATGGATATCTCGACTCAAATGTCCGACTATCCTGATCCTACACCGGATATGGGGTTCCAGTATAATCCGGACCAGGCACCGCCACGGTTTCTACCTGATAGCCAGGTAACAATTTCTGAGGAGAGATTGGGCAGAAAATCGACCCCGCAGTCTGGACTCACTGAACCCACCGTTATTGTCTCCCCGGTATCCGAAGCTCCAAAGCGGAGAAAGGGTCGATTGATCCGCAAGAATCGTATTGAGTCGGGAGATGAGGAGAGCGACAACGCTGGGAGTGACAATGAGACAGTTTTATCCGAGTCGGAGAGGGCCGCGAACGCATTTGAAGTACTAGGGAAGAAATCCAAACCCGTACAAGGATTCGACAAGAAGAAGAGCGACGCAAAAGGCATGTTCCAAGAAGCTGCAGAAGAGTCCGAGGATGAATACGCCGGTCTGGGTGGTGCGAGTGACGACGATTCAAATGATGAGAACATGTCAGAGCTAGAGGACCTAATTGATAACGAGGCTATGGATACGGACGATCGACAGCATGCTGAACTGCATTTGAAGCGATCGGTGGCAGAGGATGAAAAGAACGTCCAGAAGCTCATGAAAGATATAACTCATGGCAACTTGCGCAGGAGAAGAGGTATTGGCCTTGATCTGGATGACTCTGATGATGAAGAGTACCGGAGGGAGAGGCGTCGGCTCAAAAACGCAGCCGAGCGGAGGCGACTTTTGATGCAGCATGAGAATATCTCGAAGATTGGTATGTTGTCACTTTATCTGGTGTTCTCAGGAAGCATAGCTGTTTACTAATACTTCTGCATCACAGCGGATAACCCTAAGCGCCAGGCATTCCTAAGCATTATTGAAGGTGATAGAGAAGAAGAGAAGGGATTTCTGGATGACGAAGAGGATTATGACTTCGGCATACACCAAGAAACACAAACTACAGATTCCCAGTCAGTGGACAAAGCAGTGGATGATCAAGCTGATACACCAGCCGCAGCAGCCGCCGAGCCTGAGATGAAGGAGCCTGGGAATCCACGCCGCACAAACAAGAAGCGGAAGACGAAGACTCTTCTTGAAGTGCAGCGTAGCGTTTCATCTCTCCTCGACGATGGAACAGAGAATGCCAAGCTAGACGAATCCTCAGACTCGGATCTTGAAATTGAAGACTTTGATAACATGAGCAAGCGCCGCAAAGTGGCCGTTATCGACCGTGTAGCACTGAAACGTAGTGCTACCGCCACCAGCGAAAGCACAAAACTCGCTTACCACCGCGGTGACACTGATCCAACCGGCCAATTCAAGATTCCGTCGTTGGTGCGGCGGGCAACGACGCAAGCTACTAGCGAGGCGACGACGGTTGCGCCTAAGGCGTCCGTAGCTGAGACGACCACATCGATGAAGAGGGTTAAGGCTGTAGGGGCAAGCATCAACTTCCAGTACAGGGAGGCTGCAAAACTGAAGAGTATTGAGAAGGCAGCAAGCAGTAGGAAGAAGGAGGAGAAAAAAGTTATGGGTGTGCGAAGTGCAGATGCGGCAAACGTATTCAATGCTGGTGGCTTTTCATAGAAACCTATTCTGTTGGCTTTGCCACTATATTATTTATCTTCATGATTCTTTATGTGGATGGGGATTAGCACAGGGAAAATTTGGCGTTTTATGGAGTAAATATATTGCAATGTGCTGAATAGTCCTGTACATATAATAAAATTCTAGAAGCCCCCCAAACCTAGGCATGGAGGACTATTAATTAACCATATCCTCCCGCTTATAGCAGTGCTACTCAGCATCGAATCTCAACCGAACCGTCGCCTGCCCTGCTGATATATTTAACCCCCTTGTAAGGTTTAACAGACTCTGGCAGCCCCTTGCCTCCGACTATACTTAATGAATCTACCTTCAGTCCACTCAACAGGGCGCCTCTAATTGTGAAGTCGAGCAATACACTCCTGGGCATGGACGCAACTACCTGTGCCGATGGCGGCGTCTTCTTATCCTTCTCCCCCACAAGCGCCACAGTTCCTGAACTAGGAGCCTTGTTCCCACTCTTCTCGTCAACAACGTTATAATTGTTGTCGTAATTCGACAATAGCTTTTCACCCTGACCTTCTTCGTCCCCATCTTCTTCTTCATAAGCGCTTTTTACAACAACCTCCGCTTTGAACGTGTAGCTTCCGCCTGGAACAATGGCGGTATTAGGCAGTCGCCAGTGGATCTGGTTCTTTTCCGTGTCATGGAGATAGTCGCCTTTAGATGCCCGTGCACTCAAAATTGTCCGCACATGCGGCGGCAGCGGAATTCGGACGGCAACGTCTTCCATTATTGGGTTCGAGCTGCTACCAGTCGTAGAAGAGCCTTGCAGAAATTGTGATGGAATCGCACTGCCGGCGCCCTGCGCCGCTATTCGCGCAAAGGCTGATGAGCCTGTGGATTGCTGTGCCGACGATGTGCCGTATGGCGACGAACCGGGAATCGTAATGCGGACTTCGAATTCATTTGAACTGGGGCCTTGCAGGAGCTTTGTGGTCACAGAAAGCGGCGGTTGGAAGCTGTGTGAGGTGGTCGATGGAGAAAAGTTGGGCAGCATGTCGACCTCGTAGGAGGCTAGGACGAACTTGCCGTCTGGCGGCACGAAAGAGAGTTGACCTGGCTGAGCGTTCCATTTGGATAAGCGCACGCAGGGATGGAAAACTGGTGCTTCTAGGACTACGCCGCCTCCACCGCGGGCTGTAGGTGTTCTTATAGATAGAAGCATGTCTGGGATGCCAGAGATCTTGGAGGTGAAGAGCATAGTTCCTGTGACTCGAGCGGTAATAGGACGGCCGGAGGGTGCGATGGTGCAATGTAAAGTTTCGAGAAGATCAAGGTACATTTCGTTGGAGGTGTATTTAACGTTGGCACGTCGCCAGGGTATAGTTGAGATCGTGCTCGGGGCTGTTCGGAAGGGGTCTAGAGAGCCACTGAAAGAGAGCATGTTAAGTTAGTAACGCTCTTAACACGAGGCTAGAGTAAGTTCAGACCTTGGTAATGTGACATTTGCGAGTAGTTTCTTCATAATGCTTGGAGGGAGAACTACATCTCTAAGGCCGTTTGGCTCCGTGTTAAACGGTAAGCCGTCATCGCACATCTCCCCAAGGAGCTCTGCGACGATGTCATAGTTCCCTTCAATCTTGGAGGGTATCAACGGCGGCCCAAAGTAGTCTTCTAGCACATCTGCTACTCGATGCAAGAACTCTAGGACCAATAGCGGTTCGACTTCCGATATCGCCGGTGACAAGAATGTAAGGTTGTTGTGGACTATGGAAAACAGTAGGGTTGGCGGAGAGAGGTGGGAGAGGTAGATGAGGGGCGGCCGCGGGGTCGGATGTGAGAGGTAAGAGGTGATGTACTCTTGCGCCGAAGCTGTGGGACGGTGTCGCCAGTTGTGCTGGAGGATGGCAGAGCTATAGCAAGCGTCAGCGCTCTAGAAAAGCGGGAAATATATATATTTGTTTATTGAAAGCTGCAGAGAGGGGGCTACTTCTGACTATCGTAGATGTAGAGGGCCTCTACAGTCCCCGCCATGATGGCGACTCGAGGCGCAGTTCCACCTGGCTTGGGTCTCGAGTTCGATAGATCTGCTGCCTCCCTAAAAGCGTGATTTTCTATACAAGAGAAGTATTTCAGGTATCGGGCCGAGGTTTCGTAGTTATTACAGCGGGTTTCTTTGTAGCGATGCGCAAGAGAGGATGGTGTTCGGGAGACTGGGGACGACGACAATGACGACTTGCGTTGTTGGATGTTGGTTCTACCTCACGCGGCCAAGCCAATACGCAAACGCCTTCCCAGTTCTCGGTATACATTCCGGCTTCGAGACGACATCCACAAAAGTAGGGCGACAGGAAATTTGCTCCCAACCGTAGCATCCTGTTACGGCACCTAGACAATGTCGTCGGTCCATCCTCCCACCATTGACTCGGGGCAGCATCCTTCCTCAGACGAAGAGAAGCGGCGACTGGCCAAGTATGATTGCTGGCCCTGCCGGATCACGGGTACTTTGCCTTCAACGTCCCCTACGTGTACAACAGAAATAGATTTGCTAACATGCAAGCGTTCGTGGTTGCGACTAGGCGCGGCTGCCTTTGTCGGCCTGGGAGGATACATGCTGGTCGCCGGCCGGCGGCAGCTAGCTGCCGAACAGCACACCTTGAAGAGATGGCAGTTGTTGACGAGGAAGGGAAGCATCCATGGCATCGGTATCGGATTGATTGCTGCTGGGTTGTACAGGTTGATTAACTGATTAGCCACGAACCAATCCAAATCTCTTCATCCGAGGCTGCCTTGTGGACAATCGAAACAGTCGAAACACTCAGATTTTTTGGCGTCCCTCTTGGGATCATGTATCTCTTGGTGTAATATCAGGGTTAGAGCGAATAAATTATCGATCGTTTTATGTAAATATGTACAATTCAAAAACACAAGATATACCAGGTAGTCGCTTGAACAACAGATAGCAAGGACGCAATGTCACACAGACCCTCGGGCCCCGCGGGCTCCAAGGTAATGGATCATGAATGCATGGGAAATTATCAGAAGGAAGACAAATCGCTTTGCATATATAGAGAGGATAGAGTGGGAGGACTTCAATGAGACCACGCGAGGATTTGGTTGTATGGGTTTTTCGAGCGATCATACACTTGCTAATATTGCAAAGAAAAGCTCGCGGTGACACATAAAGCAAATAAAGATTAAAGGGGAGATGAGAATAACAAAGCCAGAAAAGACATCAGTGACATCTGCAATCTGTGATGCTTCTTCATTGCCTCGCTTTCATATCAAACTCGAAGTTGAAACGGTGGACAGTGTAATTTTGTGCTATGGTCTCATCCTTGCACCTTCAAGGCGTGATCGGAGATGAGACCATAGGAAAAAAACTCGTATTCAATTTGAAATAATCCTATACAGGTGCACCATCTATGCATTGGTTTTCCTTTGCGAGCCAACGGTGGATATCGAAGGTGGAGTGCGGTCGCGGGTTCTGGGTGGTGGTGGTGGCAGACCATTCTTGGCGGCTTTCTTTGCAGCTGCTGTATTGATAACATCGTCGGCCCACTTCTCAAGATCCACAGGGAGATCCATCTGGATCAAAGGATGAACCTATATTGCACAAGCAAGGTTAGTTTATTATAGCTACACCTAAAAAAGGAAGTCTCGGAATGGAGGCGCCTACCAGTAATTCTGCTGGAGCTGGGCGATCGTCTGGCTTCTTGAGCAGACACTTATCACAGAAGTCAGCCAACTCCGTCGGGTATTTACCTTCTGGGAGTTGAGGCGCAGGTTCATTGACGATAGACTGAAGCAGATCCAAGATACCCATCGGTCCAGAGGATGCGCGTTTATTATCGCTCCCTCCGTCGCTACCAAATGGGAATCTTCCGAGTGCAAGTTCCATCATCGTCAATCCGAAAGACCAGACATCGCTCTTGACCGTGTATTTACCCCCTTGTATACGTTCTGGGGACATGTACGTAGAAGTGCCGACAAAAGTCTCAGCGATAGAGTTGACCAGTTCTCCAGAAACACCAAAATCACAGAGCTTAACCTCTCCCTGACCATTAACAAGAATATTTGAGGGTTTGATGTCCCGGTGCATAATTTTGTGGACGTCGTAGAGATAGATCAAACCTCTGAGGACCGATTCAGCGATCACACGAAGGTATGCTATATCCAAAGACCCCATGACGTTCAAGATATGATCCAACGAGCTAACCAGGTATCGAATAGTCAGTTGCAATTCCATGTGTAGGAGGCCGGCAGTGGTTCCAAGAGACGCACCCAGTTTCCATGAACTCCATACACATGATAACGTCGGATTCGAAGAGAAACGCGCCATAGAATGAGACAATGTACGGCGAATGACACTCATACATAATCTGGAGTTCGCGAACTATTTGTTTTCGGACGGCTTGTTTCGCGTCGACGTGAATAACCTAGGTGGATCTGTTAGAGTAACGCTTCTGGGATGCAATTATATCTCCTGGTGGTACCTTTCTAGCCATGACGGTTTTGGTGGCCTTGTGGATGGCTTTGCTGACGGTTCCGCCATTTCCAGAGCCTAATTCGTGTAAAATCTCCAGGTCCTCGGAATGCAAGTTGAGGTGAACTTCGGTTCCAAGTTTAAGATCATTCAACCGGTTGACGAGAGTGTCTCTTTTGTTGGACCTGCCGCCCTCCTGGTCGCCATTGCTCTTGGAGAGACTGGGACTGCTGCTATCGCTACCCCCAAGTTTCAGGCCCTTCCTGTTCTTCTTCGCCATAGTCCGCGGTGCAAACTGGTCGGCAGCCATCTTGACAAGACCTTCTTTTTGCGATAAAACTCCTATTTGCTAAAATTGGTCAAAATTTTGGCGGGTGGACGACCTGCCAATACTGAGCAGAGGTTTGTGGACGAGAAATGTTCAGCGAGGGGTAGCTGATGAATCCAAGATTTGGGGGGGCGTTGAAGCTAAGCTCGGTGAATTAGTCCACAAGAAGACGTCTCACGTGTGTTGCCGAAGGGGGGCGCCGAGAGCGACTAATAGGGAGCGCGACCGAAATTCAGGAGTCCGAGAGAAGGAAAGGAGGATGGACAGATAGGTCAAGGTACCATCGAAGGGGATCTCGAATGGGAGGATGATGGGAAGAGAGAAGGGGAGGCAAAGGCGGAGGACGAAGGGGTTTTTATTATATTACAGGAAAGAAATTAACTAATGGTGATTAACGTAGGCAAATAGAACTTTGCTTCACTGTGCAGCACCCCGTCTGGCAGCGTGCTTGCGAATTATAATTAGCATTTACGTTTAGTACCAGTATCAGCACACAAGGGCTTGTCGGGGCCCGGCTAACGTTTGGGATGTTTCAACCAGTTCGTCAGGGACGGGGCCTACATGGTCACAGAATGATTGTCGTTTCGCGGCGAGCGCTGCAGCAGTAGCGACTATCTTCAAACGGATGGAAATCTGCGTACGGGGCAATGGCTGGTATCATCATGTTCCCTGCTGCGCAGAGCGGCTACTGTTAACGCACGTGGGAGATCGGGGTATTCTTGAGTCTCCCAGCAGGTATACCCGTACGCGGATTGCTTGACCAAAGATATCAACCAGTGGACTTGGGTCGGGTCCTTCTGTATTCTGGAAGCGAAAGCCACTGCAAACTTGAAGAAATTCCGGTGCATCTGCGACTGTGTATGCGGTGAACACCGATACGGGTAATAGGTATTGTGACTCAAGCACAGCACCTCAGCTCAGCTAGGATGGACAATCATGCTGCGGATACAGAGCCATTTGGAGAAAGCTGCCTAAACATCTCCATCTCATTTTCCCATCAAACAAAGCCAACAGACTCGGTCGCTTTGGAGTACCTGTTACCACTCAGTCCACCCGGGAAATCGAAAGCATGCTCTGCTTCCATCCAAAGCGAAATCACACGGGGACCGACAGACACTTTTACCGTTGCCCAGCGGATGCATAGTCCTGGGTGATTTCGTACGGCTCGATTGATAAGCTGGCTGATAGCTTGTGAATCCCGCGTAGATGAGTTCGCCTAAGACTTGAAATGGGTTTTAGTCTTTCAGGCAATACCAAAGGTTTCGAAACGTCTCTCTGGAGACAGGACGGCCCACATTATGTCCTGCTCCCAAACGTCTTGAGTTTCTGCCGCAGTTGGGACCACACGCCACAATTATAAGCGCCGGAGTCCAGAAACATCGCCGCGGTCAGCGAAATCAGGGGGCATGAATTGCGAGGGCGGATTCGGATAGTGAGATTTCGGTTCAACTGAAATACGGTCTTGTCGTCTATCAGAAAGAAGAGTCTGCTTGAGCTTTCCGGGGGTATTCAGCAGAATATCGATGCGGCACGAATTGAAACTGCGTAGACCTGGTGCGGCATTGACTTTCGCGAAGATAGTTAGTTAGCCTTTCCGTCTGAGAAACGCTTTTGTAAACAAGGGAGTCACATGCTCTGACTCTCTTCTTTCCCTCCTTCTCTTTCTTCTTCGCCGCAAGCTTTATGTCAGTTAATCGATAGCAGTGATATATCGAGGCCCCGCGAGGTTGATGAAGATATGCCGCTGCATTGGCTCAGGCTCGAGCTCGTGTTGCGGTTGCCTGTGGCGCTGATGTGTGGCTAATGTGGCCATGCTCGGCAACCAAACACCTCTTCTTCCTCGTCTTAGCTTTCCTCTTCCCCTTGCCCGCGAGCAGGATTCGACGGCATCAACTTTCCCTCACTATCTTCTGCCGAGCGCTCCATTCAATCCTTGCTGCAGTCGCGTCTTCCCAATTAGAACACCTATCTTTCTTCGCCCACCGCGTCCTCATCTGAGAATCCACCGCGCAACGGAGCCACATCGCCCATCATGAGCACCTACTTTGATCGAGAGGCCGATGACGATTCGGAAGATGAGAGCATGGATGAGGAAACCGGCGAGATTAAGAAGAAGGCTTCCAACGGAAAGAAATCCAAGAAATCCCGCGATGCGGATGTAGATATGGATTCTAGCGAGGAAGAAAACACCGAGGATGAAGCAGAGGGTCTCGCAAAGGTTGGTATTTCACCACAGCCGGAGGATTGCCCGTTAAACTTACAAACGCGTCGCAGATTCGAGAAAATTTTATCGTCGACGATGATGAAGAAGAGGAGGAGGAGGAGGAGGACAGGTCCAGTGAATCTGATGGTCGATCTAGACGGAAACGAAAACGTCGAAGGTCCGCTCGCGAGGAGCCTGACGATGATGAGATGGACGAAGAAGATTTGGAACTTATCGCCGAGAACATGGGAGAAGAACGACCAAGGAGTAATGTAAGGCATACAATTCACCTCTACCTAGTAATCCACTGATTTGCTGATTACCACGACGGTCTAGAAGCTCAAGCGCTTCAAGCGCGGCCGAACGGAAGAACGAGTCTTGGATGAGGAACGCGATCTAGCCGAAATATTCTCCGATGAAGGGGATGAACTTGAAGAGTTGGAAGATCCAGAAGAAGACACTGGCCGTCGAAGGCGCGATGACGGGCGTGGGTTCGCTCCCTTAGATGAATTTGAGGGTTTCATCGAAGACGATTATTCCGACGATGGTGAAGAAGACAGAGGCCGGAAAACCGGTCGATCCCGGGACCAGAAAAGGGGTGCTCAGATAAACCCGGCCGGCGATGGTGCGCTGAATCTCGAGGCGATGGAAAAGATGGAGGAAATTTTTGGAGATGGATATGAATACGAATGGGCTCTTATGACCGCGGAGGATATCGAAGAAGAACATCGAGACCAAGTTATGGCTCTCGAAGACGTTTTCGAGCCCAGTGAGCTAAAAGAGCGCATGCTTACGGATGAGGACAACGAGATCCGATCAACTGATATACCCGAACGCTTCCAACTTGCTCGAAAACCATACGCTCATGTCGCGATAACGGATGAAGAATATGCAGAAGAAGGCAACTGGATAGCTACAATGATGTTCAGCCAAAAGCGCACTCTGCTACCTCACCACCGAGAACCTTTCTTCCGTGCGGTCAACCGGGTTTTGGATTTTATCGTTAAAGATAATATGGAAATCCCATTCATCTACCAGAACAGAAAGGACTACATCATTCACAACGAAGCTCGTGGGGGTGATCGGCTTCTTAGTCAGGACGAACTTTGGACCGTATTCGAACTCGAGCTCAAATATCGTGCGTTCATTGACAAGAAGAACGCTGTGAAGCGAACCTATCAGTCTCTAAGTCTACAAGATGAGATATACAGCAGCCGCATTAGCGATCTGGAAAACATCGAAGAGATCCAAGACTTACAGGAGTATCTTCAATTTCAATATTCCGAGGAAATCAAAGATCTATCAGCGATGCAATCTAATGGCGCCAATGGAGTTCACAAGAAACGCCCCGGTGCTACTCGCACAATATTTGACAAAATCCGAAAGTCTCGAGTTTATTCCCTTGTCAAAGCCTTTGGTATCTCTGCGGCTGAATTTGCTCTGAACGTCAGTCTTGACCAGAAACGCAAATTTCCGGACGAACCCGCAGAGTTCCCTAATGAATTAGCTGATGCATGTGTCGACGGTCGCGACTTCAGGACTGGCGCTGAAGTCCTAAAGGCAGCGAAAATGATGCTAGCAGAAGAGTTTTTTATGAATCCAGTCCTACGGCGCGTCGTTCGACAGAAACTCTTCATTAATGGCCAACTTCATGTCAAAACGACTGATAAAGGGCTCAAGAAGATTGACGAGCTCCATCCATACTATGTAAGTGCTCTTAGGTTCATATAGTCACATTGAAAATGCTAACCCCAGTTCTAGGAATTCAAATATTTGAAAAACCAATCCACAGCAGCTCTTCTGAGTAATCCGTCCCGCTTCCTAAAAATGTTAGCAGCCGAAAATGAAGGGCTTGTAACTCTTCAGATCGAGATGGCTACAAAAACTCGTTTCCTTCGCCATTTATACGACCTTATTTCCTCAGAAAACTACAGTGACCAGGCCGATACCTGGAACGAAGAGAGAAAGGACGTTGTCGACATTGCCATGGAAAAACTCCTCAATTTGATGGCTAAAAATTACAAGGAGAATCTCAAGACTGTCTGCGAAGATGAGCTCGCTAAACAAGTTCGCAAGAACTATCTCGAGAGGTTGGATCAAGCACCATACCTAGCTAAAGGCCTCAAACTAGGAGAGATTCCCCGTATTCTGGCACTTTCGACTGGTCAGGCCAATGATATGAGAGACGGGGTCCTTTGTTTGTTCATGGACGAAGATGGCAAAGCTGTTGAGACTCTGAAATTGGCAGGCCTGCGTGACTCGGAAGAAATAAAGAAACTAGTTGAGCTCATCAATCGACGGAAACCTGATGTAATAGCCATTGGCGGATTCACGGTGGCGACCCATACGCTTTACGAAAACTTACGCAAGATTGTTGAAGAGGAATCCTTGCTAGTAGCTGGAGCGGATGATGATCACGAAAGAATTCTTCTGGATATTTGGTATATTCAAGACGAGGTTGCTCGTCTCTATATGGGCAGCGAGCGTGCTGTTGCCGACTTCCCAAGCCTTAGTCAGTTGGGGCGATATTGTGCTGGCTTGGCTCGCTACATGCAAAATCCATTGCTGGAATATGCGGCCCTTGGTGAAGACGTCTATACAATTAGTTTCCATCCTGACCAGCAGCTTCTTCCAGCCGAGAAACTCAAGGTTAACCTTGAAAACGCCATGGTCGACATGGTCAACCTCTGCGGTGTTGATATTAATGAGGTGGTAAAAAGCCAATACATAGCCAATCTGCTGCCATACCTCTGTGGGCTCGGGCCCAGGAAAGCCGGCCATATCCTCAAAATGATTGGTCAAAACGGTGGCCAGGTGATGAGCCGAAGTTCTATGGTTGGCGACCCTGATAGGAATATCAAGCCTTTGATGGGCCCGTGCGTCTGGACTAATTGCGCAAGTTTCGCAATCGTTGCGTACGATGCAACAGAGACGGAGTCTGAATATCTAGACAGCACTAGGGTTCATCCACAAGATTATGAACTTGGACGCAAGATGGCCGCTGATGCTCTCGAGCTTGATGAAGAAGATGTTGCGGTTATCACTAACCATGGTGATGATCCCGGAGCGGTCGTCAGACAGCTCATTGAACAAGAGGAACAAGATAAAGTGAACGAACTTATTCTGGAGGAGTACGCCGATGAGCTGGAAAAGAATTTTAACCAGAGGAAACGAGCTACTCTCGAGACAATAAGGGCCGAACTCCAGGTTCCCTTTGAAGAACTGCGGAATCCATTTAGGCGATTGTCGGCTGAAGAGATTTTCACAAAACTAACTGGAGAAACAGGCGAGTCCCTTGGGCCTGGTATGATAATTCCGGTTAACATCCGGCGTATCACGGACCGTTTTCTCATTACAAAGTTGGATTGTGGTGTGAGTGGCAATGTTGCATCTGAAGAGATGTCGGACAAATTTGGGGTCTCTCCCCATAGCTTGTTCCACGTATCCCAAACTATTCAAGCCAAAATCAAAACCCTTAACATCAGATCTTTCTACGCGGAACTATCATTGAAAGAATCGGAACTTCGCATTCCATATCGAAGGACCTACGACCGTGAACCGGGTGAGTGGGATGAGGATCAGGAAGAGAAAGATCGTGTTGCTCTTACTGTCAAGCAAGAGGAGCAACATCGTGCCGCTCGTGTCATCAAACATCCACTGTTCCGTGCATTTAATAGCAGGCAAGCAGAGGAGTATTTGGCACAGCATTCCCGGGGAGACGTGGTCATTCGCCCTTCATCAAAAGGGCAGGACCATATCGCCATAACGTGGAAGGTTGGCGATGGCCTCTATCAACACATCGACATTCTCGAGCTTGAAAAAGAGAATGAGTTTTCGATTGGTCGGACGCTAAAAGTTGGAGGCAAATACACCTACAGCGATCTCGACGACTTAATCTTCAATCATATCAAGCCAATGGCTAAGAAGGTTGGCGAGATCGAACGACATGACAAGTTCAAAAACTGTACTCGTGAGCAAGCCGGTTAGTACACCTACCATATTTCAAGATGACTTGAGTTTATAGCTAACTGTAATCCTTAGAACAATGGTTAACGACCTACGCTGAGGCGTTTCCCGGGCGAACAGTCTATATTTTCTGCCCCGATCCAAAAAGACCAGGGCATTTCGACCTGTGCTTCAAGACTGGGTTAAATAAGCCCTGCCATTCTTGGAAAGTCACTGTGGTCCCCCAGGCATTCTCTCTCGCAAACAACTTGTACGGGGATGTGAATGCTCTTTGCAATGTAAGTAGCCCTATTGAAAACTTCTTGTCGTTTCCCACGATTCTAATAATTTCTTTTCTTGTACTGTAGGGGTTCAAGATTCTGTTCACAAATCAGCAACAGCAGTATCAGGGACGGATGGAACAACAGATGCGGCAGCAACGCTACGGCGGGCCACCTGGTCCGATGAGGAGGTAGCGTTCGGCATTTTAGAAAGCGTTGTAAATTAGTGAGTGCCTGGGCGACAATAGGGTTTCTATATATTTTTGATGCATGGCGTGTTTCCTCTGGGTCTGGACGGCATTTTTTTTTTCTCTGCTGTGTTCTTATTACCTCATCAACCTTTTATTCTTGTGTAGCATCCACTTCACTTCCGCTATTCATTGCCCTCCAAAATGGAAATTGTTGATTGCATACATCATGGTTTCTATTTGTTGTATTCTTTTTTTTCTTTTCCTTTTCTTCTTTGTATCTGTATACATCTAGCGGCATATCTCGCGAACTTATCGAATCGCGAGAGGTCACCAATCAATACAGAACATTGTCCAAAGGGAATTGAATATTGTTCTCGAGGAGAGTACAAAATCATGGACCAGGAAAACATTTTACGTATATTAATAGAGCCCCACAGATCGATCAGCATTAGTACATGCAACTTCGCATTTTCGATGGTGCTAGCATCGCGACACCTCCTAACTATCATTTTGAATCTTCATACTGAAAATGATGTCTTCTCGCCATCTACCGGCTTCCCGCCGTACCCCTCCGGCATTTTTCGGGGTGACTTGAAGAAACATGAGGTAAAGTAATGGGCAACTTTCCTCAGCCCAGATCGCTTCACTATTAAGAGATTACTATCGGCTAAAGCGTCTGTAGGAAATAGTTAACAAATCGCTGTGCACTCTAGATAGAATATCATACTAGAAAGATTTGGGGTTGAGGTGATTACCGTGAGGTCTATACTTCAAGACGAATGTCTCGAAGGGATATCTGTCTGGGAATTCGGCGTACAACGTCTTCGCAGGTCGGCATTTTGCAGGCACTCCAAGTCTATTCATGCAATCGCCCAGAGATATATTAGTTAGCCAAGCGCTTAGCTTAGTTCTGTCAATAATAAGAACCGAGATGGAATATCTCACGTACGTAGTAATGCTCTCCACCCCAGCTTGCATCTTGAGCGCGCCGATCTCATCCACCACCGTGCACGGATTCCAGTCGCCATTTCCTTCACACTCGCCACCTCGTACAACTTTTCCGACCCGATACACATTCACTCGTATCGTGCCAACAGCCTTCTTCCCCACCATAAACTCGATTGGAGCAATCTCCCCATTATCAATATTGTTAGCAATGTACCCACCCTTACAGTGGCCACTTTCATCAAACTTGTAGTTACCATGCCCATCTTCGATGCGAAGCTTGGAAAACTTGAACATGCGAACTGAAGTCTTGCCGACACGGCGGCCGCCAATGCGGGACTCGTGGTGCCGAAACCGGTTGAAGCATATGTAGTTACCCTGTTCGACACCATCGATGATAAGCTGAATGCCGATGTCGCCCCAGTGCGGTGAGACGCGGATTGCGACACGGTAATCTGCGTCTGGGGTCGCCTCGATGTACGCTTCCTTGACAAGGAGGCGGTGGTCGGGTAGGACTTGCTGGTGGCTCTTAGTTGGGGAGAAGACTGTGGATTTATAGTAGTAAGGTAGGTGTGTTCTTGGAGAGGTGTAGCAGGGGACAGGCCTCTCAACCCAAACTTTGAGGTTACTAGATCTTAGTACCATTTTGCATAAACCAATCTGTTGCATAAAGATCGGTAAGAACTGAATTTTGACTGCTGGTCTGCTAGGCCAGCTGTTAGGTCAGAGATGGCGAGAATAATTAACGGAGAGAAATTCTATGGTTATAAGAAGATTGTTACATGATCAGTGAGGTCAGAGAACCCTCCTGGCTGCCGATAACAACGACGAAAACAAAAGTCAATTGAAGGTGCTGAATGCGGGCAGCTTGGTGGATTCAGATAGCTAAGAAGAGTGGATATGAGAACGAAACGATCTATATGGAGTTTAATACCACCGTCATGATCATCGATTAGCATCATGAATGAAAATAATAGGTGCACTCCTAGAATTTGCAGCCATGAAGTTACTAGGTATTCATCAGGGAAATGCCGTTGGGGGAAATTAGATGCACGGGCTCATGATATATTGCCCGATAATGCGGTATAAGATGCCTATTACCGGTTTCCTTTTTATGCGACGTATGTGGACTTGGATACCGAAATGACTACAGCGAGGCGATCAAATAGAAGGTTCTATTTGCCATGGTCATCGCTCCTAGCATCGGATTCATATCACGACAAGAATAAATGTGGTTACGATTACCCAATAATTCGCATTGAGTCAGTATTTTCTATTGATAACTACTTATCTTACAAAGTTTGGTTCCCGGCTATCTCGATTTACAACTTGGCCGCTGCGACGCTTCCACCACTATTCATCAATCATGTTAGTAATATCCTACTTGCAAATGCTGTACAGATTCGACTTACTCAAGAGCAATTGTCGCTCCATTGACATAGGCACCCGCCCTACTGCTCAGGAAGAGAACGGTGCCAGCAACATCTTCCGGTGTGCCTATCCTAGATAATGGGATAGCTGATTCAATTTCACTCTTGAATTGTTTCAGTGTAGCAGCCATCATCTTGGACTCGAATGGACCACATGCGATAGTGTTAGATCTACAATGCAGGGGACTGTCAGCGTTTTGAGACTGTAAAGCCAAGAAGAAGAAGAAGTAGAAATCATCATACGTGATATTTCGCTGACCGAGGTGATGGGCAAGAACCTCTGACATGTGGTGGAGGGCCGCTTTACTTGCGGAATAAGCACTGTAAAGTCAAAATATCGCTAGTTAGTAGAATACGGTAAACTAAAGACAGAACATGGTAACGACATACTATGTCTCCAACTTTGGCGTCCTAATTCCGTCGACACTGCCAATATGGATAACGCGAGCCGGATCAAGAGGCTGCGCGGCAGCCTCTAGCAGAGGGGTGACAAGTTGAGTTATACTGAACACGCGCTGGACGTTCAGTGTGAGAACCCGGGCCCAAGCGCTATCTGGGTATTTGTCGTAGGTTTCGCCCCAGTTGCTACCACTGTTGTTGACGAGGATATGGAGTTCTACAGAAGCGTAGATCAGGTTAGCTAGGCTGATATGGCGATGTAAAGATTCTCAGCGGGAACCAAGTTAAATGTTTGACATACTGGATTCTCTCTTCTTTAACTCCTCCGCTAGCTGCTGACATGACTCTAGTTTGTAGAAGTCGGCGACAATGTAATGCGCTGAACCGCCGCCTGACAGGGCATTCAGCTCCTCAACAGCCTTTTGGCATGCCTTCTCATCTCGACTAGAGATGTAGACCTTGGCTCCGTTCGCAACCAGTCCCTCGGAAATCATGCGCCCGATGCCTGAATACAGTCAGCCAGAATGTCAGCTTGAAGCGGTTCTAGTATCACCAGGGACCGAACGCGGGTCGTACCTTTGGCGCCGCCGGTCACGAGGGCAACTTTGCCCTGAACAAGACGTGTTAACACCACACTCTAAATTAACACCGCTGGGTAATATTACTTTGACATCGAACAAACTCTTGCTGTCCATCGTACTGAAAGTTGGTGGATACTAAAATATCTATCGTGATGCAAATTGGTGTACGCCGCGCGAATTCTGGATTTGGGAATCGAGATGGCGTTTTATGTCGCCTGGCTTACCCCGGTAAACTGGGCCGAGGCTTATTTTCACCCGTCCGGATCGCTCAACACATGCGACTGGGAATCAAGTAACTTTCATTCAAGCACAACATCGCTACGGATAATCCACTTGACACCGGCCATCACTTCTTTGCCCTCATGGAGCAGGCATTCATCTCCGTGCCGATGCAACAGAACCATGCCCTTCTCCGGTTGCACGTCGATTACTTGCGGCTGTCCCGAAGCTGCTAGCTCCTTTAGTTCCTTCTTTGATAATGGGATGTATGGTTCGGTTCGGTAGAATGCAGTTTCACCACCAATGACACCATCGGCTGGACCGGTTAGATAAAGCAGGAGGGTGTATATTGTCCGGTGGGCTGATGGAGGTGATCCCAATGTTAGGGTATTCGAGTCGTCATCTATTAGAGTAGTTAGAGTCCGATTTCCGCTGATTCGCCAATGAGAAAAGATGCGACTCTGCTTACAGTGCTTATCAAAGAATTGTCCTTTAGAGCACGTATCAGCGACATCCTTCACATAACTATCGCAGATGTTGAGCTAATACCTTTTGTATATCTGTATATCCTGATATTGGGATTCAAACCCCATGCCTTGACGCCAGAATCTAACTCCTCTTGATTCCACAGCAGCTGCCGGCTTTCTTCCCTTTCTATAACCTCCTTAAGACCTGCTTCCAACCATAATCTTTTTGCGAAAGCTGGGTCTTGAATTTGGAATCGATCGTTCACCCGAACCGCCTCTCCACGTTTCGGCTTACTCGGGGTGGTTGTCAACGGCAAAGAGGATAAGAATTGGATATAAGTGTTGCAAAGGGATGTTACGAAGAACCTAGAAATCGTCAAGATCTGGCGGTCAAGTATTGTCTCGAGCTGGAGGAGTTCCGGGGGCAACAGGCCCTTGAAAACCGGCCATTGAGGTTGTTCTGGGACAGTAGAGTTTCCTGTGCTGCCACTGCCATCCTTCGTCGGCAGTACCTCCTTCTTGCCTTTTTTCGACGCCGTACTCGTAAGCTTCGGCATAGTTCATATATTCTTGTAACAGTTGTGAGTCGCCTTGTAGGGAACTTCGTCTGATGTGTCCTCGATTGGTGTGCCTGAACAGCGATGCAATCGATGCCGACGATACCCAGGTGTGAATTGTTGAGTAAATTAGTGTATGAAGAAGATTTTCGATCAGACGCCGCTGGGTTCCATTCAAGAAGTTCTATTTTCAAGATGCCTAAAGCTGAGTGTGGAGTTCGGTCACTCCCCTCTCCGATGAGGTTATTGGGAGGGGTGGCGAGTTTGGGACGCGCAACTTTAGAGAGTAGCTATGTCTGGTTGGGTGAGGCCATCGCTTGCGCTGCCAAAATGGCAGAGGTCTCATGCTCATCACTGTCAACTGCTATCACCCGCCAACATCACCTAAACCTTCCTTTCCTTGGTCACCACGACAGCCTCGGGCATCAACACCACTTGTTCCCTTCTCTATTCGATATCGTCTATCCAGCCGTCGGCGCCAGTAGATTATTCTGTATTTACTTGTACTCGCTGCTTCCTAGCTTACGATCCTCGTAACCCCACTCGGCTCCTACATCATCGACCTCCGAAGCCGCCACAGTCGCCCGGCTTATCTACCACCGATACCATGAGCGGATGGTCCCTAGGCAGCCTTTTCGGCGGCGGTAGTCGGGCTCACCAGGATGCTCCCAAGGCGGCTATATTGACACTCCGGGAACAAAAGGATATGCTGGAGAAGAAGGAACTGTACTGCGAATCCCAGATAAAGGAGCTAGAAGACAAGGCTAGGAAGTACGTAAATACGAATAAGAATGGTAATTCTTCCACAAAACTAACATTTATTGCTATTTCCGTCGAAGGACACCTTGGGAGTCCGTTGCTGATACTGTGGTACGAACATTAGCTAACTGTACTTTGTATGCATACAGTGGCACTGGGAGCCCTCAAGAAGAAGAAGGAGCGGGAGGCCGAACTGATCACGATACAGAATCAAGTTAGCGCTCTGGAGAAACAGGTGCACGATACATTCACGATCCTGGTATTTAGTCACCAGTCCTTACTAACTAATCACCCAACACTCCTCGATAGATCGGAGCAATCGAATCTGCCAACATAAACTACTCGACAATCAAGGCCATACAGTCGGCAAATAAGGCCATGTCAGGGATGAATAAAGAGCTCAATGTCGATAAAGTCGAACAGGTTCTGGCTAAGTCACAAGAGTACATATCGGACTCGCAGCAGATAAACCAGCTTATGGCAGAAGCTGGCCAATATGGCGACCCGATCGATGAGGATGAGCTGCTCAAACAGCTAGACGAGATGCAGCAGGAACAGTTAGACCAGAAGATATTGGATATTCGGGCACCAATCGCAGACCCCAACAGGCGTGGTGAGTTAAAACACCAAATTACACCTGAGTGCCGAGCCATCGCCACTTTAGACAGAGGCTAACATATCGGCTTCTGATAGAGAAACAAAAGCAACCGGAACAAGAAAAAGAGGTCGAGGAGGACGAGGAAGCGGAGCTCCGAAAGCTGCAACTCGAGATGGCAATGTGATTTTCCTCCAATAATTTGACCCTGACTCTATTTGGCTGCTGCTGGGTTATGGTAGTATGGTCTGAAAATACATTTGTTTTCTAGACATCAATCACGAAATAATATCTTGCTTGGCGCGATATTGGTCCTTTGTTGCGATGGTGCTATTGGATACATTTCTACCCACTTCATATCCCTCACCGAATACCCTATATAACCAACGACGCGAATAGGAGCGTCAAAACCAGGACTATGTTGAATATATCGGTATTGTTTTATCTTTGCTTGTTAACATCACGCATGTTGCTTATCCCGGTTACTCCAGATGCATCGTGGGCTGCCAGTTTAGTAGTATATCTACTGCTACCTTGATTTATGTACGGCTTTTGTAGGCGCTCCTGGTTTCTTTCTTCTGGCTTCTTTTTTGTCTTAACTGCACTTTGTGACTGCTTGTCTCCCTATTTTTTGACCTTCATTTGTTCCGAACGATTTATTCCCTTCCTGAGATGTGGATAGAATGATTTATTGGTGCCTATCCTACTTGGTATCTTGTGGAGTACGAAACCCCCAATAATGTATTACCGCTAAATCCAGGTAGATGTATGTAAACCAACAGCAAATCAGCTCGGCGTTTCGTCCCCTTTGCCCGTCTGCGCGCTCCGTCTCTCTACTACTGTTTTACCCCTCCCCTTCTTCGCTACGTAAAAGTCATTAAATGAAAACATGACGCCCAAGAATTTCATATCCATATCCGACTGGCCGGCCAGATCCCCGAGTAGTACGCTAGTCCTCGCTTGAAAGTCGGCTGTCAGTTTCTTTAACCGTGCCCGAACTATGGGAAGTTGCTCATCAGTCTCATCGTCATCCGAGTCCGAGTCCGAGTCACTATCCGAATCATCAACCCTTACTCGCCCCCCGTGTTTCTTAATCTGACCTGAAAACTCGTATGGCGCATCGCTTTCCGTCGCACCCCATTTACCCGCAGCGGTACGCGCCTCGATCAGAGCAGCTGCGGCTTGTCGTCGACTGAGTTCCGCTACGGAGCAACTATACAACCCATCCATAGCGTCCTTGTATGCGAGCATAGTCTTCAAGATCTCGTGAAGCTGTGCCAGGAAGGATGTTTCAGGCTGCCGCGATCTTGCTGTGCCACCCAAGAGACCTTTGCGTGTGATGCTAGTAAGGTAAAGCTTATGTGCATCTATCAAGTCGTCCAATGTGGAGTTGGGTTTGTTGATTGATCCTATCAATTTCTCCCACGATGGCTCGATGACTTGGAAAAGGATATAGTACTGGAGTTGCGCGACAAAGTGGATCATCTCCGCAATACAGCACCGTGCAACCTTCCAGTCAGTGCCAACTTTGTCGGCAACGCTGCCTAGCACCCCTCTTGCGCCCGTCATGTACTTTTTCCACGCGCTGCCTAGAGCGAATTCCACTCTCTTGATCCTCCAAAGGAAATTGAAGACCTTCAGATATTCTCGGCTGCTGTATGGTGTGACAACAACATCCACCGGCGCATCAATTTTATACTCCAGCGTGAATACGTCCCACCCAATCTCCCCATGGCTCAGCTCCAGCATTCTCGCATCCAGACGTCGTAGAACCTCCTGCGATTCGTATTGTGCATTCGACCCTCGAATAGCATGCTCGAGTTGCGCAGTCAAGTTATGTCTGTACAGGGTATTTGCCGGCCGATCCAGGTTCGAAGAGAGTGATTCCATTAGCAGCGCAACGAAGTCACCTTGCCCAAGCAAGAGAAACTTTTTCAAAGCGCAAAGATGTTCAAATAAGTTGAACTTCTTGTTCATTAAATGCATCAGGCGCTCCATAGTAGTTTTGTATGCCTCGTCAATGTTTTGCTCCAGCGACGCATAGTCGTCATGGCTTAATTCTTTGCTTGCTGTTTTGGAGTATTTTTCTACCCATTCCGAGTCGTCGCAGCCGTACCTAATGAAGTTCAAGCTCTTCCCGATAAGGAATACTTTATTTGCGAATTCTGGTGGCATAATTGTTGGGATCGTGCTACTATCGAGTTTGTATTTGTCTTGCCACACACTGGAGGCGTAACCTCGTCTGTCGTTATTAGCTTCAGCAATTGCCTCCTCCGATTGTTCGATAACGAAAAATTCAAGATATGGATCCATAAGCTCCCCGTCGTAAACCCATCGTCGAAGCAGGTCATAGAATGGCCTTGTGACCGAGGTCAATAGTCGTTTTGCGAAATTGAAGACAAATGGGTCGCCATGGGAAGTAGAAAATGCGTGAATTATTGATATCAGCTGGCCTCCCTTTTTATCTTTTGACGCTTCTACGATGGCCGACATCAATCGTAAGCCCATTGTAGCTTCTCTGGTCCATATGATGCACCGTCGGAGAGTAACCCCTGCTTTCCTCATAGCTAGCCCATGTTCATCATCGTCACCAAGCATCGATGATGCCCTTCGAATTTCACCCTCTAGGCCAGCTACGAGACTCAGATACGCCTTGAGCTCATTCCCAATAGCCGCGCTTAAACTCTGTCCAACAAGTCCGCTTTTGCCCTCGGCAGCATCGTACTCATCAACGAAGGTTGATAGCGATCGATAAAGAAGCGCAGGTTCTGCCAAAGTATGAAGTAGCGATATCAGCGGTATTGGAAGATTAGGTGGTAATTTAAGCGTGTTCTCATTTGTAAAAGTGAGGTTCTTCGAAGAGACGCCTTGTAGAGTGAAGGGTAGATCTTTGAGGAGGGTTACTTCTGAAGGTTCTAGATAGTTGATAAAGCTTAGCGTTGTTCTGGAGCAAAGTGAGGAGAAATATTTCGCCTTACCTAACGGTGGGTTGACGTTAGCTAACAGAGCTGCCTTTGTCACCCCATTGGTCTTCGCGTCTCCACGTTCTGGCGCTAGGAAAGGCTTTGGCGGTACAGCGGCATCAAACTCATCGTGATTCTCTACAGTTGTTTTTGATGGCCGTCTGCTAGTTTCTGTATTCAGATCGGCCCTGGAGGGTGCCCGTGAATCGGCGCTAGTGCTTGGAACACCATTCGATGTTCTACTCGTGGTATCCCCATCCAGATCTGAATCAGCCAGCTCATGTAGCAGGTGTAGGATTCCTCCTTTCTGCTTAATAAGCGGTAGATTTAGCAATCGAGAGTATAAGTTCGAGAATCGGAGCGCCTTGTCGGAAGTGCGATTGTCTCGTATTACTTCAAATCGGAACCAAGCTCTTGTCAGCACAAACGCTCTATTTCCACTGACTGGCTTCTCGAAGGGAAATGAAGCAACTCTAGAGTTGGGTTTGGCTTAATCAGAGGTAAAGGCTTTCTACATTTGTTCCTTATGATGTTCGCAATATGCGCTGGGTCGTCTGAATGGCTTGGGGCTACATGGCTGCGCTAGAGGTATCAGCAAGCGTGTCTCTGAAATATCTGCGATCAGGCTGTAATTCTAGCGGACGGGTTCGAATCACACCTATCTATCATGCCCTGAGCCAGCTCTAGGGCATTTTCTTTAAGAGATTCATCCTCTTCCTCGTCCTCTAACTCTGGTAGGATGTATTCGATGAGCTTTGATAGACCCTCGTCTATTCGATTGTTCCTCGTGCTCGACATGTGCGCGCAGGTCGCGACTGAGGTCGGCTCGCACTCGAATTTGTGTCAAAACAAAGTGGTGAGCTGTATATCGTAGCTTCTCAGCCCTGAGGCGCGGTAGTCGGTCTACGGGTCCGGAATATCGGGTTCTGTTTGGAGAAAGGCTGGTGGTGCAAGTAACATGTTGGATGTGGTTTTGGTCCACGCGCCAACAACACAGTGATATGCTCTTGAATGCTCACTTTGGGACTATACTATTCCTGGTGCACTATTGTTGCTGGCTGTTGTCCAGTCCCTTACAGGCCCCGGCGTATCAGCATCGAATGTGCTGACTAGTTTGAACTTCATAAAATGATATGAATTATGTGATTCTCGTTGCCAAAATAATAGCTCCAAAAACCCTCTGTCTATGAACAAAACAAGCCAGAGTAGCAAAAGATCAAAATATATAGCTGTAAACACCCTGTAGCCTCCAGTCTATTCTACATCGGGGGGGATATAAGGATTGATCAACATCTCGCTGAACTTCTCCAGCTTGTCTTTGCCACGGACTTCCTCTGTTAGTAAGGGCATCTTAACCACATGAAAGTCCTCGTACAGTTCAACCATTTGGTCGAGGTACTTTTTCTGCATCTTCCTCCGAGCATTACATTGTTCGCACACAGATCCCTTCCTCGGATACAACAGTTGGTTTACCACAATACAGTGAGTATCGATTTCATAAGACGTTAACTCTTGAATCATCCGCTCCGTTTCGTAAAGCGATAAGAACTCGGCGATGCAGACGCAGACAAAGCTTCAAGAAAAGACATTAGTTGGCTTTCTTGCGATGCAAAAGCTGTATACGGAAGACTTACGTTGTCATATCCGGGTTTTTGAACTGAGTGTTAACTTCACCAATGGTTTCTCTCATGCTCTCCATCTTCTGAAGCATCTCGTCTACATTATTGCCACCACCAAGACCTTGGGACCCCATGATGCCGTTTAACATGGGCCCAAACCTTCCTGATAACTGTGAAAGTTTCCCCAATGCCTTTTCTAGAACAGTGGGGAACTGTAAAAATCTGAGAGTGTGGCCTGTTGGAGCTGTATCGAAGATAATGGTTTCATAGGACATCGATTTCACTTGTTTTAGAACTTCGGCGAAGGACATGGCTTCGTCGACACCCGGTATCTATAAGCTCATTAGCGGTGTCTAATGGGTAAAGCAATCCCGTTTGGAGGAATGGAAATACACTAAAGGCCAAATCCTGCATCATGCCTCCTAGAGGGTTGCCTTGGCCCGATTCATCTAGCACTAGATTTAGCATCGATCCAGTTCTGTAGTCTGCCTCGAAAGCCCTTACTCGACTCTAAAAGCTCCTGCATCGATCCAGATGGATCGATTTCCATGGCACTCAAGTTATCAAAGCCATCGATTTTGCGGGCCTCTTTGCCAAATTTCTGGCCGAAAGCATCTGATAAGTTGTGGGCAGGATCTATAGATGGGAGTCAGTATAGAGTATGCCGAGATCGGGTAAAGTAGGCATGCACACCTGTGGATATGATTAGGACGCTTTTCCGCGCCTTTGCAAGCTGTATCGCCAGCGAGCATGACGTTGTGGTTTTGCCGACACCACCTTTACCACCAACAAAGATCCATCGCAGCGACCTTTGGTCGATGATGTTCTGTAGAGAGGGTTCCAGTTCGTCCAGGTCGGCCATCGTGATATCCTTTAATCTGACGTTGTCACTGGAGGGGGGGTCTTTGTCGAACTTGAGATCTCTGTTAAACAGCTCACCCAAATGGTGGTGGGGTGTCTTCGTGGCTCTGTGGCTTGTTCCCTCAGCAAATGAGGCTCAACTGTTGGATAGCCACCGACGCTTTACTAATTCGGGCTTAGGCACAACTCAAGCTCCCAGATAGCTTGAACGTTCGATTGTTCACCTCCCCACAACCGGCAACTACCAACGACGCGTAACCTCCTCTTCCTCGTCATCGGAACTTTCGACAGCATATTGCTACAGAACTTGAACGAGGTCTTCCCAATAAGACTCTGTGACAATAACCAGAGCTCGGTGCTTTGGATACTACCTTTGAGTTTCAGCGGCGGATCGGAAGCACGGTACCGCAACAATGTCAGGTATCTAACAAATCTGTGATTGAGTTGTTACTGATCTTCAGCTAGCAAGGCGGTGTAATCATGGTTGGAAGGTGCTGTTTGCTAATATTGTGGCCCGATGACAGGAAGCGCCGGTTTCGATCGTCACATCACTATCTTCTCCGAGCAAGGACGGCTGTATCAAGTTGGTGGGAAACCCTACTCCCGTCTACTGCTGGATTATGCGGA
This sequence comes from Drechslerella coelobrocha, assembly GCA_036971555.1. Lineage (NCBI taxonomy): Eukaryota > Fungi > Ascomycota > Orbiliomycetes > Orbiliales > Orbiliaceae > Drechslerella > Drechslerella coelobrocha. The sequence continues at coordinate 711,220 of JAJTUH010000004.1, forward strand.
CCGAACCTCCACGAGGGCACCAAGCATCATCCGTTTCGTATTAGATAACTGATACCGAAATACGTTGGAGTTCGGTTGAGCATGTCACCACTTGACGCTGACACATGGGTTGCTTGCTTGCTCTAGAATATGCCTTCAAAGCGATAACAGCTGCAAATATCACGACTGTAGGGATTAGAGGGAAAACATGTGCGGTGGTCATCTCTCAAAAGAAGGTCCCAGTAAGTCAATATAGAAACAGCCGTGGCGGAGCCCTCCGTTATAGGTTCTTACAACCTTCCAAAGCCGCTGGACGCGTCTCGCGGAACACCGCAGTTCCATATCATGCAAGATAGCTGGCTAATATTGATTGGTCTGCTACGGTTGATTTATAGGATAAATTGATGGACCCAGCATCAGTAACCTATATTTTTCCTCTTTCACCGTCGCTAGGATGTGTGATGACTGGATCGATTGCAGACGCACGGGCATCCGTTACACGTGCTCGGGGTGAAGCAGCAGAATTCAGATACAAATATGGTTACGAAATGCCTTGCGACGTCTTGGCCAAGAGGTTAGCCAATGTCAATCAGGTTTACACTCAACGGGTATGTTACGCTTTAGATTCTTCCTTGTCCGGATGGTATGGAAGGACCATAGAATGCCATGGATGTGGGCCAATGATGCAATCACGTTCGTTATTTGCGAACGAATTTCCATTACAAATGAAATATACCAAGGGGTTGTGGCTAATAGGGCTGTCCCGTGGTAACCGTTGAACAGGCATATATGCGTCCACTCGGTGTTTCAATGACTCTGATATCTTTGGATGATGAGCACGGACCCTCTCTGTACAAGGTCGATCCGGCAGGATACTATACAGGCTACAAAGCTACAGCCTCTGGACCGAAACAGCAAGAAGCAATCAACTTTCTTGAGAAGAAGCTTAAGAATAAGGATGCTGCGCCGGGTACATGGGAAGAGGTAGTGGAGCTTGCGATCACAACGCTGTCCACGGTTTTGAGCCAGGATTTCAAACCAACCGAGATCGAGATTGGCGTTGTCGGAGCACCGAAGCAGGGCCAAGATGAGGGTGAGCCACAACCATTTTTCCGGAAATTAACGGTTGAGGAAATCGACAAGCGCCTGCAAAGCATTGCAGAAAAAGATTAAAGTTTTGCATGTGCTCTTCATCCTTTTTGTTCTTGGGGGTTTCAACGATAGATTAATTTCCTGAAATGAACCACCACCATCACTGCGCCTGCATTGGATGAAATCGTTATCTGTGAAATGTCGATTCCCTTGTTCGCCTTCATTATAACCTGGAAACACCAATCCTTCTTGCATTGATCATGTGGTTAAAACGACTGGAGATTGAAAAAATTCGGATTATTCATCCCCCCCTGGACATGGCAATTGACAGGGAGATTGATCCACGAGCCTAGCTTATATCAACTTTGGATGAAGAGATGAGGCGGTATAAAATGCTGAAACCATCGTGTTCCACAACGCTTGCATGGAGCAGTGAGAGTTCCGTCCGCTTTTTGAAGACTCCGTGAGAAGTTCAGCTTGGCCCGTGCCTTTGCGAGGGTGACATCTACTAGTTATCTCAAGTTACGCACGGCTGAATGGTATCGATAGATACGGAGGATTGTGAATCCTTTAGATTGTGGCTTAATAGGATCAGCAGACGGTTCGAGGCCCAAAATCCAATTCGTGTTGAGGGTCAAAGCTGGAAGTATTGGCAAAAGACGCACCCATGCATGCATGCACTGGTAGCCTCGTTTCTGACATCGGATGCATATTTGGGGCCCGGTTCATATTCCGCAATCAAGATAGAGAGATAACCTAGCATGCCACGATAAACTTGATCCACTCCCGGCTGTTCCAGCTGGCAGATGTCGTCGTAGCCTGGAGCTTGGGAAACCAATCCCATATCAAATATCACGGCTTAGACCCAGATGCAGTCGACACTTATGCCGCCGACTGAATTAATGGAGACGTGATATAGGAGCTGAGCTGGCTGCCATGTCCCAAGCCAGCGGAATGGATGGAGCCCGACCGTCTGTTGGGCCGTCACCGATAGAGACCCCGATGGTATTGCCAGGATGCAAATGCAAACGCACGTTCATGAGGTTGTCGCCCTTTAGCATCGATTCGTGCATGTGCGAACTCGGATGCTGCCTCCCCGATATGCAGACCCAATACACTTAACATTATATCCAAAATCGAGCCAACCCACCCACCAGAATTTGCTTTGCTACATGACATCTCCAAACTGCTAAGTTTCTGCACGGTGAACAGCCGCCTTTTCAGGTGTTACAGGTTGCGATATTAAGATTTTAAGACATTCGATATCATATTCAGCGTCGGTATTGCATGACACAAGGCGGCAAGGAAGCCGTGACGATGATGGCTAAAAGGCCCTCGTCCCACCGCGCGCTGAACTCTAAGCTGCAGCCGTTGATGCTCCACCGCCGCCCACCCAACCCACACACCCACACTCCCAGATTGGAATATTCTATTCGACATCTGCATGCCCACGCACATCCGCATTCCCCTGATATTGTCAAGGAGACCTCCACGACGAAACGAATAAAACCTGGAAGCGGCCCTTTGTCTGCCTGCCTGTCTCGAATTATTTTTGTTTCTTTATGCAAGCGGATTAAATTAAAGAAAGTGGTGTGGGAGTAGTGGCGATGGTGATGTTTTGTCAAATGCAAAATGTCTGCACAACCACGCTGGATGTCTCCGGATGCCGACTCTACCGAGCACAGGCCGGGTTGGGTCTTCTCATTCTGCGAATCGTTTCGGTCACAATCGACAAATTTAACCAAACTGCAAACCGCAATGCCCCTAATCGATAAAAGATAAGCCAGCGACACGGTCCGTCATATTATTGTCATGTCATAGAAATCCTTTCAGGACAAAAAAAGAAGAAAAAAGATCTTCAAGCTACACCTTTTTGAGCACCCGTCAGATATGCAAGTTATCGAAAGCCCAGTCTTTATCGATCGCACTTTTGCAACTTCTTCGATCAGCGTTCAGAAGGACCAGAGCAGGACACCACCATTTTTTTTTTGTTAAGAAAAATAAATAAATAATAAACAAAACTAAGAAGAAAAACAAGGTGAAAATTTTCGAACGTTCAATGGTTATTGTTTTTTTGGGCGACGTTGTGACATATTACATAAAATGTACTTGTACAGAGTAGACTTCTGGTGATTGGCGACAGCAAATGGAATGCACAACAGCCAGCCACATCAGTGAAGCTTGCATGAGCATCAATCAGGTTCGCGAACATGTCTCTGGCGTATCAGATATCGATTTTTAAAATTTCTCACATACGCAATACTTATTTTGACATAATTATGATGTATAATTTGAGCCCACTAACGACTCAGGGACTTAAATATTTCCCGCATTTTGCATCGTCCACGATATTTTCATCTCGTTTTTATGGTAACTTTTCACTTTTCGATTGCATGCTCCTTTGAAGAACTTGTGATCATAAATTCGTGCGCCTCAGATACTCAACAGCAGCACAGCGGCACCATCTGTCAACATCCCACGAAACGCTCTCCACACCGGTTACTTGTATACTATCCGCTTATATCTGCCGACGAATCATAGATTCTTTGGTGGCCGTACGTCCCACCCTCCTCGTGTAAAGAAATGTCAAGAGATGCAAGCAATCGCGAGGGTTTGCCGTTTTTTTCTTTTATTTTCTGCAATATATGCAATAATATGCATGCACAAGATAATATCAAAAATGTATTTTGAATCCACATTCCCCCCGTCTATTCTCTTTTATCATAGCATTTTTTATTTTTTTCTGCCGCTCTCTTCCTTGACGCCGGCGACAAGATCTTGGCCCGACAAAGATCTGAGCACGCCCCCAAGCAGGCCCCTCCCAGGAGCTGTCGAATGAGGTTTCGTCGCTTCGATTGCCCACCGAATCCACGACGGGTCAATCGGTTGTCATGTCAATTTGTCCTCACATGTAATGTTCTGCATCATCACCACGACATGAAACTTTCATTTGGGAAGCGGGTGAATTTCTTTGGTGAAGAGGCATGATGAGACAGATGGATGGCCATGGCCATGGGTAGTAGATAGATGACTGACACCACTGATATCACAATCACGCACAGAGAGCCGAGACACGACATATGTTCCTTGCAAGCAGTGCATGGAAAGAGGCCGTCTGGCAGAGGTACCTTACAGGCCTTTTGATAAATTCGTGCCCCAGCTACTGGCCATTTTCCGATGAGAGGGATTCGAATTCCAAATGTGGCCGCTGGGCAATGCGTTGTGTTGTTGGTGTGGTCAGTTCTCGATCAAGACCAGCTTTCGCAATAGCGCCGTCGGGTCAGCGCGGCCTCCAAGCTTCATTCCTTCCCTTTCGGCAATCGTCTGATCATCTGGTAAGCACGAATTAAACGCAAGACAAATAACTAATCTACGACAGAGGGAAGTCCAGCTGAAGATCAGCCGGTGGCGAGGGGAAAGCGAATGGTAAGAAGGGTTAAACAGAAAAGAAAAAACTTCCAAGACAAAGCCTGAGCTTTCCTGCGGAGGAATGGCTGGCTGGGCTGAGGCGAGCTCCTAGTCCCAATTTAAGGTCACCAGCTGCTCCAAGCGGATTAACTTGGGTGCTGGCTTCACGTGGCCCTGGTTTCTGGTCCTGCGGCAGAGGAGAGGCGAGGATGAGAGGAGTGTGAGAGAGCCTGGCTGGAATCGAAGATCGAGGAATCGAGCACACCATCTCGTTCAAACATTGTGGCACCGAAAGTGTCCGAGGCCGTGTCCGTCCTGTGTCTGTCCTTCTTCCATTCCACAAGCTAACCACCTCCATGCACAGGCTTTTCACATACCATTCCCGGGTGCGCACACACGCACGCACGCACACACCAGAGCAGCAGCAGCAGCAGCAGCCTGGGACGGCATCATTCAGAACGTGCCACGCGGTGAGGCGGCGGCAAGTTCGCTCAGTTGCACGGCACATATAGTGGCGTCCATGTAGGAGGAGCGGGAAGCAGCCGATTAAACAGACAGATAGATGTGCCAGTGCCTTGTCCGCTGTCATGGGTGTTTGTCCAGACAATGTGCCAGCCAAGGTATCATCAGGTACCATCGGAGGGGCGCAATCAGACTTGTTATCTGCAACTCGATACGAACGGCACGGCCCCTCGAGCTCGCCAGTTTGAGTATCCTGCATGATTGGATTACCTTGCCCGTCGTGCTCCGCGAGTCTGGGTTGTTTTCGAACTGTGTGTGTATGACTTTATCGTGAACAGAGAGCCCTGTACTGTACAGACATGCGTACATCTGGATTGGTATCTGTATCTGAATGTGACTTTTGAGCACACGCATGCAGCTGAGCATGCGATTGCAATTAGTGAGACTGGAAATCTCGACTCGAACCGTCGAGGGAATTCTCCAGTGTGTGTGTGTGGGTGTGGCCCGGGTAATTTTGCTGGATGGATGACGGCAAACACCACCCCATCAACATTTTTTTAATCCTTGAGGCTTCCACCTGCCGCGCCCCATACCATCTTGCAGATGAAAACCATGTCAAAAGTACTACTTCATTCGCGATGGGTTTAGTCCCAAGCATTGGGTTGGAAGCATTACACGTACTGGTGCGTACAATGCATCACGCGTGTCAGAAAAGATGTCGAAAGAGTGCAAGCATGAAACCTCTCGCCCTCACTAGTCGACGGGGAAGGATTAAAGGCTTTCGCTGACAGTCTTTGTTACCCTATTGAGATCCTCGTCATGTCTAAAGAAACCTCGAGGCTTGTTGTCTTATTGAACTATATCCTTGTAAGAAAAAAAAAGACGAGCATTATTGACTCCATCACACCATCTTTTGCTATGGGTCTTGCAGAGAGAGAGAGAGAGCCAGAGTGAGAGAGAGAGAACATGCATCTGGAGCTATCTGCTGAGCAGGCTTGCTGATTGCAACTGATAGCAGAGTGAGCCATATAACTGTACGTAACAGACAACAATATTCAGGCCAAGCCTGATTTATCTTAGGACTTCTCCGCTCAAAGTTCAGTGGAGTGGCGGGATGACTGGTCTGAAAGTTGGGATAAAAAAGATGGAGTCTAACAGGTCCACAGGAGGCGAATTTTTTTTTTTTCTTTTCTTCTTTCCTGTGAATGCCCCAAGATATTTAAAAACAAAACCAAAAAGACCCCGTAGTGCGAAAGTTTCTGGGAATCGGGGAATGGGGATTTCATGGAATTCGCTCGCCGGAATTGGCTATTCAGACGTTGTAGGCTCTTGTACGAGTTTTCGGGATACACCCTTAAGGAGAAAGCCTTTGGATTGCACTTCTAGAGAGGAAGTTGCTTTTTCCCTTGCTCTCTTCAGCGTCGCTTGCTTAACCTTTGTAGGTAGGTGCATTAGATATGGGCCCGATAAACGTGATCATAATCGGAGAACCGAAGTCCGGCTGGACAGGTCAGGCGATAAGTATTTGTCTATAACGGTACCGAGATACGGATCAGCGTTTGAGCATGTCTGGAGGTACCTCGCAGAAATCCATTCCTATTCGCGCGCCTAGGCATATGTCGACGTATCACCTGTGTGGTCTGGCTAGTCGAGAGTCGTCTCTTTCGCCGACGAAAATAGCAACCTCAACATTAACAGGTTGGGCCTAGTCCAAGGGAGAGGAATGGTGGGGAAGCTAAAGTGAGTAGATTGTCTGAAGTCTGGAAACAGATCCTACTTTGGCCTTTTCCCCGATTACACTTCTTGATAAGGCAAGCAAGGAAGAAGAAGAAGCACAAAAGCTAAGCGATGGCGATCATAAACTTGCTTGGGTTTAAGTGTATTTGCACCTTGGAAGAATCCGTGACACAATTCGAATTTCGCCCCGTCGTTCGTGAGGGTTGGGATTACACTCGGGCGGTATGCAGAAATGGAGCAAAAAACGGACTTGCATCAGCGACCCCGGACCGGTCGACCTCGGCCGTTAGGACGGACGGGCTGGCATGAAGTTTGTTCAGTAATTTAAGTATCCGCAGCTTCTTCTCCCGAACGCAAGCCGGGCATTGGAGAAAGAAAAAAAAAAAAGTGGGCAAGGCTGCACATGCTTTCAACCAAGATCGTACGAATAGCTACCCGAGGAGAAGTCACCACAGGGACCCTGTCGATTCTTCAGATGTAACCGCTCCTGATAGTTCCCACTCCAGAATCGAGTGGGGCTGTCCGTGTGCTGATGTTCACGGAAGCTGGACACCTCCAAGCCTGCAATAGCTCGTTAACTAACGGGGGTCCAGGGGCGCCAAACCTTGCGAGAGCGCTCAGAAGAATCCGAAGGAAGAAGAAAACAAAACAAAACAAAAAAAAGAAAGGAAGAGAGGGAGAAAGAAAGTGAGGAGCAAAAAAAGAAAAGAAGGAACATGTCGTCAAGCAGCTAGGAATACATACCAGAATGTACCCATTGTGTCCCGCATTTCTGCCAGAGCTGCCGTCCATACCCTCGATCAACGACAGTCAAAATTTCTCACTAACGAAGTCCCTCGTCGTCCGATCTAAAATACCGCTGGGAGCTAGCTTGTCTGCACTCGGAGACCTAGGTCGTGTAAGGCGAGACACAGTGGAGAACAGTAGGGAGAGCGGCCTGGGGTGTATGACGAGCAATTGAAAGCGTAAGGAGGAGGGTGAGCGATAGAGAGAAAGGGAAAGAAAAGGCATCCTCTCTGTTTCTTTTGCAGGAAACGCTAGTATAGAGAGCATAGCATAGCAAGCATCTCGGAGAACAGTAGAGGAGTTTGGTAGTCGAAGTAGTAGTAGTAGTAATCGTAGCAGCAGTAGTACTAAGCAGGAGTGGTGTTTGGTAAGGAGGGCAGTATATGTGTGGTCACCAGCAGCCAGCTGTCTCTCTCACTCCCACTCACACACACACACACGCCTGTTCATGTTCTCCTCTCTCTTCGATCCATCGAATCAGAAGAAAGCCCTATACAACCTACCTACTCTCTTAGAAACTGGGCACCAGGCGGCCTGGCAAACAAGCCTGTTGGCCGGCTGGCTAAAATTATAACTCCCTTGAATCCCACCCCAACCAAACGCTCGAATCGAAGGACAGGATACAACCTTCTCTGTTCAGAACTGTCCTGTCTTCCCACGCAGAACAGGAGGAGCTTCTTGAGAGCGGATAGCATACGGGTTCGACCGGCGCTCGACCTGCCAGATTCCTGCCTGCACGCTGATCAATCGTCAATCAGGTCCCACGCCTGAACCTTATCCCCAGCTGGTCTTCCTAGCTGTTTGGCCTGGCCTGGTCCGGTCTGGCTTGGAGTTAAAACTCGTATCCCCTCCCCAATATAACATGAGATAGAAGAAGCAGGCGGGCGTGACGTCTGGGAGCTAAGCATTTTCTTATTTCTGCCATTTTTTCTTTCTTGATTTTGTTTTCCACTGTCCCATTTCTTTTAACCTTCTCAGATCCCAAGCTCCGGCTCAGGCGCTGGCTCTGGACCTCGCCTCTCGACTCTACCTAGTCGCCGGGGAACCTCAACCGGTCTCTGTCTTTTGGAAGGGGAAGGCTGGCTAGCCGGACGACGACTCAACTCCCCAGAAACTGCTAGCCGGTATCAGCATCCTGACAAGCTCCGTTGACAAGGACATCGGCCATTTTTCGTCGAGGTCATAGACAAACCAGGGGAGCTGACCGACCGAAAAGGACGACAAGCACGACAATTACGACGACGACTCATGCGAACACGCCCTCCTAAAGTATATATTATTTCTCCCAGGCTGCTGAATTAAGCCAGCACGCACCCTCATCAGAAGAGAACGAGGGCGAGATATTTCAATATATTGGCAATATATATTGATTACATGATAGTCCGGTTCCTTTTCTTTTTCTTCTTTTTCTTCCTTCCTTTCTTTTTTTCCTCCCCCCCCTTCTCGTTGCCTTACCCCCTGCCCTTTTCCTTTGAAACGCATACATCCAGTGTTCTCATCGGGGAGGTCAATATCTAGCCCTACTATAACACCTATGGTACCGGTGGTAATTACACGGCTTGCAGGACACCTATCGCCAGGGACAAACGGGAACCATCTTCAACCGCTGCCAAAAACTCTGATCTCTCTCACACAATAAGCTTGGCTTAATACCGATTCTATAATACAACCACTACCGCTTTTATCAGCTTGACATTTTATATATACGCGCACCTGGCAATTACACCCAGGATTGCAGCTATATATACATATATTTCTTGCATTGAGCTCTGGCCCATTATAGTCTTTTGAGAATACAGGGCGAAGATCTCCCGGCCGCCTCTAGTGGCACATATCTATATACTTAATCTATAATCCGGATCCACCAAGGCTGGTTTGGTGATCATATACTTATCTATATATGCTGCCGCCTGGTCCCAACCGTTTTTTTCCCCTCCAGGTAAGAGAAGAACCGCATGCCCACTACACTTCGTTCGTCTATACCATATCATATCATACCCCCATATATACCTACATACCTACCTAGCATATATATCATATCATATATATAAAAAAAGTATCTATCTCTGCCCGGATACGCACACGTACGAAATATATGTTCTCGCATGCATTCCATCATGTCCCTCTAGCTCTGTCTGCCTGCTAGATCTCCCTGCTGCTGCTGCTCGCACGCTCGCCTTTCTCTCCACTGCTCGTTTTACAAGTCGCAACACACGCTGCGGGTCCTGCACTTCGCCTCGCCTCATCTCGCCCCCCGCCAGCCTCCTCTTTGGGCCTCAACCGTCGTCATCATCATCAACTGTGCTTCGATACCCTCTTGTGCAGCCGGTCCCAAGGCAAATCCCTTAGCTTCCCGAATCCATCCCTGATTTTTCATACTTTCTTACGGGCACAGAAAAAGAAACAAGATGGAGAGCACCAAGTGGACAAGATCGTGATGTAACGGGTTCCCACCCTGCCGCTGCCGAAGCCCTGCAGACCAGAAAGCGCTGAAGCTTTAGCCCTTTGATCGAGTTCCCGACTCCGATTTTGATTGCACTTCTCCAGACCCTCACTCATTCCCATTCCCATTCCCATTCTCACCCTCTCTATTTACTATCTAAGTTTCGTCACATTGTTGTTCCTAGACGCTTTGATTACTTTCTTCTGTGAATCCGAATGATTGGCTTATTCTTGTTGATCAGCCGCTAGCTAGCCACCTCCAACCCTGCCGTTCATTAGTGGATCTCTCATATCTATCTCCCACCATTCGCTAGCTTCCTTCAGGCCATCTCCAGATCTGATCTGCCTCTTCCCGTTGGCTTCACCTTCGTCGCGTTCCGCCCGTGACCATGGATATCAACAAACTTCTGAACCCATCCGCCAGAGGGCAGGCCCCGTCCTATGAGAGTTTTGAAGACGAATCAGGCCATGTGCGTTCTAGCAAGTCGTCCTCAACTTCATCCAGGGTTTCTCGACAGAGTAGAACTCCGAGAGGTCCGTCTGATGAGCACGCCAGGTACCACAAATATGCAACCGTCGGTAGCTCGAGTGCTGGGTCGATGACTGCTCGCAGTTCTATCTCCAGTCTCTCTAGTTTCCAATCCTCAACCAGTCTCACAACACTATCGAGTTCCGGGTCCATATCGAAAGGCTCCCTAAGTAGTCCGATCCACGAAACTCTGGGACGGCCAAAGCCTGATTTTAGGATACCAATCTATGGCTTTGACGTAACCCAGATCAGCGCCCGTCCGGTCCCTCGTGGTCTCTACACCCCAAGCGAGTCCGACTGCAGCCCTTCAACGGCCGTTGTGTCCCAATACTTCCCATCATATCCAGATGTGACACAAGAGCGGAACGCTAGGGAAGAGCCAGCTGGCTCCAACCTGACGACCCTTGCTGCTTTAGCAACTAGCCAGGACATCAAAGGCCGCCCGTTGAAAACAGAACACATAGATGTCACCTTTGCGGGACCTTATGAAGGAGTATCATCTTGTTCATACGTCTCTCAGCTGCGCCAAAGAGCGGATCTTGTCCCCAAAAATCCTTCTGATTTCAATCATATATCCAGCCAGGACGTCTATGCCATGAGCAAGCTGCAGCTCTCAAACACGCCAGGCATGCTGTCACCTACAAGCGCGCTCGGGCCGTCTCCGTCACCCTCTGCTCGTTTCATCAACCTCGATGCTGAGCCCCAATGTTCTTATGTGGACGACTGCAACACAATGTCCCCCCTTAGAAAAGTGGTGTCACATATATTCGGCCGAAATAAACTTTCGACGCGACAGATACCCAGAAATATTTGGGTTTATTATTGCCGGAAGCATTACCAACGGTCTCGGTATCGTGATCTTAAGGGGTTTGCAAAACTACAATGCGACCTTGTAAAAAAGCAAGTTGACCGACTGGACACTTGGGGCGGTGTCGAGGACTGGGTAATTAAGGTCCGGAGGCGGGAAGAAATCCGCATATCTAAGGAAAACAAGTCCGTGGCGTCGCGTAATCCGAACGATTTGGACGAATTCGATGATGACGAATTCTCTCGACGGGGATCTATTCAAGGAACATCCGACGGTCACTGGATATCCCAAATGACTGGTGCCGGAAAGACGATCAACGATGTTCGTTTCTTGTTGCAACGAATCGAGATTGAGATTATCGACTGCGGTGGTGTTTTCCCTGATGTCGAAATCCTCCCGAACGTCCGACCGTCCGCTATTGCCGGTGATATCAACACCTTGGCTGGGGCTTCAGAGACTGGGAGCAGCCTAGGACCTATCCTTGAAACATCGAAGTCCAGGAGGGCAAGAGGTTCGATAATCGAGGCCTTTATTTCTCCTCGCAAGCAACTTCCATCTCGGAGGTCGCTGGAGGAATCTATGGTCGTTACAGGTTCTACTGTTTCTGCGCAAGCCAAACTTCAGAAGACTAGCAGGCCAATTTATGCTCAGGAGTTCTCTCCGCCATATTTGGACGATGAAGACCCTCACTCTCGAACAAGACCGAAACGCAAGGCTAGCAAGCCGCTCCCTGTAACGGTTCTTCCGCCGGATGATGCGTCTGTTCTTTCAGAGAACTGTTATGGCTATGGCTACCCACAGCCAACGAGTTTCCAAGCAACGGATCCTGCCGTGGAACACGAGAAGTTAATGAAATACCGATCGAAACGGGCTCGACCTGGTTTTGCCGGCTTCGCTAACTACTCGGATTGCTGGGATGAACCGCTCTCTCCATTGTCAAGTAGACGAAACTCGTTGGATTTGGAAAGTGATATTCCACCGCTTCCTGTTCTAGCCGAGAGAGTCGAGGAGCACCTCCGCTCACCGTCGATGGAAGATGTAACCCTTGCGGGTTTACCAATTGAATCCGGGAAAACCACCGGTGAAGCATTTTGTTCCTTTGAGCAGAAGGACCTGAAAATCATCCTCGTCACGCCGCCTCCTAGCGCCTATGGCGACTGTGCTCAAGCGTCGGATGAGGCTGTAGAGACCACGACAGATGGAGAGTTCGCTCAGCTTGGTGTCCCTGTGGCGCAGCCATTGTTGGCCCTCGATTCCGAGTCTGATCGCCCTGTCCTAGCTATCGAAGTACCTCAGCACGTCCGCGATTTTGTCATGGGAAGCTGGAGCAGGAAACGCGCTGTGCGAATGAAAAATCTCTATGGTGACCAGATAGCCAGACCAACAGAGTCCACTAGATTGGTAGGGTATCAGTCACGACAAAGCTCACGGCGGAAATCAAGTCCTTCCTCGGGAAAAGGGTCTCTTTCGAAGAGAGCTAGCGGCCAGACGCAAGACTACGCTGTGCTTGCAAAGGAGAGCGTTCGCTCCACTGTACGACAATTGCGTACGAGCTTCGCTTTGCAAAGTGAGCCAACGGCGGAATCTGTTTCGGTACCGTCCCCTATGCAAAAGAGGAAGTCATTTTCCCTTCTCACCAAATCCAACCCAGCCCCTATCACTACCTCTACCTTGTCTAATCGAAGACGACACAGAGCTTCCTCTGCCGGACCAGCTGGTGGAAGCTCAAACCCAAATGTGTCGATGCGACGGACTTGACCACCGCTCCTGCCAAGGCCCCTCTGGAACCGAGCCGCACTTGGACGAGAGGTTCGTCAAACTTACGTCCTGTCTAATACCGGGTAGTGTCTTTTTGATATACCCGTGACTTCTATATACATATATTACATATCGTATTCTGGCAATATGTTTGGGAGGTATTCTGAATTTTTGCTACAAAAAAATTTTTCATTGTCATGTTTCTCGGGTTTCTTCTCTATTTGCAGCGCACTACCTTTTTTTTCCTTTCCTTTTTTTATTGTTTTTCGACCGCCGTCTCCTCTTTTTATTACAGTATAATTATCTTATGGTCTGGGATGAATTTGCTTTATATTTCGTTTTAGGCTCTGGGTGATTCTCTGGATTCACGGTGCAGCGGCAAAGGTGGTTTCGGATCTTTCCTTGGGAATTTTTACCGGATCAGACGGCGCAAATCGATATCGTCGACGCCCTTCAGAGAAACGGCTTTCGACCGAACCAGGGTTTTCGTTGTACTCTCTTTATTACTATTACTACTATTTACTACTGCTACTACTACGGTTACTACCGCTGTTACTGCTACTGCTACCACTACCACCACCACTTACGACCGGGAAAGCAAAATACTCAAAATGATAATTTATGACTCGGAAAAGAAAACAAATTCACGACCTCGATTACTCAACGACAAAGAAAAAAGTCTTTTATTCCTTCCAATGGACAAAACACAGGAAAGTCACAAAGCAAAAATATGACACTTTTTTGTCTGTTATGTTGAAAGAACAGTTGGCTCGCGCCACTTTCATCCTTGGGGAAATAGGTGTACAGAAGATGTGTGATTATAACCACTACAGCTGGAATTGAAGTTACAGAAAAGTTCCGGAGAGGGTGATGAAGTTGTGTTTTTTTTTATATTTGGCCTTTTTTACGATACGACGACCAGCTGGTTATTCGAATCCCTTCGTTATTTTACCTTCGCTTTTCTCTTTTATACTTCTTGCCCAACTTTAAAAGCTTCCATGAAAACGAGAAAAACTCCAAAAAAAACAAACAACGAAAACAAACAAAATACACTCATGTCGAGATCGCTACTTACATTATTACACCTTATCGTCTGTCGTTTAAGATACAAAAGTTATATTTGTTGCTTCACTTGTTTTGCGCCACGTTATCATTCCTACAGCTCGCTACAACTGCTCCTTTGTTTCGAGAGCTTGGTACAATGGTTCTCTGTGCACCTTGCGTCAAATTTGAAATATAATGGTATCGCAAGCGGGGCAATAATGCTACCATGTACCTGAGACCTCGTTTGGAGCCTATTCAATCGTTAGTCTGGTGTTATGCCACAAGCCTTTTTTTTCAATTTCGTACAAAAAGTTATTGTCTTTGACCACGAAAAAAGTGGCTGTTGTGATATTTTTTGTGATATTTTTTTTCAGCCACCCTTCTCCGCATTGGACCCTGGATCGCGAAAGCGGTGACATTGGTTCGAATAGGGACTTGCAGCAAGGCCAGCCACGAGCATGTGGCACTGCCTGACTTGACATTGCAGAGGTACCTATCTTTTGAGCTGAGCCATGTGCCAGGGTTGGCTTTCGCGCATCGATCGTTACCAAGTTCTGTTTAGTCTCGTCTCTTTTTACCGCTGGGAGCGCACACAAACCAAAAAAGATATATATATATCTCTTCTTACTGTTACTACTACAAGCCCTTTTTTTTTTCTTGAACAAAAACACTCTGCTATTTTTTTCCCTTTTTTTTCTCCTGCTTTTTGTGCACTTGGAGTCTGGGTTCTGGAGACTGACATTTACCGTAACCGGTTCTTGGCCTGCTTCTTCTATGAGCTTTTGTACCACCACGAGCGCTAGCTAAGCTTTCCTTTGGGGGGTTTTACTGGTTTTCTCATTCGTATTATCTTTGGTTCCATTTAACTCTTACTTTATTTACACTTTGCGCAGCTGGGATAGCCATATGGGTTATTTGAGGGGAGGCTCTTAATGGAGAAGGGGTTTTTAGTAGAGGGAATATGTCTACGTCTCTGTGTACGAAAACTCTGACGGCATGTGGTGGGTGAGATGGTACGATGAGATGAGACCGATGGTTGGCTTACATATTTTTTTCCATTGTAGTTATAATATACTACGAATTGACCCAATTCTTCTACAATGAAAGCAGCGATTCTGAATAGATGTTTCCCTCCATACCACAGTTACGTTGTGACATGAGCAATAGTGAAACAATGGGAGCTACCGAAGCTTCCAAAATACGATCGTTCCAGGAGTGGAGGATCAAAAGTTGATTAGGGATTAAGAAATGTAAAGCAAAAAGCCGATAATGATCCAAACCGTCGAGAGAGGGTCTTTGCACACCAATTGTTCCGGTATTTGAAATCCTCAATCGATACCAAGCTGGGCTCAGGCTCCAACAACCACATATCGCCGTCCTCGCATAATAGTCAAAAAACGACAAGAAAAGACAAGAGGAGAGGATAAGGGAAAAAAGAACGAATACACAAGGAGTTATCTGACGACGGCATGATCAACCCCGACCCCACCAGCCTTTCGCCTTCGCGGCCCCGTCCTGGATTTTCTTGTCGGTCTCATCGATCTTCTGCTGGATCTCTGACTGCGCCTTTTTGCGCTCTGCTTCCAGCTTGGCCTGTGCTTCCTCAAGCCGATGCTTGCCGAGGTCGGCGGCCGAGTTAGCGGAGGCCTTGATTGATTCGTAGGTGGCTTGAGCGTTTTCTCTAGCTTTGGCGGCGTCCTCTGTACGGAACGAGGTAGATCAGGTTAGCGAAAACAAGAGGCCCTGCTATACAGGGAGGTAGGTAGGCGGGGGTACGTACGCTCGAACTTTGCTTCGACGGCTTTTGGATCACCGCCTGTGGATGTCCAGTAGTAGTATCCACCACCGATTGCTGCAGCGCCACCGAGGAGAAGAGGTAATCTGTTGGAGAGTGTATTGAATTTAGTATTGGACGCTTTAGGTAAGTATGGATAGAGGTATATCGTGAGTCGAGGAGAGATATGCGAGGGGATGTTTGTGTGGTTTGGATAGAGCTATAGCTATGGGATGGGGACGGATGAGATGCGAGCGAGGTTCATGCATCACATGCATATCGCATCGCGGAAAGCGACCTTTGACTTACGATGATCGTTTGCCAGCCATGGCTTCTTTTTTTTTTTTGATGTAAGTAAGGCTATGTACAAAGAGCTTGCGGTTTACTCCAAAGAAGCTTGATAAGTCTGAGGGTGTCTTCTTTAATTAATAGCGATTCGGAGTTTTGAAAGGAAGCCCGGAGGAGGAGGAGGGGGGGGGAGAGGAGGGGTTTAAAAGGCGCTGTTTGATTCCGATTTAAAGGTCGGCCCGGGGCAGCTGGTCGACGGGTAATATAAAAAAGAGCAGCTTAATTCTAAGTATCTGGGAAAATGACGTAGTACAAAAGCTTAGTGGCATGATACCTCGTACGTAAGCAGGTAGACAGATGCTGGTTGCGTATCAGTAATCTGCGCCCTGCAGCTGGCTAATGCAGTATCCGTTTCGAAGCTGGCGGGATTCTCTAAAAGCCCAGCGCTATACTGTACGCCATACCATCATAATCCAAATCTACCGTCGGCGGCGACGAGGATAAGTAGAATAATGTTGTGGCATTTGAGATGCGCGGGTCTGGGGAAATGTGTTGATCCGGGGACCGCCTGCAGCCGACCCTTGTTCCACCGGCAAAGTCCAGTTAGCCTGGTTGGCTGGACCGAGAAAAAATTATATTTTTATTGGAACGGGCAATTGGCGATGGCTCATCAGCATCCATCCACCTTGCACCATCAATCGCCTGCCGCAGAGTCCCGACAGCGACGGAAAATGCTCGACGACCTCACCGACACCGCAACCTCGCCACCCATCGCGTTAGAACGGTGACCCGTAGCTTAATCCGGCGCTAACTCTGCCAGCTGCCCACCCCGCTCACTTCTCCAACACCCAGTCGCTCGTCGGAAAAAATGGCGTTACAAGCGGCGCCATTGAAACGCGGGGCCCGCAAGGAGCAGGTCGTCTCTAATGTTCCCAAGCGTATAAAAGAAGTCAAATTCGGCATCTTGTAAGACAATGATAGCTCTCTTCGCTGATTTTTCGATATTTTATACTAATCTACTCAACGTGGACCGACATAGGTCCACTCAGGACATCGTCAAGCAGGCTGTTATCGAAGTCTCGACCGATCGGCTCTTCAACGAAACTGGACGACAGCCTACCGAAAATGGCGTGCTTGACCCTCGCATGGTACTATTTTGCCCATTGACCAAAAACGATAACGAAGCAAGAGACTTGCTGGAAGCTAACTCTCACCTCTTGGAACTCCTAGGGAATATCCAACAAGACCGATACATGCAAAACCTGCGGTGAAAACCTCCAGGCTTGCAATGGCCATTTCGGTCACGTTAAACTCGCGCTCCCCGCCTTTCACATCGGATACTTTAAACACATAACGTCGGTATTACAGAACATCTGCAAGGTCTGGACCCATCATGACGGCGAATTCGCGATACACATCACTTGAGGAACAGGGTCGACTGACGGCTCCGAACAGGAATGTTCGAGCATACTGTTAGACGAGACTATGCGGAGGATGTATCTAAAGGAGCTTCGTAAACCTGGTATCGACAACCTTCGCCGAGTCCAAATATGCAAAAAGATCAACGAACAATGCCGCAAAACCAAAAACTGCTTCATGTGCGGAGCAATCAATGGTACCGTGAAGAAGGTTGGCCCGCTCAAAGTCATCCACGACAAGTTCCGAGCCTTCAATGCATCAAATGCAGCGTCAAAAGTCCCCCCAGAATCTAAAGTTACATTCGACAAGTCTTTTATCGAGGCGAAGAAAACCAACCAAGACCTGGACAAGCACCTCAGGAAAGCGATGGATGATCTTAACCCGCTGAAAGTCTTGAACCTGTTCAAGAAAGTCTCACCGGCGGACTGTGAGTTACTCGGGATGGATCCTGAGGCGGGTAGACCGGAAATGTTCTTGTGGCAATACGTCCCTGCGCCTCCTGTCTGCATTCGACCGTCCGTTAGCCAGGAAGATGCTAGCAACGAGGATGACTTGACGGTCAAACTCGCCCAGATCACGGAAACCAGTGCACTGATTCGAGCTGGTCTTCTAAAAGGAATACCAATTCAGACCCTGATGGTAAAGAGTTCAAATACAACGTGTTGCTTTGATATATCATGCTAATTATATCACAGGAACAATGGGAGTGGATGCAGCTGCAGATCGCGCAATATGTTAACAGCGATTTGCCCGGAGTGCAGCAGCAGGGTGCGAAACCTATTCGAGGCATTTGTCAACGGTTGAAGGGTAAACAGGGTCGTTTCAGAGGCAATCTCTCGGGAAAGCGTGTGGACTTCTCTGGACGTACAGTCATTTCTCCTGATCCCAACCTCAGCATCGAGCAGGTCGCGGTGCCTATTCTCGTCGCGAAGAATCTGACTTACCCTGAACGGGTAACGGATTACAATCGAGTCAAGCTCCAAGATCTGGTACGCAACGGTGCCGATAAGTATCCCGGCGCAAATTACGTTGTCAAGAAAGACCTTCAGTACAAGACGTAGGTTACCACAGATCCGCCACGTTTAGGTCTTTTGCTAATTCAAAGTGCGTAGGTGGCTTAAATATGGCAATCGCGACAAGACTGCACAGGAGCTGGCTATTGGTGATATCGTTGAAAGGCACCTTGAGGATGGCGACATTGTGCTGTTTAACCGGCAACCCTCCCTGCACAAGCTCAGTATTCTGAGCCACTACGTCAAAGTGCGACCTTGGAAAACGTTTCGTCTAAACGAATGCGTTTGCAACCCTTACAATGCCGACTTTGATGGAGATGAGATGAATCTACACGTCCCACAAACGGAAGAGGCCCGTACCGAAGCCATCAATTTGATGGGTGTGAAGAACAACTTGTGTACGCCACGAAACGGCGAACCTATCATTGCAGCTATCCAAGATTTCATAACAGCCGCCTACCTGCTCTCTAATAAAGAGAATTTATTTGACCGGAAAACGTTTTCTACGCTTTGTATGTTCATGGTTGACGGTAATCAGCAGATTGACATTCCACCACCTGCGATATGGAAACCGGAGGCTATGTGGACCGGGAAGCAGCTATTCAGCGTCCTCATCCGGCCGAACAGTAAGAGCAAGGTCTTGTTGAATTTGGATGCGAAATGTCGCGACTTCAAGGCTGTGCCAGGGATGGCACCAGATCTGTGTCCAAACGATGGCTGGCTAGTGATCAGAGGCTCTGAAGTTATGTGTGGACTGATGGACAAATCCACAGTCGGGTCTGGAAAGAAGAACTCAGTGTTCTACGTCATCCTGCGAGACTATGGGGCGGATGAAGCTGTTGCTGCTATGAACCGGCTAGCAAAGCTGTGTGCCAGATGGCTAGGCAACCGAGGATTCTCTATCGGAATCAACGATGTGTCCCCCGGGAAAAGACTGCAAGATCTGAAACAGATGCATGTAGAAGCAGCGTACAAGGAGTGTGAGAGACTTATTGACGACTTCAAGGGCGGTCGATTGGAAAAGGCAGCGGGTTGCGATGAAGAGACTACTCTCGAAAACAAAATATCTGGAGTTCTCAGCAAAGTTCGTGATAAGGTCGGAGATATTTGTATGAGCGAGCTCAGCCGAATGAATTCTCCGCTCATTATGGCCAACTCTGGGTCGAAAGGCTCCAAGATCAACGTGTCACAGATGGTTGCCTGTGTCGGACAGCAGATTATCAGTGGTAAACGTGTGCCTAACGGGTTTCAAGACCGCTCACTACCTCACTTCCAGAAAAATTGTCAGTCCTGTCCCAAACAACCCCATCATCGTTGCGTCTGCTAACTGCTAGGCTTACAGCTAAGGAACCACCTTCGAAGGGGTTTGTCAAGAATAGCTTTTTCTCTGGCCTGACGCCCACCGAGTTTCTGTTCCATGCTATCTCTGGCCGTGAGGGTTTGGTCGATACAGCCGTCAAGACAGCCGAAACTGGTTACATGTCTCGTCGGCTAATGAAGAGTTTGGAAGATCTATCAGCCCAATATGACGATACCGTCAGAAACTCTAGCGCGGGTGTGGTGCAATTTCAGTATGGTGGAGACAATTTAGATCCCGTTGACATGGAAGGAGATGCTAAACCTGTCAATTTGGCGAGGACTTTTAATCACGCCGAGGTATGGCATTTAACTCTTTGTCACTAATTTGGAGCCTAGGTACTAACGTCAACATGTTACTAGAACTTGACTTGGGACAACACTGAACCTGGTTTACTACCCTACGAAGTAATTGAAATGTGCAGGAGTATGCTAGATTTTGATCAGCTGGAAGCTGCGTTGGCGAAGCTCGGACCTACTGAGGAGATCGATAGCAAGATTGCTTTCAAACAGTCTGTTTATCAATATGTCAAAGACCGAGCGGTGGAGTGCAGCAAGATTAGAGAACGGTTAGGTTTGATGCCTTGTCTAGAGTCGATGAATAGCGACGAATACGACATGGATTATATAGATTCGTTGAATGGTTGGTTCTCACCCTTCAGACTGCGTGCAGGGTCATGACTTGAGTGGGAAAGTACTAATGAAGAACTAGCAACCTCGAAAACAATTGTGGACCGGGTTCAGAAATTATCAGCACGTACACTCCGCGAATTCATAACGCAGTGCATTACGAAATATGAACGCTCAAAAGTCGAGCCTGGCACCGCTGTCGGAGCTGTCGGCGCCCAATCCATTGGTGAACCAGGAACACAGATGACACTCAAGACATTCCATTTTGCTGGTGTTGCTTCCATGAACATCACGCTCGGTGTGCCCCGTATCAAAGAAATCATCAACGCATCCAAGCTGATCAGCACGCCTATAATCAAATGCGAGCTCGTCAACAAGACGGACATCCGAAGCGCGCGGTACGTCAAGGGCCGCATCGAAAAGACATACCTCGAGGACATCATATTCTACATTGAGGACGTGTGTTCTCCGGATGACAGCTACGTCAGCATCCGCATTGATGAAGGAACAATCGATAAGCTAGGGCTTGAACTCACGATTGAAGACGTCATGACAGCGATTAATAAAGCGCCGAAGCTCAAGGTTGATAAATCCCAGCTCAAGGTCAACGGATCACGGATCCGGATCTATGTCCACGACCTATCTGAGAAGGAAATGCGTAAGAGCAAAGAGGATGTCAGCGTCCACCAGCGCATCCAAGCCTTGAAGCGGGCGCTCCCACGAATCGTAGTCAAGGGGTACCCTGAAGCGACGCGCGCCGTGATTTCAACTGACGAAGGCACAGGAGCAAACACCCTCTGCGTGGAGGGCTACGGTCTGCGGGCGTGTATGAACACAGATGGAGTGGTGGGCACGCGGACGAGGACGAACAGCGTGATGGAGATGCGTGCGGTACTTGGGATCGAGGCGTCGCGATTCACCATTATTGACGAGATCTCGTTCACGATGCGTGAGCACGGCATGGATGTTGACCCGCGGCATATCCAACTGCTTGGGGATGTGATGACGTATAAGGGAGAGGTACTCGGGATCACTCGGTTCGGGTTGGCCAAGATGCGGGATAGCGTGCTCCAGCTTGCGAGTTTTGAGAAGACGACAGATCATCTGTTCGATGCGGCGTTCCATACAAAGAAGGATGCGATTGAAGGGGTTAGTGAGTGTATTATCCTGGGGCAGAGCATGAGCATTGGAACCGGGGCGTTCAAAGTCGTTCGAAGGCTAGGGCTAAGCGAGTCGGACTTGCGGCCGAAAAAACCGCTGTTTGAGGATGCGTTCAAGCAGGCGATGAAGCTACGGGTTGCGTAGGCTGGTTAAGAGGCGAGGCCTAAGAAGGGGGGGGGGGNATGTTTAAGGAGGATCTCGAATTGCTTCATCGCTTTACCGGACTTGGGTTTCTCAGATGGCGAGACTATAGGATCCCATGATCAAAAATATCGTTATATCTCGCATTGCGGCTGAATCTTTGGCGAAAATTTTCGCATATGCGGTAAGCATTATCAAAAATGAGTTTCGGATCAGAGTTTTCTTGATTGTGGAGTTGTAGATTTTGTATCTATACTTGTATACTTGGACGTCAGTTAGCCCAATACGGTTATAATTATATTAACAACGAGGCGTTTGGTAATAAACATTGACTGAGATCCATATATTATAATTATGGCAATAAGATTCTTGATCGATTCAATATAACGGACGTTTCTCTGAGGGTACGGCGTGGGAGCCTTGACTTCATCCATCAATCAAACTCACGGAGGATTTGGCATCCCTTCTAATACCCCCAATTATATACGAGGCAGGATATATGTCAATTGATTGTGTATAACGAAAGAACCAACTAGGGCGAGCAAATAACCCGGCAATCATACAATAATTCAATCCAACTAATGAAAACCGCTCCAAGGACGACGCGCTGTATATCTAAGGGACAGAGCAGGATAGGAGAATACTAGTACAAAGAGCCACGCCACGGGCCTGTAACCGGCTCGCCGCTGTAGACAGAGATAACATTTGGACATGGAAACAATAACCGTAAAAGTACCCAGCTGCAGATAAATGAAGGAAAACATAAAAGAAAAAGAAAAAGATATCCCTAAAAAGCGTATATGTACAGTACACCTGATCCGTCCTGCCCATTAATCCTACCCTGTCATACCCCATCCCGTCCTCTTGGATACACACGTACACGTCCCACGGAACACATGCACATACACCCCAGAAAAAGGAAATTTTCGCACGATACTCCACTCCAGCCAGTCCCTCAGATATCCCAAACTCTGTAGAGCAGAGCGAATATAGTAAAAGTAACAAATCATCATGAGCCAACACCCCATCTCTCCGGGGATATTATTACCATTAATCAATAAAATAGGATCAGCAGTGTAAACCGAAAAAGTCGCTCACGTGCAATTCACGCCCACGTCCCCGTCCGCCTCCTTGACGACGTTCCAATGCTGATGCTGCTCAGTTCTTGGCTTAGAGACCACTGCTCCTGCGTCATATTCCCAGGATTATGCATTGGAATATGCACCGGGCGTGTGGATGCGTACCCGCCATTATGCACTTGCTGCTGTTGTTGTTGGTAGTAGTCCTCGGGGCCCATAATCGCATTACGCATGATAGGAGCGCCCGGCAACGGCCGATGTCCACCGCCCGCAGCTGGAGGCGGTGCAGCATACCCGTACGCAGCTGACGACGCACCAGATGATGAGTTAGACGCGACGGATTTGGGCCCACCGCCATAGGGTCTTCCGCCGGGCGATGTGCCGTAGACATTCGCCACGGGAGGATGAGGGCTAACGCTTCGCCTCCCGGATGATGCGCCGTAGACATCCGCCACGGGAGGATGAGGGCTAACGCTTCGCCTCCCGGATGATGCGCCGTAGACATTCGCCACGGGAGGATGAGGGCTAACGCTTCGCCTGCCGGGTGATGCGCCGTAGACATTCGCCACAGGAGGATGAGGGCTAACGCTTCGCCTCCCGGATGATGCGCCGTAGACATTCGCCACGGGGGGATGAGGGCTAACGCTTCGCCTCCCGGGTGATGTGCCGTAGACATTCGCTGCCGGAGGCTGAGGGCTGACGCTCCGCCTCCGTGGCCTGAAAGACAGCGGCTGCACGTCTTCGTCGTCGTCGCCAATACCTTCGCCACCTGATGCACCAGCATTGAATGAATTCTTCCTCTCTGGTTCCGGCGCGTACGTATTAGGTGCAAGGATATCGTCATCTTCAAGCTCTCGGTTTGCCGAGTTTGGGGTGTAGAACTTCTTCCTTGCTTTCTTTGCCGCTCTTTCCTCTTCCCTACGCGCCTTCTTATCCTCTTTGGCTGTCATATACTGACCGGGTGACATTGCCATCGATCCAGGGCTACGTGCTAGTGGCATAGTCGAGACGTTCCCACTAGGTGATCTGCTATGAGAGTTGTAGGTGTTCACAGGATTGATGGCATCGTAGTCGTCCGGCGAGAAGGGCATTCCACCCAATGTTGTCTTTCGCTCTAACGGCTGCATGACAGCGGGAGACCGTCTCCCCGGATCTGGTGTTCGATTCGTGCGCGGAATGTCGACACTGCGGCGGCCAGGAATCGGACTCGGACTCGTTGCTCGTGGTTTGATTATTGGAGCGACTTGCCCAGGAGTGTTCATATGCAGAGCTTCATTGCCGTATTCCGGGTATGGCGACTGTTGGCCACTTGACGGCGGGGTATGCTTGGAGTGGTTTACATAGGCGGGAACGGACGGATGGTTCATGTAATCACGCGACATGTCATCAACATTCTGCGAAGCATTCCAACTAGTGCTCGCAGGCTGGTGATATGTGGGATCTGCGCTGCAGTCAGTTTCATCAATCTCATCTTCAATATATGGTTGTCTTTTCGAATCTCTAGCAGTAGCAGGAGAAGGCCCACTGCCAGAGTTCAAATCAGACGTTTGCGCACCTGGGATACCATGAATATTGTTTCGTGTGATTTGGGCGGACGGTGAACGAGCGATGTAATCATAGGCACTATTTCTATTGCTTCGATTTTCGCTGGGCCTCTCGGATGGGTCATGTTTGTAGACGAGCTGTTGCTGGGACAGTCGGTGCGATGCTGGCGGAGGTAAAGGAGGCCCACCTCGAGTGCTGACAAGCTCGTGGGAGTACGTGTTCGGTGGTGGTATCGGAGAGACGCTGTGTCTTCGGTTCGCACCTAATTGCTGTGAAGCTGGTTGGATTAATGGTGAGATGGCCCCCGAATCAGAACCAATTCTAGAATCCAGGCTAAGTCTGCCAGTTACATCCTTAACGTAAGGGGCATGATAGTTTGATTGGACAAGTGGCTCCGCGATCGTGGCAATATCTAGTGGTTGTGAAAATGGGTTCCTATCGTCTCCCCCCGGCGACTCTGGCCCGTACCCGGGAGTCAATGATAAAGGGTGAGGGCTTGGGGTGCGGCTCATTGGCTTCTGGGGCGAGAAATTGGTCGATATAGGCGGAACCTGGCTTCGAGTGGCCCTTTGCCCGGTCTGTGAGTTTGCAACATTTGCCTGCATGGCACCAGTGTGGGAAGGTAGTGGAGGAGCACCGCCAGAGAGAATCAATGCTGTAGTAGGATCGAATGCATGATCCGCATTCTGGGGCTGGTGCAGACCTGAAAGCCGATGTGACAAAGGCGTTGCAGCTTGACTATAATCTGTGATAGATGTATAGGTTGGCGTGGACTTCGGAGCATTCCCATAACTGCTCGCAGAAGGGAAATTCTGCTGAGTATTATACAAGACTTGGTCTAGCTGACCATAGCCAAGGGCCCGTGGTTCAGGCTGTTGGTAAATTGGTGCACCGGTATCAGTAATAGCGGCGTACGGGGGAGGTTCGCTATTTCCTCTCGGCCTTATTTGACCCATCTGGTCGTGCGTCGGCGGTTGGAGTTGCTGTGCCGGCAGAGGAGATGCAGCCCTCCGAATCTGTGACCCACCGTGTGAGGGCAATTGGGGAGCAAATCCCCGAAGAGACTGTAGCTGGAAGTTCTGCTCGTATGCCTCCATTGGCTGAGGCGTTGGGATCTTCTGTGGAGCAGGTGGCTGCATCTGCTGGACCGGGGCTGCAGGTATGGCCCCGGTCAAACTTCTACGTAGTTGCATCTGTCCGTGCGCTGGAGGTGGCGGCGCTGGGGTAGCGGCTTGAGGTAGTATCAAGGCGGACGCATTGTTATACTCCTCCCCAGGTGTCGGCGTAGTACGATAGGCTCCATTTTGATGGTGCTGAGGCGGTAAGGGTGGAGGCGCAAAGTCAGATGCCCTGGCCAGTTGAGATTGATAAGGCTGTTCAGAATATGGATCTTGGTAGTTTGCTTGATATCCTCCATTCTGTTGATATTGCATGGAGTGCTGGTTCGACTGCGGGATCGAAGCGAATTGGCTTTGCTGGTCGAACCCCTGAATTCCTCCATAGGATTGTTGATCCACATATTGTTGATCGTATCCATGTCTAGGAGGAGGAGCTAGAGCAAAACTAGATGATACCAATTGACTATTGTAGGTATTATTGCCTTGTTGATAGCTATCAGGCGTCCTGTTGGGATAAAATTCGCTGCGTGACTTGCGATGTTGGAGGGCATGCGAAGGCTGGGATGGGGGCAAAGCTACGCTCCTGTGAGTATCAGCGAACTCAACATGCCGATGGTGAGGCAGAGATGGGGGCCCATTTTGGCCAGCAAGGACCATAGCATTCATGCCAGCGTCCTGGGTCTGCTGCCATTGCTGTTGTTGCTGCTGTTGCTGCTGTCTATCATAAAAATCATTTGGGTAGGTGGAGTAAGCTGCAGGGTTCGGAGAATGTCTCTGGTGAGGAATCATTTGGGTTTGCTCGACGTATTGGGCCTGAAGCTTGCCAACGTGATCACTCTGGAAGTCTTGCAGGGTTGCAACCTGGTTTTGTTGTTGCTGCTGCTGTTGTTGTGATGGATAATAGCCACCGTATTGGTCCGGTGCATCGTATGACGCATGATGCGAAGGGCTAGTGTAAGCGCCACTGTCGTACTCGTCAGGGGACCGCTGTTCATGCTCGCGAGCATGATGTCGTGACTTCTCTCGCCGGTGCTCCCGGTGCTTCGAGCGGTGACGGTCGCGGGGCTCCCTCTCTCGATAGCGCTCTCTTTCTTTCCTGTGGCTTGCAGCTGGGGGCTCAGGCTCTTCATCCGGGCCACTGCTCGGAGTGGTGGGAGGAATATTCTCCTGGGCTGGCTTGGGGGGGCCAGGCTTCTCGGGCAGTTCTCGTTTCCTAGGAACAGGTGCAACACCAGGCCGCCGGGGACCGGCGAGAGACTTCTCCGGGCGCTTGAAATCCTCCTTCTCGAACCCAGTGACCTGGCGTGTATTCACGATTAGAGGGGCACTTTCCCTCGGTCTCTCGTCCCAGAAAGTCAGTTCGACGCGGATATCGCCAGCGTATCGGCCTTTGCATTCGCATCGGTGCCAGCCATCGCTTTGGCCACCGCCGGCGGTATCCAAAATTTTGTCCAGGTTGACGATCACCTCTCCAATCAACTCTGTCTTCTTGTCATCAGTGAAGATGATGATCTTGAGGTTCCGGTAATCGGCGGAATCGTGCACGGGAAATCGACGTTCGGCATCCCTACGTCAAAGGTTAGACCCGAAATTAGACGGTCATGAGGGGTGATGCATATGTCAACGAACCACTTGGGCGTTTGGCCTCCCCTCTTATCCGGATCTGTCTTTTTGACGTGCTTACCCAACCGCAGCACGCAGTAGGGATCCTGTTTACCAATCGATTTGAGGTTTGGGAGGTTTTTCTGAAACGTGAGAGCATGATATCAGCTTATCAGTTCGAGCGGTTATACAGAGCATGGGAGGAAAGGTGCACCCACCGCTTTGTCAATGACGACGACCAAGGTGCCGATCAAGGGACCGTCGCCGGCCATGTCGGCGTAGATTCCAGCTGGGTGTTTCTGGTCGGTGCCCTTTGGAGGAGGCTTCTTCAGCACGCTGCTGACGGGCTTCTCCCCGCGGCGCGGAATAGGCTGGACTTCAGCCATGGTTTCGTGATATTATCGAGAAGGATAAAGACCGTATGCGTTGAACAATGTTAGAATAGAAAGGAAAATCGAGCGAAGGGAGGTTTGGTTGGGGGACGTTTTGCTGGCAAAGCGAGAGAAAAGAGACAGCAGCTCGTGCGACGTCAAAGGATGAACTGGTTGGAATGCAGCAGTCGCAAAGGGTACAACGCAGGTTTAAAGTCGTCGGATTGGAGGCTCGTGTGGTCGTCTTGCTAGTTTATTTTTTTTCATAGGCGAGAGTCGCAAGAAGGAGGCATTAGGTATTATTATATCGTCGATAGGGAAGCCAGCCTAGGCTATCGTATCGTCAATCGTCAACATTGACGTCCGTTCGGTGCGTCCAAAAATCGCGCGAAAGAGACGGGGAACGAAACTGTGAAAGCACGAAAAGAAAAAGCCAGCGAAAAGCGGGTCCGAGCAAAAATAGCGGCTGCGCGCTGCAGCGTCGACACAGATTTAAAACGTTGGGACGATAGATGACGGGACGGGTTGACAAAGGAAGGAACGAGGAAGGAAGATAAAAAAGAAAGGAATAAAGAAAGGGTATCAGCGGCAAAGGGGGGAGGTGATGAGGGGAGGAGGAGGAGGAGGAGGAGGAGGGATGATGCTGAGGATGATGGACGTTGGATAATAGTAGCAGCAGTGGTAGTAGTACTGACTAAGTAGGTACCCAGGTAACTAGTGTGCTATCAGGCAGCCCGTCGTCAACAAAGGCGCTGCAGGGGACCGAGACGGGTGAATGAATGGAAAACGAACTTCCAGGCGCAAGCTCGCTCAGGCCGAAATGAAGGGCCGGGCAGGGCACATAACTACAGTCAGACAATTGAGCAATCAGACTGTATTTTTTTTTCAATAACCAATGCTGATGCTATATACACAATTACATCGACCAGGTATCCAAGTTTTTTTGTATGTATGTACATGTACATGTACGTACGTAACGACACAGACGCACGATGCAAAGCACCCAAATATACTCCAGCTTGCAGTAGTGCGCAGTACGCAATCAGTACCCGGGTCGATGGAGCCTCGTCCCAGCGGCGGAAGAAGCATCGTGACAGCATTTGCTGTCCTTATTATTAGAAGCTGAACGAGCTGTCAGCCGTCGGCTGCCGGGCGGCTGGAATGTTTTGGGTTCTTCGTTTACCCCGAGCGTCCGTTGCTATGCGGGGCTCGCTTCCCAGCCACCCGACATAGCAACCGCCACAACACACGCAGCTGATGTAATCATGGTAGCTTAGTCATCGTTGCAGATAATGCCCATGCTGCTGGATATGGCCATCTATCGTCGATATCAGGTGGAATATCAGATACACCCGGCGGATAGCATGCAGCATCGATGCAGCTTCATATATAACAGCATCTAATACCCGATATCCAATATCCAACACCCAATACATCATCCAATATGTTGCAACATCATTCATTCTCATCTCTCTGCATTCCCCGTCCCATGGTCAGCCGGGTACATACAAGACTTAAAAGACGACGATGCACAATGTCGTCGACACCCCGGCTAGCTGCTACTAGCCTGATCTCCCTCTCTCCCTCCGTCCGTCTCTTCTCCTCCTTCTTCGTCGGATTCGGGCGCTTTGCCGGCCGTCCTGTCATGTCATGTCATGCATCGTCCTGATCTGGTTTAAACTCGACCCGAAACGAACGAGCGACCGAATACCATGGACCAGGCATGGCATGGCATGGCATGGCACTTATCTCCATTATGTTATAACTCGTCCGTCCTAGTCCTCTTCCAGCGCCGATAAGACCAATACGAGTCTGGTGGCGGTGACGGAGCTGGACTCGACTGGGGACGGGCAAGCGGTGGAGAGAGAGAAGAAGCGGCAGCTTGGGAGGTAGCAGCAGAAGCAGCAGCGCTGACGGACTGAACTGTCTTTCCTTCTCTTCTGCTTGGATCCTCTCTTAAATTACCTGTTCATTCATCGATCGCTTTTCATCGAAACTGCCGCTCCTCCGCCCGTCTTGTAGAATAGATATAAAATATACTACTGATAGATTATAATACCGTTCATGACAAGCAACTGCTGCTGCCGCTCCTCTTCAGCATGGTCATCTTTATCGATCTGGACGCCGACACTGTCGAGCGGGATTTCCCGGGTTATAACAGCAGCCACTACCACGCCGCTTACCCCCACTACGACTACAACTCCCACCACCAACATCATCAACATCACCATCACCACCTCCCCTTCACCGCTCTAACCTCAACCTTTTCGTCCCCAAATCACCATCATCATTCATCTGCATCACCGTCATGGTCCTCGCCTGCAGCAGCTGCTGCTGCTTCCGCGACGGCTCCCGCTGCCACCGAATCCTCCGTCCGCCCGGCTTCCCGCTCCAGAGCCGCAAGAAGAAGCAAAGACAGGGCCTCCCTCCCCGCCAACCCAAACGACTCGGAGCGCCTCAACAAGCTGTTCCGTGTTGTCGGAATATACCCGTACGTCAAACCTCCACGACTATTCTCTCAAGAAATAAAAAAAAAACTATACCTTACTAACACCGTCTCTCTTCACGAAATCAGATGCATCCGATCCATCGCTGGCCATCTTGATCGCACCGATCTCTACAACCTATCCTCAACATGTCGCGATATGCACCAATGCCTGGTCGAGAACCGGAGGCACCTCCTGCCTTTCACTCTACGCTGCTACTGCGCCAGCGCCGCCCACCAGTTACGTCGTAGGCGCATGCCGCCCCCAGCCCGCAACCCCGTCTCAAGCCCACAATGCGTCACAGACCTGGTAAACATCTGGTACGTCATGCCCGCCCGCCATCTTTCGTCTCTCACCCCAAGCTAACATGAAAACTATCGTACCACCCCCAGCGACCGCTGCCGACAACCCGCCTGTCGTGTACGTAGTAAACCCCCACCAAACCGTCTCTCCAAAACACATCTAACATATCCTCGCGACCTTTCTCTATAGAACTGCAAATCCCGCTCCACAAAACTCCCCGGCCAATCCACCAAGCGCGCTACCTGCAGCGCCTGCTCTTCCGCCCCGCTCGCTGCTCTCACCGAAGACCCAACCATCAAGCCCTGCGTCTGTCAGTCAAAAGGCGAGCCTTGGATCTGTGGCAGCTGCGCCGTCATCGGCATGGAGAACTACCTCCTCAAGACCAAATCCAGCCGTGGGGGGCTCACCGCTACTGTCGAGCTCGAATGTGGCCGCGGCATCGCCTGCCTCGGCAAAGGCTGGTACACCTGCGAGAATTTCTACGCCTACCTTGACAACTCGGGCAAGGAGGAAAAGTTTGTAAGTCCCCTCCTTACCCACCATCCGCTGACTTCCCTATCCGGATGTCGGAGCCTCCTCGCACATCATCTAACGGAAGCCATTAGAGCAAACGCGGTGAGAGGGTCCGCTACGCATGTAGCAGCTGCAAGCAATTCGTATTTAACAAGGAGGAAGAGAAGGGATTTTTGGCGCTTAAGGCTTGATTTTCAGATTCTATCTTCCGTCCTTTCTCTACCACCTTACTTTTAATGCTTCTTGTTCTGCTACCCGCTGCCCGGAGTGGCAGTTGATGACCAATGTCCTCTGTTTTTTTCTTTAAGTTCATTTCTTGCTCTCCTTTGCCGCTATCTAACGCACTTATATACCCCCCATTGTTGGTTTTTTTTTTACTTCTTCTCCTTCTTCTTCTTCTTTTCTCCTCCTCCACTATTCCCCATTGGCGATTAGGTATAGTTTTTTGCATTGCATGATATTTTACTCGCAGTTTTATCTGTAAATCGAGCCGGTACACTGTCTTATGCATATCCACAAAAATCTACGAAGAAGTCTTTTCGGCTTGCCGAAAAGCATATCAGTTCACGATGCCCACTCCCAGCTATTAAACACCTAAATTATAAAAATGATATATACACTCAAAACCCAATCCTAACCCAAAGCCCTGCTCCAAGTGAATATATGTGTCTAGTATGCTACACGCAAGTACTTGCCCCCAGCTGTCTAAAAAGATACAAGCTGGCCAGGAGTAACAAAAATATCGTAAATGCTAAAAAGGCTATCGACAAGATGAATTTTACCGTTCCGCTCCGCTAGTTCCCCCGCTACGCCGCATGCATCACAGAAAAAAAAAAATGGGATGGACACCTACCCACTAAGCCCCGAGACTACCACTAAGCACCCTACCTTCTACCCAAATCCGGCCGTTACACAACCATATCCCGAACGTTAAATAGACAAGCATTATGCAACCAACGGGAAAACACTAATAAAAAAAAATGTAAATGCATGCATGAATGAAACGAATGTTTTTTTGGCTGGAAAAGCAAAGAAAGACCGGCCGCTCATAAAACCAAACCAAATCGCTGATATCAGCAATCTACGCTTATAAATATACAACTGTACAACAATCCCAAGTAGAAGGAAAACCAGGGTGGAAACGAAAAAAAGTTGGATGCATGCACTTCAGATATATTCCCACCAAACCAGACTGGTTGGCTAAGTTCAAACCCACCCGTCAACCCCGTTCGCCTTCCTCGCACTATACTCCGCGCAGAGACCCTTCACTCTCCCTACCATCTCCTCGATCGTTGTTCGCCCTTTCGCCGTCTTTCCAAAGCATCCGCGCAACAACCGATCTACCGCTCCACCCGAACGACAGCGAACCCCGCGCTCGTCCGCTCGTGCAAACGCCAGCGGATCCCCCTGCCGCACCCACATGTTGCGCTGCATCTCCATCCTCGCCGCCGCATATGGATGGCTACCGATGGCGCATTGCAGCAGCGTCATGCATAGGCCGTACTGGTCGGACGAGAACGTGGGTAGTGGGCGTGGCTGGGCGGCGACAACAGATGTGGATAATGACGATGAAAGCGATGAAGAAGACGACGACGACGACGACGATGTAATGTCATGCTGTTTCGTGGGTGTCGTCGGCGGAGTGAGGAATGCGGCGAGCAGTTCTGGCGCACAGTAGATTGTCGTCACTGCATTGATGGCTTCTTCGTCGTCCGAGATGTTGCCGGATGCATCAACGATGTACCCGGAGGAGAAGTCCGCGACAACAGGCTCGACTAGGTTTTCTGCTTCGTCAGGGGATAGCCAGTCGTTGCCGTTGATTGCTGCTGCTGAAGTGGTGGACCTCGCCCTCGTCAGGATATTTTGCGGTTTCACATCGCCGTGGATGACACCGCTTGCTTTTAGAAATGCAAAGGCACCGACCAGTCGTTCGCAGAT
Source organism: Drechslerella coelobrocha (assembly GCA_036971555.1). Lineage (NCBI taxonomy): Eukaryota > Fungi > Ascomycota > Orbiliomycetes > Orbiliales > Orbiliaceae > Drechslerella > Drechslerella coelobrocha. Next base: position 744,002 of record JAJTUH010000004.1, read on the forward strand.
AAACAGCCATTGCGCGATGCCGACGACGGGGAGCCTCCTGCTAGCAAAGCTATAGCCGTAGCCGTAGCCGGTTGGCTGCGAAACTCTGGAGCGGGTAGTAAACTGGTCGAGATTCTCGCCGGACAATGCAGTCAATAGTATGCTGTTTGTTGCTTCGTCAAACCCGTGGAACGGGATGATGCCCGACTGAGGGCCCGACGCGTTTACGCAGCGCTGGACATGCGACAGAATAGCCGCCTCCCGTCGGATGGCGGGTGTGGAGAAAGTATTCAGCGGCCGCTTGATTGCGATCACAAGTGGTTTCGACGAGTCGCTTTGGCTGAGCATCATGTAGCCTCGATAGACGTTGCTCCAAGCACCCGAGCCCAGTTTTGTGGGTCTACTTGGGTCGTCGAGGTCATATGCTGCCGAGGGCTTGAGCAATGTCTGTTCTTCCTTGCCCTGTTGTAGTTTTTGCTGCTGCTGATCGCCACCATCACCATCATCATAGTTTTCTTCCTCTTCCTCGTCGAGAATCTTGCTCTCGACCATACCTGAGTCCGAACTGCCAGAGTCCCAACCGGATTGTGCTGTTGGGATAGCTCCCCGCTCAAGCCGAAACTTGGGCGGTGGAACAGATGTATCGACGCCCTTTGTGATAAACGCAGAAGCTGGTGTCGCAGGAGGTGTGAAGAGGTCGAACGAGGATGCTGCGGTTGCCACAGTATCCTTAGCTATCTGCGGCGATGGCTCCGGGAACGTCAACGCCGTCCTAGGGATGTTATTGCTATCGTTATCGCTATCGCTGGACAGGCGGATGGCGCGGTCAGGCGGCGAGAAGGTAAAGGTAGGCGGGATCGATGGAGAAGGAGCGTCAAGCGTGGGCGTTGCGACAGTGGAGGCGGATCCGGTTGATCCGTCAGTGAAAGAGGAAGGAGTAGGCGTTGGACACCGCGACGAGCCGGCAGCGTGAGCAGCAATGGCTGGAACGTTGTTGTTGTTGCTGTCAGGCACGCCACTGCTGTTGATCTCCAGATGGAGGTTGAGGTTGAGATTGAGGTTTTGAGATCGGGAGCCGCGTCGACAGCTGGAGTCTGCGACGGGGCCTTCATCTGCCAGCACCGTCATTTGTGGCAGGTTGGCCAGTTGCAGTGGTATCGACATTATGATTCTCTTTCTTATAGAAGAGATGGATATAAACGTATATGTAAATATATATATATACTGAAGTATATATATATGCCTAGGTATGTATATATAGATTGTAGGGTGGAGTCGCTGCCTACGAGCAAGGTAGATTCGCTTCAAGGAACTCTCCGCGCCAAGCTCGTACCGGAAGCAGCCTGCAGGTCGTGTAACCTGACGTGCGCCCAGAAGCTGTGAGCGCGATATCGCGATATGTGTAGGATGTGTAACAGAGTATGCAGAGTTGGATCCAAGCAAGGCTGAGTCCGATTATAGCGGTGAGGGAAATGGAGGAAGTCTGGAAACAACCGGCACTGTACTACAGAGAAAGCTAAGTTGCGCGTAAGTAAGGGTTGATATTTATTAGCCAGTCCGCCTTTTCAATGAAATGAATATATTTGTTTCCACGGCACGAAGCCGAGGTGTCTAGAAGCATCACGAACCTGAAGAACGAAAAAATAAAATAAAATAAAATAAAAATAAAAATGTGTTGTGGCTCCAGCGATCGAAGTGTTGTCTTGTTGCAGGTGTCTCAGGCCCAACAAACTGGAGCGTGCTGTGAGTTAGCCTGTGCCCCTCCGCCGAGTCTCTTCTTCTTTTTCAGCTATCGCCATCTCGAAGGGGCATATAATGATGATGATGATGATGCAGTGGAAGAGAGAAACGAAGGATGGAAAAGCTGCCAGCGGACCAATGGATTTTCCGCGCCTGGGCCTCGCAAAAAAGAGGACACGGAAATATCGCGCGCTTGTCACCGCAGCAGCAGCTGTTTGCGCTGCGAAGGCTACCTTTTGGCTGACTGGTCAACTTGGCTGGGCCCATGCCATCCCAACTTTGACTTATCTCTGATTCATTGTTCAATTCACTCGTTCATTCATTCATTCATTCCGGGTCATACCTGGATCCCTGGCTTCTGCTAAAGCAGACCTCCTTTGCTCCTCTTTCCCTGCCTGGGCAGTTACCGGAGAACTTTTGCTTTTCCTAAGCGTCCGAAGTGCCTTCCGGACGGTGCCCAGCACTTGATAATTTCGGCGTTAATGCGATAGGATAACCTTCCAATCTTAAAAAACAAAATAACAATAACAATAATAATACTTAAATCATAAAATATATAAAAGCAAGACGAATATTAACAATTCGGGTGTAGAAATCGAGGGGGGAAAGTCCATCGTGCGGGCCTTTGATCGCAATTGCAATTGGTCTATGAACAATTACTCTGTTATATAATAATATAAGCTGTATCAAAAAAAAAGTATCCAGCTCAACCACGTAGCCTCCAAAACATTCCGCTCGACCCGCTCTACGGGGAGGGATCAAAGAACAAGAGAGACAAGACCAAAGTAGCCTTCATGAACCAACGGAGTTCACCTCGATAAAGAAAAGAATGGAAATTACCCAACGTATCACGACAAAGAAAAGATTAAACAGGCAGTTCGGTGGCCAGTGGGGCAACCGCAGCCCGACTGCCCCTCCGACTTTGTCCAGTGATGGCAAAGTGCTATCATTGCTATCTTTCTCCTCAAACCTTCATACATCATACATCATACATCATACATACATAAGCACAGACGTACATACCGAATACGTACATCCGGTATTTCTGGTCCATTCCTAAAAGTCAAGTGATTTTTTGATTATCGTGTCTTGCTGCTGCACTCCGCCCACTCTCGTCTTTTCCGTCTCCAGGTGGCTGGATTTCCTTCCCCACGTGGTCGCGATCGAGCAAGGCGATTCGATCGAATTCATTTGGGCGAAAAAACCAACCCAATTGAATCCACAGGCACTCAGCTCAGCCCATTATCCCCGCACCAAAAAAAACATGGGGAGTCTAGCACCGTTCCCTCGTTTACCTGCCGAAGAAACGATCCATCCGAAGGCCCTAGGAGGCCTGCTCTCTAACGGCCGGAACATCCCTAGAACGAGTATTCTTTCTCAAAATTGCATGTCGCCGGCTTTTGTGTAATCGTCCTGTCCAGCCCAGTAAAGTCCACCAGTTTACCGAGTGTACCGACAGATCCGGCGGTGCGCGAATCAAAGCCAAGTGGATTTAAGAACAAAAACCCCAACACCCACCACATCAACTAGAACGTGAACAAACCAAAAAAACCGTCCTGACTTTTATTAATATCATGCATAGACTATTATATTATAAACAAGCCCCTCTAGACTTTAATTCCGAATCGCTTCGCTGTTGTAACGTCGCGTGGGTGCGACGAATGTGGGCCATGCCATGCACGCACGGTTCGGCTACGCTCCCCGCTCCGGCCTCGGCGACACGCTAGACTGCACACGGGCGATCGATCGAGTGCAATCGCATCGAGCGCGGGTTTTTTTTCTTTAATATTTCTCCCTTCGGAGATTAGGACATTCACACTGCTACTTCTTCTGCATCTTTTGAATGATAACCTTTACGATAGAAAATTCGAAAAGGGAAGGAAAATGGAAATACATATGAGAATGAAGGTGATATCAATGCAATGGTTTACGGTTAGACCGGCTATTGCTTCGGGAAGTGTTTTCGATTTCGTGTTCTGAGGGACACCCTCAGCATCTGGGACTCACATGACATCTCGAAAGTCGACCGAGCAAAGGGTAGCTCTCTGAGTTATGATGAATAGAATGACAGAAGAGATCTTAATAACGAGTTCCCAGTTAATTGGCTATCTCGTTTAACCAGGGGGTTTAGATTGATTAGGTTATCTCGTATCTGTAGCAGCAGTGCCTATATGCTAGAAGAGCCAAATCCATAACTGCGTTTATTTCAGAACGGCGTCCACATGCGGATAAATCAAAGTTTTGGGCAGTGAAGGACCCGGGAATCGAAAGTTTCTATATCTACATACTGTTGGCTTCCTGGCAGTTACTGACAACATGCAAGGTGTGTGAGCCAATATATCGCTTTCTAGTCGTAATTAATATTCAATAAGCCAGTGCAGTGTATGCTTATATTTACTCTCAGCTAACTCACACTCCTTCGGTGCTTAATACACGGTGCCCGAGCGCTTTCCGCGATACGGCCGTAAAGATATATAGACATCTCAGTATATCTAGCAATATGCTGCATCACGCCCTCATACCATACTAAAACACCCAGATCAGAACAAGCTTCCCATTAAACCTCAACTGTAGGAGGAATGCCAACTAACAAAGAACAAGACCATCTCTAGCCGGAATTTCGCAGGCAAGTTCTCGCATATATCAATAGAAGATCGCATACCAGAGATTTGGAACAGAAACTTACCACCCCCAAAAAAGTTAAACCAAGCGTTTAACGACGACCAATGAACCCCTGGAAGAGAATTTACACCTGGACACTTTTATATACTGCCGTACGTTATTGCAGACGGAATGACGGTTTTTCGCAACTTTCCCTGTTAACTGCTAAATATCCATAGACTAGTAAGCCTATAACGTTATTGCTAGTGCCATTTAGCTTAGCGCAAAGCTCTGCAAGTTTCAAAGCATATCGAGAAATAGTCCAAAGCGAAGGGATACAAAGAACTAGGGCAAGGTTTCTGAGTATAGCCGGGGCTAGAATTGACTAGGATGAGATCGACTCTGAACAATATAATTATATTAAAATCCTGTTTAGAATTTAAAGTCAACGACGAGCAACACAAAACTTACAACAGGGTGCTAACGTTACTTAAGTAGGTACTTACTAAGTCTCGGAGTAAGACGCTCCCCTTGGCGTTGGCTATTACTTGCAAACTTGCAAACCGGCATTTCCGACCCTGTATTCGGCCGCTTTGCCGAGCGCCCGTTGCTATCTTGGTATAAGGCTAGTGCGTCCTAAGGCGTATTGGGCATGGCTCCGTTCCATCGCTCTTGTCGGGACGCCCTGCGAGGCCATTCTCAACGTGGCTCTAGCTAGTCGCAGCCTTCCCCTCAAAAATTTGGAGGCTACCTTGGGGGTAAAAGCCCCTCCCCTCCCTTGAAGTAGAGGCGTACGTACTGAATCGAGCTTTGCCGTTATGCCGAGGCTACCGCCATGAAAAAAAACTTGAGCAAAACCGCACCCGTCCGGTCCACGAAGGCCCCTGCCATCGTCTTAGTTAATAGTTAATACATTACAAATACCTATATTATCGATTAGACTATAATATTACGTAGGTTCGAGACGGGTCCGAATTCCAGCCTATGAGACGACCCCCTAACCTGGGAAGACGATTATGTGATCTCCTACTCTATGCTATAGGAACTCCGAGATTCTAGCCGTTGTAGTCCCCCCCACCTATGGAACCCATGCTACTGGCATATGCGCATGGGGTGTGTGTGAATTGCATAGAGTCGAACTGTGTAGAAGTGCATCGAACTGCAGAATGGTATTTGATATTAATTGCCCAGGGTCCACCTCCACAGCGATGCCCATGCCTGTAACTATAGGACATTAAGACAATGCTATAGCACACACACACATCATGCATAGTCATCATGATACTAGCAATCAACCCTTTCCGTATGGGATCAACTTCTCCCGTGTAGGATCAGCAAACTGAGGGGTTGCATGCAAGCCACCCAATCATCCTCGCGGCCTCGTCAAGCTGACTGTCCCAGGTAATATCAGGCTAGTTCATGTCCACTCACTCCCTTGCCTGGCTATTATCCGGACCCTTAGTTATCCGGCGAAATGCGATTTTTCTCCAAGCCGTGATCCACCGCAACGGTGTCGTCTTCCGCCCATCCCACGAGAATCGCTATCCCGAAATGGGCTGCTGTAGCCGAAAAAGTCGTGGATGTTCTCCATCGTATAGCTTCGCAGCTTCGTCGCATCATATAATAAGGATAGACTAGCTCGAGCTATATGTATTGTCGCCCCCCTGGGACCCCTCCCCGAGCAAATGAAAATCCAGGAAGACTGGGTTTTGGAAGAAGAAAACCCTTGCTACTCGCGTGGGTGTGAGATATATTGTATATCGTCGGATATAACAGTTGTTGTATTTCGTGCGTTGGCCGGGGAGTGGGCCCCGAAAAGGGTTTTGCTCCCTGCCACCAAACGTCCCTTTCTTCATCTTCACAGGAGCGCACTGCAGGTAAGACACGCCACAGCGCCGCACAAGACATTTAGCCGAATCCAGTTTGTCTCTCTTTCTCCTTCTCCTGAGCGAGCGTGTGATAGAGAGGGAATGATATGTCCGAAAGGGAAATTAATCTGAAGAGAACAGACATCGATTCGGTTCGTCTCTATCCGCGTCCCCGAACTAACAGACTTGCAAGCGAAAGCGGGGAGGGGGGAGGGGGCAAGTGTAACACAGAGACAATGCATTATTTCATGCGCAGACGTGCGCGTGAGACTTTTGCTCGGCGAACAGCAAGCAAGACGGTGCTCAAGCAGATGTTTCGCGACAAGCAGTAGCGAGCGAGTGATCTCACGACGCATCAGGAGTTCAGCCCTCAGGAAGGCTGTGTACGTGTGGCTCGCACCGGCTGCTGGTCCAATAGAAGCCCACACCGTTTAGTCGGGCCGCAGACTTCGCCGCTGCACTAAACGTTGGCGCTCATGAAAATGCAAACAGACAAAAGAAGGACGGACAATCAAAAGGAGTGCTTGTGCATGGGCAGTGGCAGCATTTCAGACTCTCCCCCCATCGCAAGCCAGCCTGGGACGTATGCCGGTAATTTTTGCCACCACCGAAAGCGCGAGGTGTACGCAGTGCGTCCTGCAGGAAGAACAGGGAAAGCTGTGCAGGATGCGGAAATACTTAGGGCAATATCAAACGAGTCGGCATCGAGGTATACAGCTGCACCCATATGCACTTGCACCCGGCTGAGTTTCCCCTAATCGTACACTCGAGGTACATGAAGCAGCGCGAGATCTTCGATCGTGGGACTTGCGAACGTGTATCGATCTCAAGCTCAGGCAGCAATCGCAAACACCCAACGCACATCGGAATAAAACCAGCTTGAAGCCCGATTTGTTGGCGGCCATCGCGCCTTTCTGTTCCGGGAAGGTCTTATGAGAAATGCCCGATTCGGCGTTGCAACACAGCCTAAAACCACCACTTGGAAAGCGCTGATATGCTAGTCTCGTATTCTTCAGGACGATTGATATGGCTCAAACTGCTCTAACTTTTGGAATTCTTTTTTTTCTTCCTCTTCTCTTTCTTTTGCGGCAGTGTGAGAAAAAAAAAAGGTGCGACTAGTACGGGTCTTAACACCGGGGCGTACCTTATTTTGCCAGTTCATCAAGGGCCCTAGTTTTGCGGCTTCAGACGAAAAGGGACTTCACACGCGTACGTAAGGAAATGCAGGTCTTGCTAACTGCGTTTTTTCTCCCTTTTTTAAAGTTTTTCGCAAATCTGATTTTATCTTATTTCATTTATTTCCGTGAGCATGACCCTCGATACAACTAGCACTGTAGAGATACAGTGGAACATGAGCTATTTGCATGTTTTTTGAAAGGCATGAGCATGAGGTGTGTGCATGTGCATTTATGCATAATGTGTGATTCAAGTAGTGAGGAATTGTCATTTTATAGCCCAAATCGACCTAGCTAGCTAGGTCAGTAGCTCTAGCTGTGAAACATCACGATGCCAACTAGCTAGCTAGCTAGCTATCTAGCTGCTGGGTGAGGCCCGAAAAATCAAACGCTTTAACTCGCTCGGCTCATGATCATTCCATCATGTCGATATCGGAAATGTCGCTGATATCGCTAAGAAAAGACAGGAAAAAGGAAAGAAAGAATGCAAAGGCTAACGTTGCGTTCCGCTGGCGCTCTCTTCGTCCCGTTGGAACCGGAAATCCGAAATCCAAAGCCATAGCAAACGAGAAAGCCAAATCGGCTTGGCTGAAACCCCAAATCTGTGCACGAATTTGCTTTAAGCTCAAAAGTACTGGCTTAGGACATGAATGTATAACACAGAGATATCACGAAAAACTCAGATAATGTGGATGCTCATGCAAAAATGAGATTAATTATTCGTTTAAGCCACAGACTCGTGAAATTTGGCATAAAGCCGAGGAAAATAAAGGTAAGAAAGAGAAAAAAAAAGGAAATGCAAAAAGATGCTGGGAATAATTACAAAGAAAATGGTATCAAGTGAAAAGGAAAAAAAAAATTGCCGAAGAAGAAAATGAAAGAAAAGAAGGTAGAGAAGAGTAAGCAAATAGAAACGAAGATCAACAATTCATCAAAATCGTCGTAAGAAATATTATAGGGCATCATAAAGAAATCCAGTCTGAGCCTTTGGTATACCTTCCGTATGTAGTATTAATATTATTATTATTCACCCACTAGTAGTGGTGATTCTGCCATCCCCAACCCTGCGGCTGCATCGAATGCCCATGACCGTGGCCATGACCAGCGCCGTGGGATTGCTGCTGTGACTGGAAAAATCCACCTCCATATGATCCATCCGCGCCAACTACTGTGTATACAGACTGGTTGGGATCATGTAGCTCCATATCCTGATGCGCATACATGAACGGATCGTAGAACTGTTGTTGGTTTTCGTAATATAATGATGAAATCACCTCGTCCGGCGCGCGCGACGAGAAATCAGACATCCGCATTCCGGACTGTGTATCCGGCAGTGCAGAGTAGTGATCTTGAGGAGATACCATTGGTGTCGCCTCTGTTAAAATAGGGTGGTCGAGGTCCATGGTGGAGCGTCTCGTCTCCGGTTCAACGTAGTCTTCGACGGTCGGTCGCCTCGAACGCTTTCGAATGGGCGAAGTAGACATCGACTTTGACTTCCTCTCTTCTCTCCGTGGAGACTCTGAAAGAGCTGCGGCTTCTTCAGCCATCTGCTCATCTGCTTCCGGGCTCGCCATGAGCACGCCACCGTACTCAAAGATCGTGAGTCCTGTTCCTCCTTCTACCGGCACGCGGGGATTTGGGTCAGGCCCGACCGGCCGTTCTGCCTCTCTCATGGCAGCATTTGAGTCTCCATGAGGCCCCTTGCCCTTTGCTTTCCCTCTGCCCCTGCGCTTTCTAGTGGCGGGGACGATTGGCGGAGGCTTGCTTCCCAGAACTTCGTACACAACTCTAGCCATCTCGCCACGAACCTGCAAGCCTTCTCTCCGGACAATCTCCCGTGTGGCTCTTCGGATAATGATGAAGAATCTCACGGTTCTGTCTGGAGGTGGGTCGGTCTGAATCGGAAGTAATGTGATGAGATCTTTGACCGGTAGCAGCTTGATAAGAAGAAACTCGTTCTTCGACGGCTCTTGGGGTAATCTTCTGGCCCAGAAATTGATCATAGTCTAAATCAGATATGTTAGTGTCATTTTCTTCTCGCCGGAATTCTTCGGAGCGTGTAGTTGGGAGTATTTACCTGTCGCTCTCTCTTCGGGAAACCGCAAGTATCCATGAAGAGGTCAAGAAATTCAGACAGCTTCTCGTAGGCGACCGCAAATGATCGCTTCTCGTTTTGCTCGCCTTTAAAGCTCCAGTCTAGCATGATTCCCGGGTTTCGCTTCTTTCCGTCGTCGCCGTGGCCTCCTAGATCGCCAACCTCCGCGCTCCCCCAGCCGCCTTCTAGCTGTGTTTCCATTCTGCTGATGTACCACTTGCCTCCTGCTCCCTTCGCCTGGCTCTTCTTCAAGAGTGTGACTCTTTCTGGTGTCCTTGTTCCTTCGGGCTCACTGATGATTCTTGTGATCTTTCCGTTACCTTCGATGGACATTGTTAGGTTTACATGCTCTCCGATAGCTGTAGCAAACATGCGATCATGCTCCCGAGGGTCGGTCGGTGGGACAACGGTGACAGTAGGTGTTAGCCTAATCTTTAAGTCTATAGGCTTGACACAGTGAAAGGTGATGTGAGGGCAGAGTAGGACACTGCTGGACTGTGGAGTCTCGATGCGGTCCCACTGCGCGTCAAGAGGTGACTGAGATCGGATGGAAGAGTTACCATCTTCACCTTGGTCAGTTATCTGAGCTTGAGATGATTGTTGGATAATGTTAGAGACAGGAAAGCCTGGAGAGAGCTGCATGTTCTCTGTAGAATAACTTGGAAGAACAGGAGCGGGGTAGGCCTGTTGATGGTGTAGTTCAGAGCTTGAGGTCCGAGAGAGGTCTGTGATGAGAACATAAAGAGGGTTAGTGTTACAAACAATTACTTTAAATAATAAAAGAAACATTTCCCCTTCTTTATATTTGTCTCATGTATTATGTAGGGCTACATTCTTTTATAGGAAAGAGAAGTGGGTTCACTAACCTGCGCTATCAACTTCTGGGATGGGGGTTTCAGGAGATGGGAAAACTATCCCGAGTTCTTGTTGTTCCTTTTTCCCATCGACAGTTGTCCAGGGATCTGTCGAAGGATACCAGACGTTCGGAGACCTGAAAAAGCCCCAGCCGGACCCAGTCTCAGGATAATAGTCAATATCAGTAGCAGGAGTTAGGCTGTGTGACATTTGCCGGTAGCTCTCATCTGAAAGATAGGACAATGTAGAATGTGAGACCGAGGACTGGGACGAAAGGGAGCCACGCCGACCGGGGTGTGGATTGCTAGATACCGGACTTAAGCCAGTAGATATAGGTGTGCTTAGGGACGAGACGGTTCGTTTCTCGCGCGTGGCTCTCGATCCTGTTAATCAAAAAACCGTTTCTTAGCCACTGTCTTGAAGAAGAATGTGGGATTTGCATGTCCTGGCAGTTGGAGTGAGAAACAAAAAAAATAGGCGTGATCTGTCCCTTTTCCCGCCTTACTGCTTGGAAACTAGTAGTGCAAGGTATTCTACATGAACCAATTAGGAGCCGTACCCATTGAGTATTCTGTAAAGCGAAGCACCTCCTCCCGAGCCTTAACATGAGCAGCGTGCCTTTGCTCCTCTAATCTCCGTTCTTGGGCCTCTGCCCTTTCTAGTTCATTTCTGAATGCTCGAGAAGCGCTGTATGGGGAGAATGTTTGCACAGCAGCCGATCCGCCCGTTGGGTCCTTCTTCATGAAGGCCATACTGTACGATGAGCTTGCGGGCATCATTCGTGGAGAAATGTGCTCGCTCATACGTCTCAGCGAATTCTTAGAAGCTTGAAACCCAACGGGGAAGTTGAGGATCAAATGCGTGTTTGGCCGCATGTAATGCAGATAATTTTTCGAATTTACAACATCTCCCTCAAACGTAATTATTGTTGGCGGCGACGAGAAAGAAAAAGTGTATAGATGGTGGATGGATGTAACCAGATCCTTTATTAGAACCGATGCGTCAGTATACGTGAAGATCTACAGGTTTATTGGCGCCCGGGGAAGATCCGGTGGGACCCAAAGATAAATCGGCGCGAAGAGGGGGAATTGGGGTTTTCTCTACATACCTCCCAGCACTGGATTTTCGATAGCGGGATAGTGAACACTTGCGGTTCGCCCTTCCGCTGGACCATCAGGTACGGAACAGAAACCCTTTCGGTCTACCAAATAAAAAACATTAGAAAAAAAGAAACTGCTAGAGAGCGACTTTCCGAACAGGTTCCGAATGAGACTTCACGGAAGAAGGGGCGCCTGCGGCTTGCATACCATTTCCGTAGGGGTGTCTGGCATATAGGAATCCATGGTAGGCGATGGTTATTATTTTCCTCGGTATGATTATAGAGACGAGAGAGGAAATAATAGAAGAGGTTGTGCTTCGGATCGCACTGGAGTATGGTTGTGTCCGGATGTGATCATTCGATGGTGTGCTGCTCGCCTGGTGATACAGACTCAGAGAAGAGGCGATCCGCTTTAATTTTATATTCGCAAGTCCGGTTCCTGACTTGATGCGTTGAAATGTATAATAAGCTCCGATATACCCCAGGTAGTGCGCAGTCCTTGAAGCGGCCTTCCACGAAAATGTCGTACCAATCTGTCAAATCTTAGCGTCGACGTGGTCTGAGTGATGCAAGCAAGGGGAGAAAAGAGGTGCATGCATCCGTGGTTCGAGGATGTGCCCCACTTAGGTCACGATCTTGGAGTCTCGTAACCCAGCTCAGCTGGCGGCGGCTTGACCGCCTAACTGGAAACGGAGGTCCGACGATAAAATTCCAATGAGGAGGAGTGTATTCTTTTTTTTTTCGCTAGTGTCTTTTCTTTTTCATCCGTTCTTTGCTTATTTTTGGTTGCTCATGGGGGGTTCCTGATTTCCTCATAGCACTGGGGCGTGAAATTGAGTTTCGGGGGATATGGCGTGGGAGAAGGTACGTATCGAATCAGAAGCGAAAAAACAATGGCTGGTGGGAAAATGGGTGAAAGGGCTTGTCGAACTCGCGTCGACTTGTACCTGAAATGCACAGCGGGGAGGCTTTGCTCCTGCTGGGGCTATAGGACACCTGATTTATGAACGCCGCTGCTTGCCAACTAGGGTTTGGTCGCTCGCAAACCATCCCGGGAATGCGGTACCTCTCCAGGCCTGCATGAGCGAGCACCTATTTTTGCTCGAGTCTAAATTGTCGCTAAGTAGTCGTACATGTACATCCATGTAGCCATTATCGAACGGGGCGTTATACCTGCAGATTCAATAAGTCTCAGGAGACGGGGGAAAATTTTTCTTTCGATACAGTTTGTCGGCTCCACGTCCCTGAAAGCTCTGCGCGTCATTTGGTTGGTTGATCGGGGACGTCTCCGTAAACGATCCGGCCGACACAGCGCCGCGAAAGCTATCGCAGATATTCGAAACACTGCAAGATCCATGGATAACGATAATAACACTGATCGTCATATACCCATCTCTAAATCTTTTGATTGAAGCGGACTTTAGGCGCTGGAGGCCATCCCATTTCTCAGCGTCGGTCGCCAATCCAAAGGGTACCTCCCCATTGAGCATCGATTCTGCTAACCGGTCGCGATCGGACAACTCTCCCAAATGAGCGCCTAAACCTAGATTAACGAGAGCTCGGACGAGTAAAGGTACGAAATCCAAATCGGAAGCTCTCGATACGTACCCCAGTAATCTGCCGGCTCTGGGATCATGAAAAGGGTAGTCCAACGTCTCGACTTGCATAAAATTGCATGCATGTACTGGGCGACTGAGGGCCAGGCACGCAATCGCCACAGCCCTCAGCCGTATCTGCCAACTTGCATGGGTGGACCCTCACAGCCACCACCCACATCATTACCAGCCTCCAATTTGTATTAGCCTCAGTTGTGCGAACGCGCATTCTTGTGGCTGCGGTCCCACTTTGAGCAAGCATACCCGGTTGGGTTTCCACCCCATGTCCGATCCCCACTCACACAAACTCCCCAGCGGCAGCAATCGTGTCGTGACCATGCAGCTTACATCTATTCCTCTCAGCGATCAAAGGATCCATCCGACCCTGACGTACCAGAGATCCCATAGGTTCGGAGAATTTGACTCAGCACAGCCCTTCCGTTACACATGCATTCCCCAGAATGATGACCTCATAGTTTATGATCGCAACGGGCTGCCTAAACTCATCGACGTCGAATTCTTCAGGAGATCCCGAGCGGGTAGGTCCAAATAATAGAGACAACTTTTCAGAGCTTTGATGTGGCATATCGATACCGACTGACATGAGCATGCAACGATTCATATCATCATGCATCAATGCTGCATATTCCCCATAAACGAGAAAGGTAATTCGCATCGCAATTCCCAAGAAGGGCCGCGCCGTTTCGGTTGAACAATCGACCGATATGCTAAAGTGAAACACGCCAGGAACGAGCGTTAGTTAGCTTGCTATCTCGAATGGGTGTATACCGCTTCAATTAGGTTTGCTGTACCCATACCTATGATGTAGCTCTTCAAGCCACAGGTCCAAACAACAATCAACGACGCCATTTGCGAAATGCAAGACACTCTAAGACATCGGAGTGGTCCCTGAATTTTCGCTACGAGGGCTAGCGCCACTGCATTTCGGATTGGAGCCGCAGAATCCTCGCTCGGAGGAAAAAAATTTTCTTTTGTGGAACCCCGGTAACGAGGGGTATAGTAGGCGGCACTAAGATGCCTTTTAATAGAACAGCCCGCATCGCCGTAAGCCTAATCGGGAATCCCACATGATTGAGAGGTCCGGAGGGCGCTGCCATTCTGCACGGTCGGAATCAGACGACATCCAGACTACATCTTTTTTCGCACATTCATTTAACGGAAACCCTCCTTAAACGGACGAAAACGCAGGGATCACCTGAGCTTTTCATGCATTGGTATAATGTTCGGAGAATGACATCGACATTTCGGACTTGTGCGTTCCGTTTAACGTAATTTTTTAACGGGATTGTGGCCCCACCCCCTCTCGGATAATTATCCTCATCGATGCCGCAGAAGTCTCATTCGTCTTCAAAGTTTTCGGACAGGCCACACACACACACACCATACTGCCGCTTTGGTCTTCAATGATGTAATATCATGCAGCCGTTGATGCAAAGGCGTTAGCTATTGCTTCTTTCTTTCGCGATTGGGACTTTTGAAATTCGATTTCTCATCCCCTCCCTCCTTCTCTCTATCCCATGATGCAGTGGGTCGCTTTGTGAACGAGCTCCATCATCTACGTCACACACACACACACACTCATGCATGCATGCAGGAGAGAGTCTTCCCCGCCGACCATAAGGTTCCGGTACCTACATCGTCTCCCTGTTGCCAAGCTAGCGTACCTGAATTTTGTCCCTGAATTCGATACGCACGGCCGAGCTCGACACGATAGAGTGGAGCTATAGAGGTCGATGATAAGCTTCAGTGTCTCGCTTCAAGCAGCGAGATTTTATCCATGTCCATTAATCTTCGCCTGCCATCAAAGGCGTCTTATCTGTATTCGGCCGATTGTCCGTGTGGCCGTACTGTATTGGCTGGTATCGCCCTGCAGCCTCTGTCGATAGCATGCGCCTGCATCTTCTGCATCCTTTGATAGTAAGCTGTGGCTGGAGATTGTGGTTAAGTTTTTTTTTTTGGTTGTCCGTTCCAGCTGCGGCTGGGCTGGTGTGCTGTAGTGTATGCGCCACTTGTGCAGCTGTGGCTCCGCTGCAAGATTTCTAATTACCTAAACATGCCCAGCCACCAGCTGACTAGCCACACCGGCGCCGCGTGCATGCGCATACATTACACGCACCTCCACACCACCACCACCACACACACGCACACTACATCACATTACATCGCGCCCATACACACCGCATCGCATCGACTACCGTTACGATACCTTTTGCCTTTCACACCGCCATAGCTGTCTCACCGGCTCCCCTACCATGTCTTTAGTAAATGCATCTCACGATTCGCTGCCATGTACGTATCACGCCACATTTTAATTCAGCTCCTCATGCAAGTATTTCGCTAGTCACCATGACTAAAAAAAAAAGCTAATTTAATTTTTTCTCCCTACGCATGTAGACATCGATCGTCCTCTCACACCCACAACCACAGCGCGCGTACACTCTCTCATAAAGGCCAATCTGGACCCTCTGCACAGCACCCAGCCACACCCCTCGCTACCTGTTCTCCCTGCACCAGCCTTCTCGGACCTTATGGCCGCCGAACTGGAGCGGGTATCACAGAACCGACCATTCGAGGGTGGCGTCGATGCATCTCGCTACGAGTCTCAATCAGCACCGTCGGCCGAGTCGTCAGATGAGGAATGGCGCAGCGCACTACAGCAGGCCTATGCCACATCCACACATCTAGCGAACCGTGTCACCAACCTGACGCTGCTATCCTCTTTCGGCCAGAACAGCTGGCTGATTGGGAATTCGCAGATGGAAGGGGTGCTCGGACAACTAGAACGCGAGTTGGTAGCGCTAAAGGAGGAAACTGAGGCAACGAATCGGGAACGGAAGAGAAAGCAGGTGGACATCCAGGACGAGATGGAACAGTTGGAGCGGAAATGGAAAGAAGGGGTGGGCAAGGTGCTCAAGATCGAGGTGGCGAGCGAGATGGTCTTCAGGGAGACCCTGGAGCTGCGACGAACTGGTCAATCGTGATGCCTGGTCGTCCCTGTTGTGTCACACACACCAGCTTAGACATTCCGTTATTTGTTATCCTGAACCTTAGCCTGTTGATTGGTTGTGCGCGAATGGTTTGTACTATACGGGCGGTATAACATCTATAGACATTACGGCGCTATACTAGCCAATGGAAGCAAATCCTACCGATTGCATTTGTCGTATGCGTGCAGGCCTGGCCTCGTATTCAAACCTTAAATTGGCACGCACGGTGCTGGCTACAGCTCTCCAAGTTTGCCTTTTAACGCTGCTTAACATGCTTCTCGTAACAGACTTGCATCCTTTTCTTTTTCTCTCTTTTTTGTCTCTTTTTCTCTTTCTTTCTGCATTATAATAATAATGATTGTTATTATTATTATTATCTCCCACCACGCAGTCGCTTCCATACGCATAACCAAGCAGGATCAGGTCCCCTTTCGGCTCTATAGCCTATCCTGTAAACCCTTGTCTACTCTAGCTTTGGCCTTAGACCTGCAGCGTACAATGGGGCAAGTCGGTTCACTACTATGAGGCTACACTTCTACAGCCTCCATGCAAATTAACAGGGGCGACGCATCATTCTCTCCACTCCAATCTCTTTGAATTTCATTTCCTTTATACAAAAATAAGAAGAAGAAAAGAAAGAACGACAGGGACTCTGGTGGGGGTGCTTTGCTAGCTCTTGAACATCATACTCCGTCAACAAAAGGTAAGTGGGGAAAGGACCACCTGTGGCATACAAGGGAAGTAACATACGGCCATCCAAAAAGGAGAGGAAACGTAGAAACGAAAGGAAAGGAAAGGGAAAAGAAAAAAAGAAAAGACTGCATCTAGTCCAATCCTTAGAAAGCGTAACTTCAGTGTAGGGTATAGCTATCATTCACAATTGCATCGCCCATTTTTGTGTCGACTCCATCGTCAACTGACTGCTGTTGGGAGGGGTCATTCCGTCGCATGATTTCGGTGACTGGTCCCAGAAGTCGCTGGAATCCCTCCTTCCCTAGGGTAGCAACCTTGACCTTATCCTTGGCTACGACGCTAGCAGCACGGGGCGCATCATTTAACAATGCAAGTTCGCCAAAGTAGTCTCCCTTGCTGTAGGTCTTGAGTACGTTGGCACCTGCAGATCGCTTCTTTACCTCCGCAATTCCTTGCTCGATGATATAAAAGTTATCACCAGGGTCACCCTCTTGAATAATGACAGCATCAGCAGGATAGGATTTGGTTTCGAGGGCGTCCGCGATCTTGGATCGTTCGTACGGCATAAGCCCTGAGAGCAGCGGCACCGTCTCCAAGAATGCTTCGTACATACGCCTCTTCTTGAATGTATTCTCCATTAAGATTTTACGGAAAGTGACGCGGTCTAGGGACCAGAGGATGGAATCTGGTGTCGTACTGATCACAGTAGCTGCTCGAGGAGCATTGTACATCAAGGCCAGTTCACCAAAGCTGCCACCGGAACTGATAGTAGTGACCTTGTTTCCCATTCCATTGGCACCAGCGGTCATCGTACCAGCTTGATTGACATATACATCAAAGACACCTTTTTCGACGACGTAAAAAAAGTCGCCGATATCACCTTGGGTGATAACACGAGTATCTTTATGGCGGATAGCTTTCTCCGTCAACGCGCCGAGGACTTGCCCGGTTTGTTCCTCATCGAGATTTCTAAACAGCAAATTGTCCGCAATAGCTGAGTTCAGACGATTTAATTGCTCAGGAGACTTTCGCGTGAAAGGCGGTGTCCAGTCTTCGTTTGAGGATGAGGGAACCATAGACTCAGCCGAGACAGACGTTCGACGGCCCGTATTGTAATTTGTTGGAAAGTCGGAAGACGGAGATGGAGACCGGAATGCGGAAGAAGCGGCAGCGGGTGGGGAAAGGTTTCTTTGTGGCAACGGGCGACCACGAGGTGCGAACGGCGAGCCGGATCCTGATGGCGGTGGTGGTGAAGAGGAAATGCGCGCTACTTGCTCTGAGATGGAAGAAGTTGGCTCTAAAGAGCCAAACCCAGGTGTCTTGAACGTAGCAGTGGTTGGACTCTGACCAGCATCCGGCTCCTCTTCCTCAATGATAGCGTCGTTGGGACCAACATCATGAGCGGACGGGCCCGTAGTTTGAAACGTTGGAGCTGGAGTGAATCCAGGAAACGAGCTTTCCACAGGGAACAAACTTGGGCTCACACGCCCTCCAGATCCTGCTGCAAATCCGCCGAAGGCAGACGCCGAAGAGCCGGCGCTATGAGCCGCAGAAAGCACGAACTCGGCACGCTGGGATTCCAACCTCTTGTTGAAATGGTTTGCACAGAACTGAAGAATATCGTTCGGCTGCTGCTTGTTGATCTCGCGTTTCAGCACCTCCAATTCGTGTGAAAAGCTCGAGTGAAAATCCGGTGAACTCATCCTGTTTGGATAGGCGTTCGAACCGATAGATAGAGAGTAGAATTGAAACCCCGCGCCGTTATATCAATCTAAGCCAAACTTCAATATCTCCTCCTTTCAACCTATCGGCGAACGTTGATTTGTGAGGACCCCGGTGGCTTTAGTACCCTAGAAATATGTTCTGAAAACGAAGTTTATAGAAACTGTCTTGGTTAGCTTTGTTTTCCGGTTCAGTCAAGCATAGGGCTATAAGGCTGGTGGAATGACATACGCCACAAACGGGGCTATGAATACCGATTGATCTTAGCGGAAGAGCGGGTGTCTGTGGCGAGCAGATATCCGTGGATTTTTATCAAAGACGATTGCAATTATATCGATTTCGCTTCGCAAAGAACTCGGAGCCTCGGTGATGGCGGACCTTTTTGATGGAGGGGCGGTTGAGAAGCAGAGCGATTGATCTAAGCGGAACACACCACAAACGTGTTAACCAAGCTCCTCAGCTTCTTTGACGGTAGCAACGGCGACGGTTTGAGATCCAAAGAGGCCAACGGCATCGAGATACTCATTCCAATTAACGAGGGTGGATCGGGAGTCTCGGCTAAGGGAAGGGCGTTGGTGGTGCCAATGGAGATGGGAGGGTCTGCATCCAAATTGAGGGGCAGGAAGCAGCTGCCACGAGACTTTTCTGCTTGCGACAAGAGGATCCGACAGATCCTCACAAAGCGCGAAACGGCACGACGAGCAGAAGAGACAGATTTTACTATGCCATAGAAAACAACAATGGAAGGGAAAGGGCAAGATACTGTGAACGGCAATTAATAGCGTTCCGGTCTAAAAATAAAGATAAACTCGAGAATCCAGGCAGTTGGGAGGAGATAGCCGATAGATATGGGATCGCTCCCAGGATTCCAGCCAGTATCAAGCGACGGTTCTGCTACATACCAGAGAGTGCTCATCCGACGAACGGAGTTCTGAGGAAGGTGGGGCTAATACCGCTGGTGACAGGGCATCTGGCGGGCGTCGCACTCAAGCACGCAAACGCAAAAAAAAAAGGTATGGATTGACGGTCTGAGTTTCATGAACGTCAGGCGAGGGAGGGAGAGTGTCTGCCAGCGCGTACTCGACGGGGCCTTGCAGAAGAGAAGCCTACCTGTAGATAGATGCGAACGACTGTTCTCCGCAAAGGAAGACGGAGAAAACGAACTCAAACGGGTGCAGCAGGCTTTGCTCGGCGGTGGAAGAAGGAGAGGAAGAGAAGTGGTGGTATCGTTTGGTCGGCTAGCTGAGATAGACGAGAGAAGAGTGGGAGAGAGAAAAAAAAAGCTTCTGGAATCCAGCGAGAGAATGAACAGAAGAGGTTGAGAGAAAAGGGAAGGGAAGCCGGAGCAATTTAACGGGAATGGTCTTATTCTCGCTCGCTCGCCCACACACTCTCCCGAACCGGTACGTGTTCCTGCTTTTTCTATTTTATAGTGGTATGTCGTTGACACCGGACGATGACGATTTCAGCAGTGCCTGAGCTGTTTGCGGGAGAAACGGAAGCCAAAAACAAAAGGCACGGCGTCCAGATCAGAACAGAGACTCAAGCTAATAAGCAGCCCTCTCCCAGGTAGGTGAGGGGGTGGCCAGGCTGGATTAAGACAATAGTGTAGCGTCTACTGGGCTAGCATATACGGTAAAGGTATCCACTATTGCATCGACGCACGTCTGCATGGAGCGTTGTTATTTATGTGCGCAGCGATATCCGGCTTGATATCAGCGTCACAGCATCGGATGGACATCATGTGTACGCACGGAAAATGCTCGGGCGCCATAGCTCGAGTAGTCCCCTGAAGATTTTCCGATCGAGGGCCTTTTTGTTTTGCAAAGCTTGACCGCTTTCTACAGCAATCTGGATAAATATCCGTTTCTCGTTTCCCTCGCTCGCTTGGCTTTTTTTTTTTTTTTTTTTTTCTTCTTCTCTGGTTTTTTTTAACATTTGGCTACATCACCCAAACCAAAGGTTTAAATCGCGCGGGTGCATAGAACATGCATCCTTTGCCCTTTGTCCTTTCACCCTCCTCTTCGGCTAGAAGGCTACTCTTGGGAATTTAATGCGCATGAAGAGGACATGGAAGCACGATTGGAAAGAGTATGGACACCCCGCTTTTTGGATGGTGTCGTGGAGGGAGGGAGGGAAAGGCTGCTAGCTGGTCCGCCACTTTCAGGAAGCAGGGTGCGCTGAATGCTGTGGAATGCGGTATGGAAACCTTCTCGACGTTGGCCGAATCTACCTCGCCCAGCCCCCCATTGGCTCGCTTACCCAGACATGCTTCCAGCCTGTTTTTTCCTTGACGAGAAACCCGTCGGCAGAGCTTCCATGTCACCTTCTAGAAGCTTGAACCGTGCTGCCTGCTCTTGGTGTGCCAAGCTCTGTGCAGACTTTGGTGGGCAGCATTCGTCCCACGGTGACCAACGTGGTCTTTGGATGGCCCGACTATGTATCAAAGTCTGCATGCACCGTCGATATCAAGTTGCTCTTAAAGACTGGAGCCAAGACCATGTTACGTCAGTGTACAGCGCTGAACGAGAAGGGCTGAACGTTCATGATCAGACTTACTCTGCGGGCCCAGGCTAAAAATATACCAGTTGCAGTTGATCTGACGAGAACGCCCACTAGGACCACCTCGGACAAGTCGAGCTTTCTCTGAGGGACTAAGTGGCAGGAATTTGCGAGAGTGAGGTTGCAAGTGGATGCTAAAGCCTCGGCATAGTGGTGCTTATCTTGATAGTATCGTTTCGGATGGATGGGTTTACATGTACACGACCCCTGGCAAAGAGAGGTCTAGTGGACGGCGGAAGGCGTGCGAGAGTTAGATATAAAACATATTTAGACTAAAGTTGCCCCCGCTAAAGAACGACGTTGCAGACGAACAAATTACCGCGAAAGCTCCAGAGATTCACCAAAAAGGATATAGATTAAATAGTCGTAACGCGCAATTAGCAAGATCTCGGATGCGGAAACTGAGGGAGCTCTGTACAGGGCTGGTTGACTAACAGGCGGATCACAGCTTTGCGATGCGATGAGCATCAGGGTTCAGGGTGTTTGCTTGATGTGTTGTTGGGCTCCTGCCGATTGTGTGGTCAACGCGCTCACACCAAAATTTTTTTTTCCCTTGCCCACGCAAACCTGTCCCCTATAAAAGCCACCCTCTCTCCGAAAAATTTTTCACTTTCTTCTTTTTTTTCTTTAGACCACACTTCGTATGTCAACCCCCCCACAAAAGTTGCCAATCTAACGAAACGTTACTGACTCCCTCCGCAGATAGGATCATTTCTATAGTGTACATCCTCTTTTGAATTCTTTAAAAGAGCCACATATCCAATCCTGGCTGATGACTGGGCTGGTCTGCTCGAATAACCTCGCTGCCACAGAGTGAAGCCGATTTTATGTTACCCGTTGGCTTTTTGTCGATGAGGTGGTGATGATCTCGACCCACTTGCTTGACTTTGTCTCCTTGGAGCGAATGATCGCACTTTGGGTTGGTGGCGATGGTGGTCTGACAGGTTTCCAAACATTATCACATGATTTAATGTGCGATGATTGGATGAGGATATGAGGCTCTCGCAGAGTTTCAAGGGAAGAGCGATAGAGGGTCGTTTCTAAGTTATTGGGGCTTAACAATAGCAATCAAGTCCTTGATAGTCTTGTACTTCTTTAATATCTAGCGTCATTGCTTCTAAAATATATTTTAATTCCTAAATACCTAATGAAGGATAATGATTATGATAAAAACAGCAACACTGGTAACAGCACTAACTATCCGCCTATTTGACACGGTGATTATGAGAGTGTAGACTGTAACTTCTTTTTTCCCTCCGCTCCAGCGCGAGAGATCGCCTGTATACCCACCCCGAACGGGGTTTAGGTGGGGACCAATTGCGAAAGTAACCAAAAGGGCCGAATCGGTGTCTTCACTTCGCCTGTTTTCTGCCCGGCGAGCTCGGCCATGTTCCAGTATCGAGGCGGGGAGGAATTCCGCACGACAGCTCTGGATCTAAAAATGCCATTCATGTTGAGGAGCAAAATTTGCGCAAGGTATCCGTGCGGGCTAGCATCAGAATCCTATGTTCGCCTCGTCGAACAGACTCTAATCCTATCGGCAAAGTTAAGAAACGATTGTGGATTCCATCTGTCAAACACCAGTCGCGACTCGTCCGATATCGAGCACAGAGAATGCAACTTGGTTGAAAACATGTCGTCTATCTCAATTATAATCAGTGTGCAACAGAAAATACGAGCCTAGTATAATAACACTAGAGCTGGACAACATTCTTGTCCCTGGCCTAGAGGCGCGGTCTACTGCAAGGTCCGGTCATCTGACTGGACCTCTCTCAGGACTCTCAAGCCTCATGGGAAATGCGCCAGCCCGTGAAAGTTTGGGGGTCACCCACTCACCGGCCAAATTTCCGATCCGCACAGTAGCCGCACTCCGGAGATGAGGCCGATGCATTGAATAGTACATGATATGATGTCACCCAAGGGCAGGACTGAGAGGCCTCGTTTGGAGCTTCATCTATATTTATATATACTTGAGCACTCCGTATATAAGCTTAAATTCAGATTTTTCGAATCAAAGGAAACGTGTCTAGTACCAGTTCCATGTTTACATGGACGGGAGAGCGTTGGCCCACTAGCTCTCCTACCTTTTCAGTTTGATCCTGGTTCATCTACCTTCTTTCGTCCTCGACCCTCGAAACCGCCCGCCGGCCAGGGAAGCTTTTGATGGTCAATTGATGGTGTTTCGCATGTTCGGAGTGTTCCCGACGGTAACGCGCCTCCTTCTGGAAGCAAGCACACGACCCCCCGGATCAACCTGCATTCTACTTGGGTTATTGCTCCATTCGCTATTACGCAGTAATTATTAACAGCTTTGCTTGGTTGGTATTATCCCTGCGGCGATGAGCTCCAGACGACGCATGGACATGGAGGCTTACTTCTCGAACTGGCGTGGGGGACAGACGGATGCCATTTTAGTTTCCGACAAAGCCTTTTTTTCTCTTTCTGCTGCCTTTCTTTTCTTTTTCTCCTTAGACGTTGTCCGCGAATGTCGACTCTGGGCTGGTGAAGCTGGACAGCGTTACCGCAGGAATGCAAGTACGTAGTGTGTATATATATGCATTGCATGGTGAAGCGAGACTCAATTCCAATACGGATTTTGATTGCTTGGAGACGGCCACGGCTGGCTACACTACCACGTATAGAGTATGTCTGTAGCCTCGGAGAGGTATTTACGGGGCCTTGCCAACTGCCCCAGAGCCGGGGAAGTCATCTGGCCTCCGTCACAGCGCGATGCTGCTCCATCATCCTACTCCTTTTTGCGAGAAAAAAAAATAAAATTCGGTGGAGTTCCCAGCATTGTTTTATACATAACTCTATCTCACTAGCGTGAGCCTTTATAACCGAACTATTCGCCGCTCCAGCCAGCCTTTTCTTCCTCTAGAAAATTCCGGATTCTTAATTCCTTCCCCCATTTTCGAGCTTTGTCGAGGTGGAGTGCATGTATTCTGTGCCGACGTGTCGATTGAACGGGGGATTTTTCTGATTTGTGTCAGGGCGGATTCTTTCCTATAAAACGTTTTGCCTGTCTGATCGATACTCCAACGCCAATCCAGATCCAAAGCATAACCCATCAAACCCTCCACCGAAAATCATCTAGATTAAAAATTAAAAATTTTTTAAAAAGTGACAGTGGCCGTTTAGCCCCATCCCTTCCCCTGACAGAAGCCCACAATTAAATCGAGGCATTTCCGAACCTACAAGACAACAGTAGGGCCTGCTCCAACTCCAACGCCAGAAACGCTCGTTCAGCTTCAAAAGCCCACTGTACTTCAAAACCCCGACTGCCTGAAGCATTGGATCCGTCTATACAGTACAAAGCTCTCTCTATCTCGGTGGTTCCTTGCTCGGCCTGTCAATAACCGTTACCAATCCCGAGCCTTGGAACTTTTGCCATCCCCGAGCTCGTACCCTACGGAAAGCTACAGCTCCCGTCGCGATACCTAAGATGGAGAGTGGACCTCACGCCCCGGAGCCGGGAACCTCTCCATCGACCATTTCCCACCCACAGAGAATCCAGCAGGTTGTTCCAGCTGTAGCTAAAGCATCACTTGAGGCTGAGGGAATCCCAGTCCGCTCTACCGCTGATACCGACGATACCCCGAGGACTGTAGGAGTCCTGCGCTATAACACTTCGCACGACTCCTTGCATGAGTTTGCTCCAGCTCATATCTACTATGGCGACGAGCACGATATTGGATCGACTAAAAAGGGAGCTGTTCGCAGCAAAGTCAGAACATATTCTACCTCGGTAAGCTTCGGCGGATTCTGATCTGGTGCTTGGATGATTGATTAAATGCTCATGACGTTGTTATTACAGGCAGCTGTACCTGGAGGTTCAGGAGCAGGCATTGACGGGCAGCCAAAGAGTGGCGGACGCCGACGTGCCTCTTATGGTACGATTGATTAACCTCGAGAAGGGAATCACACTAGTACTCTAGCAGCTAACAAAATTCCTCTATTTAGATGCGCCAGCTACACTCCCTCGCAAGTTTTTCATAAATGTCGTCTCGACTTTGCAGTCTCTCTTGGAGTCCGAGGATACCGATGGAAACTACCAAATCACTATTGATGATGGAGGACCAAAGACCTTGTCTCTAGGGACTGCAAATTCTGGTGGATACAACCGTGCTGATATTCGAGGCACTTATATGTTATCCAACCTTTTGCAGGAGCTTACATATGCCAAACAATTTGGCCGAAGATACATTGTCCTGGATGAGGCACGTCTTAATGAAAACCCAGTTGACCGGCTATCTCGGCTCATCAGAACCACGTTTTGGGATGGTTTGACTCGTCGTATCGATGCCAGCGTTATTGAAGTTGTTGGGTTTGATCCAAAGGACCGAACAGTTGATCCTCGAGCTCGTATATATGTGCCCATTGGTGCACCAGAGCAACTGGCATACTACCACCAAGTAGCGTTGGATCGTCCGGAGTTGAGGTTGGAAGTTATTCAACTGCCTAAGGAAATAACGCCTGATTACGTCAAGTCACTTAACGACAAGCCTGGACTGCTTGCCCTCGCTATGGATAAAGAAGTGGATCCGAAGACAGGCGCTGTAACGCTCGTTGGAAAGCCGTTTGTTGTTCCAGGCGGTCGGTTCAATGAACTTTACGGTTGGGACTCGTATATGGAGTCTCTTGGCCTCTTAATTGACGGCAAGGTACACCTGGCGAAATCGATGGTTGAACACTTTGTTTTCTGCATTCAGCATTATGGGAAGATTCTGAACGCCAACCGGTCCTATTACCTTACCCGCTCGCAGCCCCCGTTCCTGACGGATATGGCACTACGTGTCTACGAGCGCATCAAGCACGAACCAGGTTCCAAGGAATTCCTGCGAGAAGCTATGCTGGCTGCAATGAAGGAATATCACACAGTTTGGATGTCGGAGCCGCGATTGGACAAAATCACTGGTCTCTCTCGCTATCGTCCCGACGGCAAAGGTATCCCCCCGGAAACCGAAGCCTCTCACTTTGAGCACCTTCTGATGCCATACGCGGAGAAACACAACATGTCATTTGAAGAGTTTCAGGAGGCCTATAATGATGGTGTAGTTGAAGAACCGGAGTTGGATGAATACTTTTTGCACGATCGAGCCGTTCGAGAGTCAGGTCACGATACGTCCTACCGTTTGGAAAGAGTCTGCGGTAACCTCGCGACTATAGATCTCAATTCACTCCTCTACAAATACGAGGCCGATCTGTCAAAAACGATTCGAACTGTCTTTCATGACAAACTATCGGTTCCGGAAGAGTGGCTAGTGGGTGGGCAGAAACCCGGTCATGTTGAGACTTCAGCTATTTGGGATCGACGCGCTCGCAAGCGCAAGATGGCCATGGACAAGTACCTCTGGAACTCCGAGAAGGGGATCTTTTTCGACTACGATACTGTTGCGCAAAAGCAACATCCCTACGAAACGGCCACCACCTATTGGGCTATGTGGGCTGGAGCTGCATCTCCAGCACAAGCCAGAATGATGGTTGAAAAAGGCCTGCCAAAATTCGAAATGCTGGGAGGCTTAGTTGCAGGAACGGAAGAGTCTCGAGGCCTCGTGGGCATAGACCGTCCCAACAGACAATGGGACTACCCCTATGGCTGGGCTCCCCAGCAGATCCTCGCGTGGGGAGGTCTTCAACGTTATGGCTTCGAGGTTGAAGCCGAGCGTCTCGCATATCGCTGGCTCTTCATGATGACCAAGGCCTTTTTCGACTACAATGGTGTTGTTGTCGAGAAATATGACGTTACTCGTCCAGTGGATCCTCATCGCGTCGATGCCGAGTACGGAAACCAAGGCTTAGATTTCAAGGGTGTTGCCCGCGAGGGCTTCGGATGGGTGAATGCGAGCTATCAGTATGGGCTTGAGATGATCAACAGCCACATGCGTCGCGCACTTGGTGCGTTGACACCACCCGAAACGTTCAGTAATGCGTTCGATAGAGACGAGATGGTCTTTTGATTGGAAGAATCGGTGCTTTTCCGGTCCTTTGCCTCTTTCTCTTTTGTTTCTTCGCTGGCCCCTGCTTTTCGTTAAGTGTTTTATATTCTGCGGCTCCGAGCGATTCTTCCCTCCAGGCCGACAGCCCTGTCTCTCGTATCCCCCTTTTTTATGGTTCGCGGACAGGCTGAGCGAGTGATTGCAAGCGTGAGAACGTTCCTTTGTGTTTTAAACCTTCTTATTGCTGTTCTCGAATAGGAACACGAGTGGGTACGGGGTTCTTTTTGAAGCATGACTACTAGACTCTTGGGAGGGCACCTGTTACATAGAGACGACAGACGTTAAAGTCGCGGGTCTGATACTGGTACTGGCGCAAAATTGGGTGAACTGCAATGCAAGCACTGTTTGAATTATTATTTGCAATTTCTTTTTTCATATATATATATATGCTATTCTGTAGGCCTTTTTAATGATATATATATTGCCTGTCGCGATAGCTATTTATTTTAAAGTGGTAATTGATAGATTCTTGCTCTTCATTTCAATTTTTGTTATAATGAAAACGTTATATTCTAGGCTTTCAATTTCGAAATTTCCACTCAGGTGATCAGAATGTCTATTGTCTGCAACTTCTATATCCTATATAACGTTACAGCGTTCGCCCCCGGATTTCACAGATCAAGCTTAAATTTAGTCTTTTTGCTCCTGCGATAATCCCTTTGGATTAAGATTACCGAGGTGCACAGTCTGCAGGGGTTGCTCGGGGTATCAGTTAATTAAGACACGCGTGCACGACGAGGCTTGTATGGTTTGGATTCTGCGCATTTAGAGTTAACGATACAACCGGTTTTTTACGAGATAATAATAGTTTCAGGCTGAACGAAAACATTCCGATTCGCACTCAGATGATACGATCATGAGCCAGTGTTTCCTTCCCAGGAGAGTTAGCCTGCTGGTTAAGTTTGGTTGTTTTTTTTTTNTTTCAAGGTTGTCTAATCCCCGAGACCAAGACTTTTTCGTTGACTACGATAGAAAGGAAATCGAAAGGAAAGAAGGAAGCTAGCCTCGCTGACCAGTTTTTTTTTTTTTTTTTCGCTGGACCTTGGGTGTTTGTGCCGGGCTATGTGAAACGAAATCCATTGGGGTTATTTTTGCAAACGAACGAACGAGGGCCCTGACATGACTGGCTGCCAATGTCCGTCTCGTCCTGCCTTGTTTGCCAACCACTCGAGTTTCTTGTTAGTTTCGGGGTCTGGCCTACCTGGTTAGACGTAATTAATGATCCGCACGACGCTGTGTTTTTTCCTTGCACTGTTCTTGGTTAGGTTCTTTAGCTTTTCAACGAAATTGAAAAAGGGACCCTGATTCCGTAATATGAGCTGTCATATGATGCATGATATCATTTTGGGATAGATGGAGCCGATGCATCTGCAAGCCGTAGACATGGTCAATGGCCGATGGAATTAGCGACGAGGCGTTGACTGGTGAACTCCGTCGACCACGGAGAAGATATCGGTGAAACTTTGGATGTGATCGATCGGTATCTATTGATGGTTTGGTCGTGCATGATGCAGAGTGAGCTGTGATTTGATAAGGGGTGGTTTGCAAAGAAAAATTAAAATTTTAGCAATGCATGTGGATCGTAAGAAAAAAAATTTATTTTCTATCTTTTTCTTCTTCTTCCCTTTTTTTTTTTTTTTTTGTTTTAACCATTCATTGTTTTTTTCTTTCCGGCATGGCATCGCGAGACTATCTGTGATGGGGTTGCCCTTTTCACAACGGAGATGCATATGCATTGCAGCGAGAATTGGTGCAAAGTAACGTATCGGAGTAAAAGCAAGGAAGCGAGCAAGTAATCAAAGTTGACAGGTTAGTTTAGCGGCAGCTGGTTGGCGGGCGGCCAGGAAGGTGGAGGATGTCCATGCCCTGCCCATGCTGCAGCAGAACCAAAGCTATGTTCTTTTTTGAAGGGGGGGAGAATTAAGAAGAAGGAAATATAATGCATGTACGGAGCTTGCATATTCTGTATGCAGACAAGCGGAGCGCGCGCACCAAAGAGAGCCTAACTCTCGGTCAGATCAGAGAGCTTGAGGGAGAGGGGTGGAGACACTTTTGTGCCCCTGTCGCCCTGATTTGCTCCAGCCGACTGCTGTCAGTCGAGGCGCCGAAGACAGGTATCGATCCTGGGATGAGAGTTGGGTCAGGCCTATGGGAGTCCGTCGATAAGTCTTGCACGTTTGACTGGTGATATAAAAAGGGTAAGAGTAGCGCGACCTCGTAGTCTTTATTTTGTTTTTGCTTGAACGTGGTATCACGACCAAAGTTTTTTTCAATTTCCATCGGAGGTGGCTTTTTTTTTTTTTGCCTAGGCACACCCGTCACTCATCGCGATTTCTTTTCTCTCTTGCTCTCTTTTCTCCCATCTTCCCTTTTTATCCCTATTTTATAATACATAACAGCCTTAGTCCGAAGCAGCGGCGGCAGCCTTCTTTTGCTTTTGCGTGCTCGCTTTTCTTTTCTTCGTCATCCAGCATATTCGACCAAGCATTGATATTCATTAGCACAATCTGTAAGTAAAAATGGTTCCCTTTGACTTACCCGTCAACGGCCTATCCCTTCATCACTCCCTTTCAGAGCACCGTCGCAGGGCTGCAGCTTGTCCATCAAGTCTATTATGTCAGGGTCGCGGTCTCGCAATCGCTGGCCTGTCATGCTGGGGCCATTCGTGTCTCAGGGCAATATGCGATGGGTACTGTAGCGTCGTGGCCCTTGGAGAAGTGCAGGTTCTGGAGGGGAGGGTGGCTATGGTGTGTGTGTGGTGTGTGGGTGGGTGTGTGTGTTCCTGCGCCATCAAGTTTTTACCCGCAGAACGGAGTACGCCCCCAGCACAGACTTTAACAGATGGGACGGCTGTTAAGTTCGTCTCGTCGAGGGGGGAAAACCTTTTCAGCCTCCTCTTCCTCCTCCTGGTTCATCACCGCATCATCCCTCCCCCCTCCATCATCCATCTCATCACCAATCCCTGCGTGACTGGTCCGGCCTGCTTACTCGTTCTCTCGTCTCAGCGCTACCTCCTAGGTCATCTCTTCTCCATCTTCTCTATTCTTCCTCTCCCTCACTTTCGCCACTCTCGCCGATACATCATCGCATTCGCACCTAGAACGCCGGCTCTCCGCGCGACTTTATCTTTTAAAATTGTTGGTACCTTTTGCAAATACGATTGCACCCGCCCGCACGACCAAAGATGTCTAAGGGAACGTACACTTTCAAGTGGTGAGTCTAGTCCGATCTAGTCCGATCTAGTCAGATCTATGAGTTTGCGTCTTTCGACCGCTTCAACCAAAAACCCTCCCCGAAGAGAGAGAGAGAGCCCGTAAAAGCTTCCTGGTGCGATCCAGAGCGGTCCGAGGGATCGCACGCCGATTCTCTATCTTCTGACGAAGACGGCTGGGCATTACGCCACCTGTTTGCTACATTTTTTTTTGCTCCTCGGCGGCTTATCGCAGCGCTGGCGGAAAAAAAAAAAAAAAGGGAGGGTGCATTCTTCGTGTGTCGCACACGATGACAAACATCACTCATAGGCATACAAGGATCCGAACGGGCCGCTAGAACTAAGCGGAACACAGACGATCTAAAGATCGCTGGCTCTGAAGTGCGTGCCATAGAGCTGCGGCCCGTAACCACGTTGCGATAGGCCGCTGTTCTCATGAAAGGAGAGAGACGATGTTTTCATCGGTTGTTGTCGCGTTGACTGCGTTCGAGTCTCCAGCCTAAATTGTGCCTGCTAACTGTTGATTTCACCCCGCATTTAGGAGCCAACCCGCTGATGAGGTCATCGTCACCGGGTCCTTCGATGACTGGGCGAAAAAAGAGACGCTGGTGAAGACCGCCGATGGTACCCATCTAGCCTCTGTGGAGCTTCCCATCGAAAGAACCATTTACAAGGTAAATCCTAGTTCGCCTTTGCTTTGATTAGTGTCGATAGCGGTGGGCGCAATTTTTGATACGCGAGATTGCGGACAATATCAACGCATTTCAAAATACCTGTACGAATTTTTTTTTTTTTGCCAACCTTAGTGGCTGACCTTGGTTTCTGCGGCTATAGTATATCGTGGATGGTGCCTGGAAAGTCGATACGACGCAGCGGGTTGAGAAAGATACGACCGGAAATGAGAACAACTATCTAGAAATTGAAGACATAGTTCCGAACGAGGATCCTGTCTTCTCCATCCCAGTTATCCCCGACACTAGCGACGACGCCACAATATTCGTACAATCTACGGGCCCTCACGCAACCACCGCAGACCTCGCTGCTGAAGTCCCCCTGGAGCCTAAGAGAGACTTAGCGGCTGAAGAAGCTGCCGCTGCCAAGATAGAGGAACCAGCCCATCCTGTTCCAAACACAGTCTCGTCCGTTGGCCCTGAAGCTACCACTGCTGCGCTCGCTGCCGAGGTACCACTCGAGGAGGCTGCTGCAGCCGAACCAATTGTCCCCGAGGCCACAAAGGCCGTTGTCGCTCCTGAAGATCTCCCCACTCCAGACCCAAAGTCGGTACCCGGCTTCCTCCCGGATACCGTTGATGCGGAAGACGAGGTTGTTAGCGTGAACCCCATCCCAGCTTCTGAAACCGCTACAAACCCGATCCACCTCGAACCTGGCGAGCCGGTGCCACCCAGCACCGCTAGCGTAACCGATAATGTTAAGCTCGATAAGGAGTCCTACGAACAGGCGGACGCCTCGAACCTAGGCGTAGGTGCTACTGCAAGCGCTGCGCTTGCGGCTGTTACTGGTGCCATCGCATCTGTTGCTTCAGGCGCTGTTGATACGGCTAAAAACTTGATTCCCGAATCTGTTCTCCCAATCAAGGAGGGTGGCGAGCCTTCGGAAGATCACACCACTGCTACCACCGAAATTGTTCCACCTGTTGTCGTTGAATCGCAGGCGAAGGCTGAAGTTGAACCGGAGGCCAGCGCAGTCCCAGAGGTTGTTGAAGCAAAGAAAGAGGTAATTTCCTATTTGATTCTAAGTTTTTCTTGTTCCTTAAGATTGGGTATCTAATTCGTTTTTGTTAGGTTGAGGAGGAAATTATCGCACACGTCGAGTTGGCTCCTCCAGTCCCAGTGACAACTGAGACGCCTCGTGCTGATGTCCCTGAGGTTGTCCGTGAAAGCCAAGCTGAGGCGAGCGCGCCATTAGAGGCTTCTGCTTCTCCTGTTGCTGTGGAGGCTAAGAAGGAAATCGAAGCCGAGCTGAAGGAAGAGGTCAAGCCAGTTGAACCTATTCCAGAGCATCCTGTTGAAGCGCCATCGGAAATACCCGCCGTCCCAGATGTTGTCGTTGGTAGCATTGAAATCGCTGGTACTTCACCGGAGGCAGCAGCAAACCCAGAAGCAGTTGAGGCTAAGCACGAGGTCGAAGCGGAGATTGTCAAGAGCGCAAAGACTGAGCCCGTGGAAGCATCAACTGCGGAAGCACCAACTGCGGAAGCACCAACTGCGGAAGCACCAACTGCGGAAGCATCAACTGCGGAAGCATCAACTGCGGAAGCATCAACTGCGGAAGCACCACCTGCGGAAGCACCAACCGCAGAAGCTCCAATCGCAGAAGCTCCAATCGCAGAAGCACCAAAAGCAGAAGAACCGTCGACTGTCGAGAAGGCGACTGAGACGGCCACGGCTGTGGCAGACAAGGTCGCTGACAAAGCTGAGAAGGCTGCATCGGAGAGCTCCAAGTCGAAGGACAAGTCAGCGACAAAGGCACCCAAAGAGAAGGATGCCAAGAAGAAGAGAAGAGTGTCTGCTTTCTTCAAGAGGATTGCTCAGAAGCTGAAGTGAGCAGCTGCCCCTGTATTCTTTGGCTCTGGTTTGGGGTTTCCTTTTTGCACGCATCAAGTCAGATATTTGATGGATGAATTTGGAGGTCAATGAGCATCGCAACCTGCTTTTATCTCTTTGCTTCTTATGTACAATGTCCTATTTACTGTTGATGATACCAGGCATGAAATCCTTGCAAGACCGCCATTATGGGTTTTCGCCTCCCCACCAGTCCCCGACCATTTTGGCCCCAGACTTCTTCAATTCATTATTGTCCTTAGAATGCTCCGGGTGCCCCATCCCCACGATCTTAGTTATTCTCATCCATATTTTACAATTGTACCTTCTTCTGTTTCTCGCCTCTTATCGTCTTTTTTTAACCTTTGTTTTGCGGTTAATTTTTGTCAATCGAGCGGCATTGATTTTTGCATAGTTAGTTTTTTCCCTCAAGTTTATATTTGTAGTTTAGGGTTTTTCTTCCGTTTCTTATATAATATTTTACTCTCTCGCGACCCAAGATAGATATAGGTGTCTACTGTAGTTTCGTCGCACGTCTCGACATAAACCACCCTAGTATTTTTCGGTGTGATTTGGAGCAATTGAAGACTCCATGGTTCTTGTATTCGAATTCAAATGCCGACAGCCATTGAATGGAACGGTATTTTACGGATGCAAATTTATACAAGCTACCTAGGCTAAGTAACTACTTAGTGGATATCGCCTTGTTCAGAAGCAGGGGTATCGTGAACAAAACAAATGGGAACAAAAGATTAGATCCGTGCATCGGCAAATCACATGATCAACATTTATCTATATATACTAACAACTTACTTAAGTAACTAAGGAGCTGCCATCCTAGGAACGCTAGGCCAATAGGTATCCGATTGGTGAGGAGGCTATGCTATGAGCAGCCTATGGACTGCCTTCGGAGGTAGCTCCACCTAAATGGGCACAAAATCTGTTGGTGCTAGTCTAGGCCACCCTAACTGACATGACAACCGATGCCTGAGGACATCCGCCCGACGTGGCCCCGTCGATTTTACACATTGACAGACTCTCTACGGAATAGCTCCCGCCTCATCTCGGCCCTCTGCCACTTCGCAGGGAACTCCTACCGAGGAGGTTGGGAGCGACCAGTGAGAGCGGTCAAAGGAAGCCTGTGTGCACTGGATTGGACTGGACGGAAAGAAGGAAGACATGACGACGTTGATGCCTTGCGGTTCCCTGTTTGTTTGGGGCGCCGAGGAGTTCACGGGGGGCCGACAGCGGTGAGGGGTTCCGATGAGGGGTTTGGCTAGACACAAAGCAAAGACGACCTTCTGACTTGTCGATTCAGCCGGCCGGCATTATAGATTCCTTTGAAAGCGCAAGTTCCTTGTCTATTTTCTATTTCAACTGAATGAATAATAATAATTAAAAAAAAAACAGCAGGTTGACCCTGCAATGCAATTGCTTGAGGTTTCTGAAAAGGTCTATACATGTAGATATGTACCCAAGTCCTCTGGACAATGGGAGATACGGCGAGAGCGGACGGACAGACGGACGGACGGACGGCGGATAAGCCCTAAACCTACCGTCGACGCACGCATTTACGAAGGGCCCACCGCTGTGGCCATTGAATAATATTCCCGAGCTATTGCATCGCCATATCTCCTGTGCTGTGCTGTACTGTACTGTACTGTACTGTCTGCCTGTCTGCTGTTGGTGTGTGTGTGTGCACTTAATCGACGACCTCCTCCGAAGAGAAAAATGTGTTGTGTTGTCGTTTCCGCTGCCTGTTCACCACAACGCACAACAACATCACCCCGGCCGGCGTGTCTTCGCCTGCACTTGCACTTGCACTTGCTCCTCCTTCTGCTCCTCCTCGATCATCGTCCATCGATCACCATCAATCTCGACAAGCCCTTCCATCGGATCACCTTCGAGCGCGCCAAACACCGCTTCCGATCAACCCGAAAACCGCAAGATCCGACCATCTCCCGCTCTCCCTACACCTTGCATCACCCTCCTCTCTCCTCGGCATCCGATCCCCGAGCAGAGAGCCGAACAAACATACTCGTACCAACTTGTCCGCTCGAACGCTGATTCTCTTCGCAGAATCACCGTTCCGTCGCAGCCACACCCTGAGCGATAAAGCGCCTCAGGAGACAGGCCGTCGATAGGTCTTTACTCGACAAACACGGCGAACCCAAATTGAAGCAGCTCTACATTAAGGGAATCAGGGAACCTGAGACCCTTAATCGGAAGGAGCGCCGCCTGTTCAACGACATTTGTCTACCCTTCGGACCCATGGAAAGCATGGCTGACGTCGAAGTCAACGGAATAAAAGATGAGCGCGTCGCAGATTCTGTTCCTGAACAGATCATCACGCCTCGACCATCGCCGGATGAAGCTGTGCAATTCGCGGGAGAAGAAGTCAACCAACAGACAGAACCGACTCAAACCGTTCCATCAGATATCGGCTCTGAGAAAGAGAAGGATGTGGTTGTGGCGGTCACAGATGATGTGATCGCCATGACCACCGGTAATGACACATTATTAGAAGACGAGAAAGGCATCAACCTGGATGATGTTCCCGCTGCGGTATCGCCTGCGACAAGTGCTTCCACCGTTAATCACGAATACGACCGCACTGCCGAGAAATCCAACGCAGCTGCGGAGTCGGCGGAGGAAGAAAGTGCCTTGGAACAACCATCGGACGCTGTGGTTATGGCTGATGCGCCAGCCCCCAATTTGGAGGTCTCCCATCAAGTAAGTTTGTTCGGCGCTGTCGATTTTCCTAGTTTGTTAGTCGCACTGTTTTTGGGAAATGCATCGCTACGCACAGTATCGGGAATAGTGTACTTTTTGTCGCTCCTGTTTTAACCTTGTCGACTCTTCCCTGTCGGTCTATACTCCAAGAAAAAAAAAATGTGACATTTTTGTCAAACTTTCTCTTCCTATTATTATTTTCTTTTTCTTTTACTCTTTTTTTACTTTTCGACTTCTTCCTTTGCTGCATCTCGACTTGATTTCAATTTCTCGATATTCCCCAGCTTCTTTTCCCCCCAAAATTTTTCCAAAAAAACAAAAGAAACTTTGGCTAGCCCTTTTGTCGCAGCCATGGCTGCAATGGATCCGATGAGCGGCGGCCACAGCTCTCATACGGGGGACATAAGCGATGAAGGGAATCAGCTTAGCTATTCAGACCTGGACTGGCTACAATCGATACTGCGGGTCGAGGACATTGACTCGTTCGTCGCCGCCGGAGGGCTCGACTTTGCTGACGTAGCATCTACCTCTGTACAGGGTGCGACTGACGACGACCTTTTCAATAACATCGATCAACCAATTGAAATATCGAACTTCGACCTCGTTCCAGTTGCCCCGAACGGCGTTGATACGACAATCTCGGCAGAAGATCTCATAAAACAAGTCGAAGGCGGAGCATGGTTCCCAAGTCATCCAGAGAATGGCATTACTCCACGGATCGAAGCTTTTGCCAAACTAGAGTTCCATCATGGACAGGACTTTTATCTGAGTTCTGTGAACATCGTCTTGGGACGACAGGACAAGGATCCTTCAAGGTCGATACGAAGACGAAAGAGCCTACGCAGCGCAAGCATGTATCCTGATGGAGAAGCGAATCCCGATGAGATCAAAGTTCCATTATTTCCACCCCCAGAACTTGACGTATCGTCAATCTCGAGGCGACACCTCAGGATAAAGTACGACTATGAAAGTTCTGCTTGGGAGTTGACCTCATTATGTGATACGGGCTTCAAGCTGAACCGAGGGGGCAAGTTCAAATATTTTCGCAATGGGAAAAGCTGCCTTTTACAGAATACAGATATCATTCTTTTCGGGGCTCTTGGCTTCACATTTTATCTGCCACAAGACGAGTCAGAAACGAGACAAAGTTCTGTAGATG
This sequence comes from Drechslerella coelobrocha, assembly GCA_036971555.1. Lineage (NCBI taxonomy): Eukaryota > Fungi > Ascomycota > Orbiliomycetes > Orbiliales > Orbiliaceae > Drechslerella > Drechslerella coelobrocha. The sequence continues at coordinate 780,657 of JAJTUH010000004.1, forward strand.
GCCAAATCGAAGAGCTGGATGACCAAGAGGAGGTAGAGGGCCAAGCTCGCGAATCCCGCGCTATCTCGAGCAACCTCGATTCTGATGATGAAGACGATGATGGAGACGACGAGGACGAGGATAGCGACCTCGACAGCAGAGAGAACAGCCATGATATCGGTACTCCAACACCGAGAGCGTCGAAGGGAGATAACGATGATGCTTCGTTGATGCCCCCACCACCTATCAAGCGGGGACGCGGCCGGCCACCGAAGAATGGGATCTCAGTTCGTGAACAAAAGCTTTTGAAACGCCAGGCCCAGGAGGACTTTCTCGCTAATGGAGGGAACGTCGCCAACCTGGATATGACTAAGTATGCACACCTGCCAGTTGAGAAGCTGTTTGCAAAAGAGGGTGAGCGAATGCAAATGCAAATGGAGAAGGAAGCCAGAAGGAAGCAAAAGATGGAAGAAAAGGAAGCGAAGATCCGAGAAAAGCAGGCCGCGAAAGATTTGAAGCCGCAGAAACTTACAAAGGAACGCAAGCGGAAGAGATCCAAATCTCCCCCACCTCGCGAAGAAGATTACTCTCCCGAACAACTTGCCAAGCCGACCTTGCCCTACACTGTCATGATATATGACGCCATCAAAGCCTCAGAAAAGCAAGCCTTGACGCTTCCAGAAATATACCGAAGTTTGGAAACCACCTATCCTTACTTCAAGGTCAAGGCTGAAACGACAGGGTGGCAATCATCGGTCCGGCATAACTTGCGTGGTTCGGGTGAAGGAGGGTCGGTCTTATTCGAGCGAGGAGAGAAGTCTGGGAAAGGCTATATCTGGAAGATTGCCGAGGGGGCGAATATTGATAAAGAAAGGAAGAAGAGAAAGCCTATGGGCAGCCCTTCTGTTTCGACCACAGGCCACTCACAGATTTCTGTTCCCTCTGGCGGCAACTGGGGCCAAACTACAGGACCAGCAGCACAAATTAACCATTCAAGTCACTTTGGCCAACAGTATCAACCACAGTCAGCATCGACCCTTTCGAGCTATACACCGAGGCAAGATTCCAAGCTCATCCAAGCAAGCCACCAAACTGCAGCTCCCACAGCTGCCTCTGCTCCAATCCCTAGTGTCATCCCACACTCTAGCGTCCATCCTAAGTATGTTAAACAGCCACTGTAAACGTTCTTCATTCCTCGTTAACTGATTTTGATTTTCTACAGTGCTTCGGGTCCTCTAGCTGCCTCTCGACTCCTTCCTGAGAACCAGCCTGTGACTGGATTACGAGCAATGGCCCCGGCTGCGGTCCCTCCACCACCAGCCTGGAATCCTTCACAGACCAAACAGAATGTGGCTTCGACTCCTGTTGCCGCAAACGGCCACTCAGGTCCACTATCACAGCATATTCGACAGAATGGCGCTGTTAGCCATACTCAATCACTAGCTCGCCAACATCACGCTGGTGTGACAGGTCCTCAGCTACCAAAGCCACCCACTGGAACGCCGTCTACTTTGGCTAGCAAACCACCATCAAACAGCAGCGATCCACGGATTATGACCACGCCGGCGGTTTCCAAAATGGGAAATGTTTCTTCAGAGGTCGATAGCAAAGCTAGGGACTTGCTTGACAACCCCTTGTTCTTGAAAATCATGCGCGAGCATATGGTCAAACATCCTGGACACGATATCAATTCTCCAGAGGTTCGGAAGGCCTTGTGGGCCGAGTTTAAACACAAAACTGGGAGAAAGCCCCTTGTACTGAACCACAATGTACAAAAAGCTTCCATGCCGAGGGCCCCGATTCCTTCTCCGGTGACTGAAATTTCACAAAAGCAAACCCCGGTTGCTACTTCACAATCTGCTGGTAGTCTTCTCAGCAGACCACTCTCCAACAATGGACTATCTGCACCGGCCGTGAAGACGGTGGCCGCTATCCCATCTCCGGCTCCTATCCAACCACTGACGGGCCAACGGGGATCAGCGAAACCGAACGTTTCTGCTTCTCTTCCGCAACGAGCTGGTGCCCTTCTTCGAAACTTGCCTATGGACGCGAAAAAGCGTGCGGAACTTCTCCAGGTACTTAAGAACGCTAAGGAGAAGAAAGCCGCAGAGGCAAAGGGATCACCGGCAACAGGACTTAAGCGGCCAGCGGAGACAGTCGCAGACAATGCACCACTTGCGAAGCGGACTGCTATAGAAGGGAAACAGTGATTCTTCTAGATGGGGGATTTCGTGTCACCTGACGGTTTTTGTCTATTCTCCAGGATCATCCATCTAACTTTCGAATATTCTCACAATTCATAACCTACGTTTCCTTCTGCCCTCCTACCATCTCCCTTATCGTTCTCTCATTTTGTAATGGGCATCTTAGCGACGGTGTTCACAGCGGGTATCAAATTTTTATTCAATTTCTGGTTGTTTTTTTTTTGTACGGCGTTTCAGGGGGGTTCTGTTATCTGGTGTGGATTCTTTGTCTGTTATTTTCTCTTTCTTCATCACCCTACCGTCCTTCTTACACGTGGGGGCCATCGCTTTCTTCAACTATTATGCAGTTAGGGAGCATCCCTGATGCAAAGATATTCCTCGCCTTTATTCCACATCGGCCAGCCCAACAGCTAATAGCTGGTTTGTTTCCCATTCCATTTTCCATTCTACATGGTACATATTTGACCCTTTCCTTCCCGACCATCTGCATTTACATCAACACCACTTTGATATCCGAAATGTATCAATAATATGGGTCCTTGTATTTCCTCACTCCCCCCCTTCGTTATTCCTGACGCTTACGGCATCCATCTGTTTTTTTTTTTTTTTTTTTTTCCCCTCTGGGTTTTATAGGAAACNATCTCAACTGGGTTCTATAGGAAACGGTGTCAATCAGTTTATCAATGGCCATGTGTTCACCAGTTTGTTCTTTTGCGATGCAGTTTCATTGTACGTTTATTGCGATAATATTCCCACGGGATCGATAGGTGTTTAGTGGCTTTCGTCGATTGCTTTTCCTTGTTAACCTCTCTGCTTTTTTGTTCCTCTACGTATGATTAGTTTTTTTTTTTTTTTACCTAAACTTCCTGCCCTGACAGAGAAGAAAAGAGGCGGGAGGACCTGGGCGCCTGTCGCCTGTCTATACGAATTGTGGAGGAAGTATCGATCACGAGCAGATTGGCCCGTGTTGGAGATGTGGTTTTGTATATAGTCAGGGTGGCCGAATTACCGGCTGTCGAGTAAATGAGAATCAAATAAGATACCTCTTTCGCCTCTGTTGTATTGAAGCAGAGATTCAAAAAAAAAAAAAGTCGCAGCGGGCGTCACGTTGCCACACCGGCTTTCCGCATCGTTTTTCTCCAGTTTTTTTAGTTTTTTTTCGCGACAGGCGTCTGCATCCACTTACCCAAACAAAACACCTTCGATCCTCGCGCCAGCAGCTTTCGGGAAGACCAAAAATGCGCCGGCTCCGCCATCCCCAGCTCCAGCTCTGCTCTCTAGTTCTAGATCTGACGTGTCTGCAGTGCTCCTTCGCACATCTGAAAGCACGCGGCCTCCAATGAAACACCGATCTTGGATTATATATTCTCTGGACTGAGTTCGGTTGTTTGTTTGGACTGTACATCCATATACATTCCAAAGGCTCGCGACTCGCCTGCTTTGGTTGGCTTGGGGTATATTACAGCTACAGCTAGATGCCCAACACCCCGCTGCCCGCATCGGTGCACTTCATCCAGAACGTGCGTCACTTACCTGTTGGTTCCAAGGTTCGGGTGTTAGGTTGGTGAGTTCTAGAATTTTGCCTTTACCTTCTTCCTTCCGCTTCTTCTTTCCGACTGGCCCGAGAAGATTTAACTAACGGTCTCGCGTATGTATTTTACCAAAGCATACAATTCTACGACTCGGTGTCTGGAACCGTGGTGCTCCACCACCGTCCGTCAGTTGATGTCCCGCTGCCGCAGGTTCTCGGCCAGCCGAGAAGCAGAAGAAGCAGGAGCAAAAGCGGATTACACACCGATCAAGCTACAAAATCCAACGCACGGCCTAAAACTACTGCTGAGCGAGCAGCGAATATAACTTTGAATACACGCACGGGTAAACAACGTACAAGCACGAATGCAAGTACGTCTCTATCAACAAAGACAGCAGTTTCAGCCACAAATACAGCTGTTTCTGTGGCGCTGGAGCGCCCTTCGTCATCGGCTCTACCAGGGTACACACTCAATGTCTCTATCGATCTCATTCTGAAGATTGAAACTACTAACCGGGAGGAACCTATACCACCCTTGCCGCCCGTGGCGGAAGTAGGGAGCTGGGTAACGGCTATGGGGTACACAACAGCAGATGGCGGGCTGGAGTGTATCGCGATGGTAAGGGCGGTAAAGACGTTGGATTTGGAGGCGTATGAGCGCGGGGTTTTGAAGCTGTGTCAGGCGAGGGAGCAGGTGGAGAAGGTGGTAGCTGAGGGGAAGGCGGAGGGGGCTGCAGTTGAAGAATGGCAATGGGGGGTCTGAGTCTAAGGGCTTTGGGGGAATTTTGGTAGATGTGTCCTTTGTGATGGCGTATGTATGCATGCTGGGATTTTAGCGTTCCCGTTGGATTACAAAATGTATATATTGAGCGATCTTAGGCATATACGTTGCTTTGGGAATCATGGGTGCAAGGAAGGACCACGTTCGGGATAGATACCGAACGATACATCTCGCAGAAGCTTAAAAACTTTAAGCAGGAACATCTCGGAGAGGCATTGACGGAGAGTGTCAGGGGTTAGCTACCTAGATAATTACACAGGGGGTATTTGTTTTCATTATAAATGCTTGATATCGGCAAACGCTGGGGTTTATCAGGACGGCTTCATGAAGAAAGACGTGGGTAACCTTATTATAAGAGAAAAAATCTTGACTTGGGCTGCTCAATCAAGGGACCATCAGACAAAGAAACGGACGCCGCTAAATAACAACAGAAAAGAGAACATCAAATCAATTGGGAATTCGTTAAACTGCATGAAAAACAAAATGGCTATTGCAATCACACATAATCGTAGCATTTAGGAATTTACAACTCTCAGACTTCTTCGAGGCTGCAGCAACATCCCCCAAAAGGTCGGCTCAACGCCTTCCATCAAATCCTCCTTGCTGCGCGCGTCGGTCATTCCAGATGCGTACCGGTACCCACCATGGGCTGTCGACATTGGCTCGCCCCCATTGTCTACTAGACCCTGTGAGGCTTGTTGTTCTCCGTACAATCGATGGAGCTCGTTGACGCGTCGTCTGTACCAGAAGTACAGCAGGAATAATAAGACACCGAGTAGGCAAGCGACGCCACCGACTGTTGAACCAACGATCACACCGACGGAGGTGCCACCATCTTTTTCACTCCCAGCTGTGCCAGTCTGCCCAGGTGTTTGGCCTGTAGGTGTCTTGGTCACCACCGTTGTGAACACTGTTCCGGAGCTTGATATCGTCGACGTCACCAAGCTCGGACTATTCTGCGCGGGCGCGTTGGGGTTATACGTGTAGTCCGGATTCTTGCCTGTGAGTGGTGAGTCTGGAGCGGGTGCTCTCTGCGGTGCGGTGACGGTTGCGCCGCCGGTACTCCCGCCGCCTACTTCTGATTGGACGAGGGCGGGGACACCGTAGAGCTTGTCCGGCGGTGATAATAAGTTGGTAGAGTCGCCACCTGTTCCCGCGCCACCTCTAAAACTAGTTTGCCATTGGAGGCGGGAAGCATCGAAGACGTATACTCCGGTGTCGCAGCTCTACCCATGATTGATTAGTGTCTATCATTTATAGTAGGCGGGTTTGAGCTGGGGAATATCATGATAGACTTACGAGGTCCGGACCTGTGTAGCCACCTATCACGAGCATCTGTCCACGGTATGCGTGACATGAATGGCCGGCTCGAGCGGGAGGGTTAGACTGCCCCTTCGTGTCTACCTGGATCCACGTGAACGAAGGGATGGTTAAAACCCATATGTCGTCGTACTGCGTTTGCTCTCCTGCCGGCTGTAGGTTTTGTCCGCCGTACATGTAGACATTGTGGGATGAATTGTCGGGGGCGGAGAAGACGACGGCGCAGGCATTTACTCGGATCTTCGGGGTTTCACCGGATGTAGCTTGCTTGGTCCTGTCCTCAGAAATATATATATATATATATCAGCACTTATAAATATATAGATACCAGCATTCGATTGAGCAAATGAAAGCATCGTATTCCCTACCATTTGTTATTCTTGATGTCAAAGACGTCAATAATGTTAAGCTGAGAGAATGTGATATTATTTCCACCTCCTAGTGCGAGTAGAATGCCTTGGTCACCCCAGGGGATGTACGTCAATACTCCGTCCGCGCGCTCGGGGAAACTGGCGCCTGTTTCCGTGTGGTTATTCCAGGTTTTGGAGCCCATATTGTACTCGATCATGCTCGTAAGGTACAACCGCGGGATGCTCTGGCTCCACCCTTTCGTCGTATATCCGTCTAAGTGACCGCCGAAATAGTAACCTTTCCCCTGGCTGGGGATCGAGACACCTGCTCCCTCCGCTGCTCGTTGGACCTTGCCGCCACCTTGAACCTTTGTGTTCGGTACCGCCCATTTTTTATCCTTGATTGAGTACTGCCATAGCTGGAAATCATCTGGCTGAGCGGGTGGTGTATCTGAATATTGGCCGCCATAGAGGTAAAGATTCATAAAGTCGTTCCATAGGTAGCCGAGCGCCACGGCTGGGGGACCGCTGGGCTTTGGTAGGCCTTGTATTGGTGCCGAGGCGATATCGAAGTCTTTCGACAAGTCGAGACTAAGGAAGTCATTATCTACGTAGAGTATGCTAGATTAGCACACTTCTTTCGATTGATTTCGCATTACGATAGGAGCTGTGAAGTATTTCTCGGTTTTGTCGATATCGATAGTTGCATTTTGGGGTCAGGTGAGCGGGCTTACTCCAGGTATTGTCGGTCTGTAGCGAGGACTTTTTCGACCTGCCGCCGTAAATGTACAATGTGGTACCGACGACAGCAGCTGAGATGCAGCAACAATGCCTGTTAGCTTGTATCCAAAAATCGACAAGGTAGCATTCCTCGAAGACTGTACTACCTTGCAGTGCCCATCGTGAGCATACGTCCGGTGATGATGTCTCCTGCCGTTTATCTACTGTATTGCCGAGAGAACATCCTGCTAGCGCCAAAAAGGCTAGTAATATTCTTCGCATCGCGCGCTGCCGTAGTGCAGTGTCGCATTTAGACAGTGAATTCCCTCCTCGTATGTCAATCCTTCCAATCGTGGTTTTTAATAAATTCTTGTAAAAGAGGACGCGATAGAAAAAAAAGGGTCTCAATTAGATTCTTGTAAATTATGGGAACGGGTGGCTTTGCTAAAACGAACGGAAAGGCAACCGTCATTATATTATATCCGTGGAGCTAGATTCTAGGCAGCTCACGCATGAGTGTCCTATACTATGGATTATCTTATATGGTCTGACACATGGAGAAATGCAAAACCTCTATTTAGCTATTATTCCCAGAACATCGCGTGAAAAACCCAAGAGGGGATCGAAAGCCCATAAGCCGTTAGTACCGGTTTGCCCCAAGCCAAGAGAGCCATCATCACTGGAAATGGACTTATATGCTTTCGGGCTCTATGGAAACAGAGGGGAACGATTGTCAAAACCTGGAAAGAGGTGTGGAGGGGATGCTGTCAAAATGTCGTAACGCCAAAATCCAACAGGAAGCACGCTCGCTTGACGTCAAGCGAGGAGCGTCTTTCCGTTCCAATTGGACAACGTTGCAGGGATAACAGATTCCGTTGGCCTCCGATATTAGCCACATATATTAGCCACTAGTGGCGCAGCACATAGGTATAAAAAGTCGGCCTTCTCGTAAATGGTCTCCTTTTGGGGAAGGGATTGTGGTTTTCTATGGTATGGATGGAATCTTCGGAGACCGAGCTCCCAGGGACTACGCTGGGGGTAGAAATCCACCATATAGAACTGCCTGTACTACTTGGTAGCCCAAGAAGAACCGGATTGCTGATCGGCACCAATGAGCATCGGTTCTAGCCCTTTCGGCGCCAGTTTTGCCACTTTCATTTTGTGGTCTCTGCGGCTTCGAATCCTGGGCTTCCGTTATCGTATGAACAAGAGCCGCTGCAGTGACTACGTACCACATGGGCAATCCGCTGCTCAGCCTTGTGATAATCTGCACGTGGTAGTTTGTAATCGCTAGTACTGCTAATAAAAGCTGTGGCACTGTTAGGCGGAATATAAGATCTCTGTTCGCCTGGCCGAGAGGCAAAGCATAGAGACGGTCCATAGAGCCGGAGGATTTCAGAATACCCAAGATATCAGAGGATGTCTTCAGCAAAACGAATAGCATGGGTGTTGCCAGAAGAAACAAAGGTATGTTTCCAGGTGTCCAATATTTTAAGAAACCGACGCCCCTAAATTATTCTATCTTAGTAGGTCGTTTCAGTTAGGTGTAACGGATACGTATCTAGTGTAACATACCAATAATGATTTTGAACGAAACTGTATATGGACGGTAGTGATTTTGAGCACCATTCGCGCTTCACAGTACCGATGTCAGAACCACAATATTCCAGCCATCCTGCATACTGCCTCCAAAGGAAAGGTAAACCGACTAGGACTCCAGCAGCTCCGCTTGTAACAAAGAGCCGAATATTGGCGAGTGGGTTAGTACCCGATCTTAGCCTCCAAGCTGATTGCGATACTTCAAAGAGGAACAAAACTCCATTGATAATGCCATTGGATCGAAATAGGTAAGATGCCCCAAAGAAAACCCCAGAAAGTAATAGAAATGTTTCATTTCTCCAATCGTGCTCGCCATCTATTGCTGTGTTTTTGATGGCATAGCTGTACGACCAATATCCGAGAAAAGACAGAACAGAAAATATTGATTCGTTGTATGGGGCAATCAAAAAGATGCCTGCTGGGGATAGGACATGCAGGGTTGCCGCAATAAAGGCGACGAGGCGTACTGAGTCCCGACCGGCCCTTCGGCCCTTCAGTTGAACCGACTGAAATAGAAGCGTCGTGAGATGGAATAATGCAATGGCAGACACAAGGTGTGATAGGCATGAACATATTGAAAAGAATAGGATCTGATACGAAAGGCTCGGCTCAGAACTAGATACAAGGCTGTGAATACTTCGAAGTCCTAATATGCCGTAAGCAATAAAATACCATAACGTCCGTGTTCCGTATGACCGACCCTACCTTGTAGGAGATAAGATTGACCAATACCAAACGCCCACTCCTGTTCCCAACGGTATCCATGCCTTGCTATGCTTGTGAAGTATATGGCATCCCATCGGGTTAATGCCGTAACCAGTCTCTCAACAAACTTTGCATTGCTATGGTCTACTACTGACGCCCCTGGCCTATCGGAGAGGGTGCCTCCGTACCCCGTGATATGCGTGCTACTTGTATCATATCCCAGAGGGGAAAACGACGGGAAGAGATAGGTGGTGGTATATGTAATGAGCAGTAGGAATAGCGTCCGAAGGATGTAGATTGCGCAAAGAGACTTGGCAGGATAGTCAAGTGGTGCTGAGAGACCGGCCATCCCGAGAGCCCGGGTTTTGTGGGGGGTGAAACGGTTGATCGAGGATGGGTGGGCCGACAGGCTAGTTAGGTCGGAAGACGGTATGCCGGTGCCGATTGCAGCATCGGTCCTACGGCCCAATTCGAGAATGCCGACGCGTGCTTGGATATTTTATATATCCGTTGTGGTGGAGAGTAACTTTCTCCCACTTTGGCAGATAAGAAGAATGCTTGGATCTTGGCACCTCAACACAACCTCAGCTGTTGGATGTTACAGGTATCCACTCCACCAATCCACCATCCCAAACAGCATCACGAGTCAGCCAGATTACGTACGATAGCCTGCAAATTACAAAGATGCCGAGGTATATCCCAATTTTGGGTATGTGCGCAATGCGGAGGAGCAACTATCAAGCCGATCCTGAGCGAAGTGGCTGTTTGGATCTGCCGCGCTCTTCATGCAGATAAATCCTGTTCCATCTCGGCTCAGCCGAGCGGTCGTGACGAGCGCCAAATACGAGAGAAAGCGGGTTAGTTTTTAACGCTGAAACTCTCCACCCAGCCTTGCGGTACCCAGATGGGGGCGTTAGTCCAGCCAAGTCGCTTTCGGTTGTACCGAAAATGTCCTCCATTCTCCAATATGAATTCATGGTATCAAGCCAATAGCAATAGTGCACAACCACATTCGCATTTAGACGGAGATGATCGGTGTTCGCTCAAACTCAAGCGCTCTCGACGGTTAAACGGCATATTTTTACGTATTTACCTAGGTAACTTCTAGTGAATCATATATCAATCACGCAATCTTATTAATCCTTTCATGGGTGATACCATTCGAATACTATAGTTTTCTGATAGAACCCAAGCGGATAGACGCCTAGCTCTAACCTCAAGCTTACTTAAGAAGCACGGCAGCCGCACCCAGATGCCTTTTTAGTTCAAAATTGCAAGAAATACAAGAAATAGTTAATATAGTTTCAGCACTACAGAACTTCTAATATATATTACAATCGGTCAATAAATCAAAACAACCAATCCGTACTGGCCAACACATCTCCACTATTTCCCCAGTGGATAACATGCCAAATATGGGGCTAAATTATGGCAAAGATGCTACAATGGGGCCCGAGGAACCAAAGGCACCATATAGTTCCTCAAGTAGTAGCGAAACCGCCCTTCCAATCGCTGTCAACAACATGGACGTTGAAAAACAGATCGAGGAGGAGGTTGTCGTTCCCGAAGCACCTCCCGCAGCTTTGGACTGGGATGGCCCTGACGACATTGACAACCCGAGGAATTGGCCTTTCATAGATCGGGTATTCCAAACGCTGCCACCTGCTCTATTCAGTTTTGTTGTGTAAGTATCAGTTCAGAATTCCATCGCATCTTAGGTAGCCTTCTGCTGACTGTGTGTCGATTCCGCGTAGCACTTTCGCGTCCCCGGTTTATACAACAGCGGTACAACAGATCCAGAATGAGTTCAACGTGTCGCTTGAGGTGGCTATCGTGCCACTCACGACACACACCATTGGCTTCGCACTTGGTCCCATGCTTGCTGGTGAGCATTGAGTTTTTCCATCCAACACATAGTAATGCCAAATACGCAATTTTCTAACGTGAAGAGTTAATGTCATGTAGCCCCTTTGAGTGAGATGTTTGGAAGGAAATACGTCTATCTTATCAGCTTTGCGCTATTCCTGCTGTTCACGATGGCGTCAGGGTTGTCCCCAAACATTGTGGCACTGTGCATTTTTCGGTAAGCTAGATGTGCTTTCTTATCAAGTGTAGGTGTGCATTTTGCTAATACACGTATGTAGGTTGATTGCTGGTTGTGTAGGTGCACCAGCTCTTGCAGTTGGTGCTGGTACTATTGCTGATATTTGGGATACGCAAAAAGTAAGAGACTGCATAACACTAATCGCGGTATTGAGAAGTGTCAATTCTAACAGTGGTCGGTAAACAGGATGGCGGTTTAGCAGCAATGTTCTTCATTATGGTGAGTTAGGATAGCTCCTCGCATAACATCCCGTCAAAACGAATAACCAATACTAATATTCCCAAAGGCGCCTTTCTTAGGCTCATCCTTCGGACCGGTCTTTGGCGGTCTGATTAGCTACCATCGAACATGGCGTTGGACCATGTGGTTGGTCTTGCTCATTGGAGGGCCGATGTTCCTTTGGTTCATACCCTTCATGAAGGAGAGCTACAAGCCAGTGATCCTCAAGAAACGAGCGATCGAAAGAGGAACCCCGCTGCCACCTCACCTGAGCGGCGCCGATGCGCTGAAGAAAGTTCTAACGGTCACCTTGATCCGTCCGCTCCATATGATTGTGGCCGAACCCATCGTCATCGCCTTGTCGCTATACACCGCCTTCATTTTTGGTGTCCTATTCTTGTTCTTCGCGGCCATACCGTACTCTTTCGGAACGGTATATCATTTTGACCGTCGAGCGAGTGGCCTTGTCTTCCTCAGCAGTGTCGTGGGTGTCCTTCTGGGATCAATGACGTTTGGTATCATCGACCGTACGATTTACAGAAAGAGATATGAACATGCTCTCGCAAACGGCCAGAGACCCGCCGTGGAGTTGCGTCTGATTGGTGCAATGATAGGCAGCTTCGGGCTGCCATTGTCGCTATTCTGGTAAGACCTTCTTCTCAGTCTCTCAGGACGGCTAGCTTCATAGCCAAGCAAACCATAGCTTGTGTTAGCTAACCAGGCGTTCTTATTTCATAACAGGTTCGCGTGGACATGCAAGCCAGAAATTCATTGGATCGTCCCGATTTTATCCATCATCTTTTTCGGATGGGGAATGATGCTCATCTTCCGTAAGTTCTTCCTGTGCTGTCCCGATTTTCGGCAACATAAACGTTATTTCGGATGAACAGGACTGTACTGACCATGTATCTTCTTATTCCTAGTTGCTGCCGCTACCTACCTGGTCGACACCTACCAGGCCCTTACCGCAGCCAGCGCGCTAGCCGCTAACGGCCTCCTACGATACGGATTCGGAGCTATATTCCCTCTCTTCGCAATACAGATGTATGAGGGCCTTAAAATTGGTCTCGCGACTTCTGTCATCGGGATCATTTCTGTAGTTATGATGGCAGTTCCATTCGTGTTCTATCGATATGGCCGGTACTTCCGTGAGAGATCCGCCTACGATACTGTCAAGGGCTGAGCACCACATTTCAGGAATTTAGCTAGGGAACGGGAGCTAGCTAAGTTGGCTAGGGGGTGTGCGGTTTAAAAAAAAAAAAAACGCCTATGATGCGGTATATACTAATACTGTCTTATACCCAAATCCCTGAGAAGATCATGGACAGGGTTGGTTTTTCGGCTATATATATTTTCCCATGCGCATGCAAACAAGTTGCTTTTTGGAGGCGGTTTCTGATTTCCTCGTCTGCTAACTGTATAAATTTTATATATTTTGCTTGCAATCTTTATAGCGGTATATGTATTAATTAATGACTCGTAGTTAACAAAATCAATACAATAATAGAGCGATCTAGTCTAATTTAAGGACAGGTATACTTCTGCCGGCTTTAGCGAGTTACTGGGGCAGTTAATCCAAGTGTGCCGGTGTTTCCTCCGTTCATAGTGTTGGCGAACTTTTTCCGTGTGGGTAAAATGTGTTCGTCGGAGAGTGTGAGCCGCACCGCCGCCACAGTTGGAGATTGTGACAGGGTTCCTGGTGAGCCGGCTTGGCCCAACTCCTGCAGTGTCTGCACCCCTTTCGTATCCAACCTGCACCGGCACAGACCTTCCCCCAGAATTCGAGTCCACGCGTGGCTAAGCTGGCTACCGAGCGCTCGAGCACCGCCAGCGAATGATAGAATACCTACTATAGAGGTGCGAAAATCGAATCGATACTTGGACATAGCTTCCCGTGCATGGTGAAGCCTTCAACATCAAAGAAGCGGCTCAGTCGCCTGGGGGGTAGATATCACAACCCAGAAACCATCCTGGTCAGTGCCACCTCGTCATTGCATCCTCACGAATAGGGGTGCGAGTATGTATACAGCTTGATGCACTTTGCTGCTGGTGTATTCTAAGTACACAGGCCAAGCTGGCAGCCAGCTGCTCAAATCCAGTTTGCATTCTAGCTGGGTTGGAACCCAGGGCGCCTTCCCATGACTAAATTAGCCGTCAAACGGTAGTAGCTGGAACTTCCAAACTCCGTTCTAGAAATGGGTGTTCGCCGGTTTGTCGGCGCGCTGCCCAGGGATCATGAACCGCACAAGTATTCACGCTATGACAATTCCTCCCGTCTTTCTAGCGAACAATACTTCTCCATACATGCAGCCACACTCAGCGCACGCACTGGCCGCTGGCTACACGGGAATTATCGCTTGGCGACGGTCAGCTGGCAAGGGGAGGCGGCCATGATGTAGCGGGGCAGAGCTATTCCGTCAACATACATATTTGAGTACTTAAGTATTTAGTTTTATGTATGCGGAACGAGAGAGAGCCGACCCCCCCCCCAGATTACCCACCTTCCCTGCGCTTGGGTCTCACACGCAAAATTGCTACGTTTCAGAACCTATTGTTGACTGACCATGACAATGGCTTAAAAGGATCGACAAGCCCGTTTACCATCCAAGAGGCCTGATATCACCATCACAAAATGAGGTACGATCTTCATACCCTCTTCTTTTCGTTGCCAGCTTCATCCCAGTCTACCATAGATTCTTTATATTGCTGTACATTACGATCGCGCTAACCGATGTTACTGTGCAATGTTTCGTTTCGAGTTGTACTAGGTCCAGGTCATATCTCGTTACCGTATCGGTTGGGGCGGTCTTTGTGATCGTCCTGTCGATGCGCACAGGTCTGTACTTGAATACAGAAGCCGCAGTGACAACGGACAGATTGCATGATCCCACGACCAAGGAGATTCTGGAGCAGGTGCGCAAGCAGAATAATCATGGGTACCAATATGCCGCGCCAGATGAAGATTACGAGGAACATCTGTTGAGCGCCAGAGACCGGGAGTTAGTGCAGCGGCTGTCGAGCGCGGGGGAGAGCGAACGGGGTCGGCGCGCGCGGACTATCGAGCAGCTGTATCGGATAGCTGGCGAGGATGATTGGAATCAACATTTAGAAGGCCTAGATGATGATGTATGATGCCGACGCATCTCGCGGGGTACTTATCGTATTCTCATGACGAGCTAACATGTTGAATTGATGCAGGGTCTTGCTCCGTTGACGAAATTCGCCCAGAACTACATTTACGACCACCAGCATCCGAAGAACTGCTCCGAAAAGCAGTTTATTCTTATGCAGAACTTTCCGAACGATGAGCATTTTGGTTTAGGTAAGGCGTTCCTCTTTACTAGGCAGTCGTCATTCGATCAATGTTGGATTTGAGACTCGAGTTCATCCCAAACCATCAAAATTCAAAATTAAATGCTTTCGAATGGCTATACTCATGTTATTCGCTGTTGGAACACTATAGGTGCCACCGTTTTCTCGGTCAGCACTAACCTCAACATGGCCATGCGATTTGATCGAATTCTATTATACGACCCGGAGGGTGGCCCCGGCCGACATTTCATAGATGAATCGTCCTACGAGCTCTGCGGCAGATCTATGGACTGTTTCTTCGAGAGTTTATCAAGCTGTACAGTCGATGATCTGACGCCCGACAATCATGTCGTTCTGCCCGCGAGACAAGTCCTCCCCCAAGACTTGATGAACACACCCATCGGCTCTATCCCTCCGATCTTTGGGGTCGCGCTTAAGAAGTTATATCCGATGATCACGCCTGATGCGCTAAAGTACTGGTGGAGAAGCCAGTCCGCAGCATACATTATGCGGTTTAACGCTAGGACAATGGCGGAGCTGTATAGCAAGCGGATAAAACACTCGCTGCAGCGGTCACTATCATTCGACGGTGATGAAATCATCGCGGCCAACGGGGTACCGTTCCCCATGCCGGCTGGTTCCATCGGCATGCACGTTCGCCATGGAGATAAAGGGATAGAAATGGACTTGAAGCCGTTTCAAGACTACGTTGACGCTGCGGAGCAGTTTATCTCGCAAAATCCGATGGGTTTCCGCAAGGTTGCATTCATATCGACTGAGAACCCGGACGTTCTGGAGGAAGCTGCAGCGCACTTGCGGCAGGATCAGGATAGGTACCGAGCTGGGGACGCGAAGATCAGGACGACAAGCGAGTGGAGTTGGACATGGTATTGGAGCGAGATCCCAAGTATGATACATCCGTGTTCTTCGCTGTCTTTCCATTCCTCTATGGACGGTGGTGCCAACGGAAAGCTGACAAATTTTTGGGGATTGCAGGAGCCAACATTGGCCCGGAAGCTCAGTTGGAATCATTTGGGAATCGAACGGATATGACGATAAATTGGTTTCTGCAGCTCATGATGGCTATTGAATGTGACATGGTGATCGCAACCCGAGCTGTATGTTCTCCTTGAGCCCCACGGAGCATTACGATGCAACGAAACTAATTTTTTGCATTGGCGTTTAGTCCGGCTGGAGTCGACTCATCGACAACCTACGGTGTGGCTGGCTCGCTAAATGCAAGCAGCCGTTCCTTGACGTTGGAGAAGTGCAGGACTGGGTACGTAATTCAAGCACAGTTCCCGCGGTAGAAGACACTAATGCTTGCGAATTCAGGTGTTCTACGGGAGTTGAAAACCTTCAATGCGTCCATACCTCTACGCCTAACGTTATATTTTCGCTGGCTTGTTTTACTTGCAATGAATGTATATTATAAATTTTTCTTAGCCAACGCGTTAACGGCGTGCGCAGCATCTTGGTGTTTTTGGTGTTTAAACATGTTATGAATGGCTTAATTGCTGCGATTTGCGGTCTGTTTCCTTCCTTTGGCAGGTGTAATGCAAAGGGGGGATTGTAGGGAGTTTGGCATACGCCTTGGGCTTGCACATGGTGCACGCGCATGACATATATGCACGTAGATGCGGAAATATTACAAGTAATATATGATCCTTGAGGCTTTTTTTTTGGGGCCGGTGTGGATTCGGGGGGCGTCGAGTTCTAAAACTTGCGGCTTGCAGGCTGGGCACGCAGAGCTGTGGAGCTAGGCACGTTTTTGTCTTGTTGCATTTTTAACTGGCGAGATGTACGGTACCTGTGTGAAATTGGTTGTTTCCACATGCAAGCTCGTTATATACATTGTACCTGTATGTGTACTAACTTGGCAGAAGTCTAGAGGAGAGGATCGCTCAAGCCTCCACGATGTTGTGCCGGGGGGAAATGAAATTATCAATATACTTGGTGTAACACGAGATGGTCCGCATCTGCTGGCAACTACTTCAAGCTTCATTATGTCACTGCAGTTCGGCCTGGTTGAAACGACGGTGTCAAGTAAGATCAACGCTTGAACAAAGCTGAACGTTATAACGGGAAGACGGTTTGCAATTGCTTGACTGCCATTCAGCGTCCACAAGACTATCGTACATTGTCATGAGACTTGGTGATGTTTGGAGACTAAAGGTTAATTCCCATGGCTGGAACCATGGGCCGACATGTACTTGACACGCGCCCCTTTATATTCCTCCAGCACGCTATTGACATTGATCAATTGCTAGGGATTAATCTTCTAGAGCATTCATATCCATGGCGCTTCAAATGGCCTTTGAAAAGCAGGACGCTCTCGTAGAACTTGAATCTTATGGATACAACCTCTACTCTAACGGCATAGATCTGGAATTTCATGGCTTTGTCGACGATAGCATAGTCGCATAACACTTTCTCTTCGTCCGCTCCTTCTTCTTCTCACGCTCGCTTTAAGTTCTTTTGTTTCGTTTCACAATGAACGGCATTAGCATACTGCTAAGGTTACGATCGATCGTGCGTCTACCGATCGCACTTGCGCTTCTGTTGGTAGTTATCTGGGTCCTAGTTCTCACCTCGGGATGTGCGCGGCAGCCCGGGGGAATTTTCGAAGGATTCACCACCACCGTCAAAATCAGACTGGGAGGGCCGCGGACACCGACACTGCATCTTATTGGGGACTCGTCGATGAGTCGAGGCGGTACGAATAATGGGGTAAAGGGAGTAAAGTACGAAGGTTTGTAAGCACGCATACAGATATGATATATATACTACGTAGACTAGCAAAACCATGCGATACGATAAAACGTAATGCGTATGCTACATCTTCCGCTAACTTAAAAGTGACATCGTTGGCGTTCAGGATGGGGAGAGTTGATGCGGGACTACTTTGAGTGCAGAGTGATTTCGCACGCTATCTCCGGTCGCAGCGCACGCACGTACACCACCGAACACCGATTCGAAAGGGTATTTAATGTTACGCAACCTGGCGATTATGTGGTCATTCAGTTCGGACGAAACGACAAGGGCAACTTGAAGAAGAAGAGAGACAACGGCAAGACATGTTGCCCCGGTCCGGATATTCACAGGACCTGCGAGTCCGTCTTTGAGGGCCAGAACGTCACCGTCCTCACTTTCGGAGGGTATCTAGTCGACGCGACCGAGCGGTTCCTCGAGCTGGGTGCGCATGTCATTATTGCGGCGCCGACCACGAATAACCCATATGGTTCCTCCAACAGCTTTTCCGACCAGCCGACGGAGTGGGGACCGTATTCGAAGATAGCGGCCGAGGCGGTAAACGTGACGTTTGTCGATCACTTTGCGTATGGGGTAGACTTAATGCGGCGACTGGGGAAGGAGGAAACCCAGAAATTGTATCCAGTGAGGACGGATAGGTCGCACACGAATACTCAAGGGGCAGATGCGATGGCGAGGGCGTTTATTAGAGGGCTGATGTGTACTGATAGCGGGCTGAACCAGTACGTGAACAGGACGGCGGCGGAGCGAATTACTGGTAAGTACTACTCTACATAAACGATTTTTTATATCTTTATTTTACGAGTTGTCACAAATTCGCGAGATTGATTAAGTGAAGTCCGGAGAGTGCTAATATTGCATGTTGGTTGTCGGCTGTAACTAGGCGAGTGCCTGCCAAAATAAAGACAGGGATGACCGGCGTGGTTACTAACGAATAGGTTATTACTAATCACTCCTGAGATTAACGTTACCGCTCGTATTATTCCTGTGGGCTGAAGCGACATTTTTTTTTTTTGGGATTATGGTTGAAATGTGGAGCTGAGCAGAGTCCATGAATTCAGGGGCGCTGGGCGTCTGGATATGGCATTTTGAAGCGGTTTGGATAGATCACCCTCATGGTCTAAACTGGTCACGATTCTTTTCTTATGTGTATATTGTCATGTAATATAACTCCGATTTGCGCAGAGGGGTCCGTAGCAAGTCGACGGACGTATAAGGCGCACGAGTAATGGCTGAGGAACGCATCGAGTTAGGACGGATCTGGGCGGATGGAGTAATAGTCGTAGTGTCTCCGGCTCGCACCGATTATTTTAGCGTTCTCCAGACAGCGTTTTTTGCAGTTGGTATAATATCTGGAGCTTTCATATAGGCGTCTTGCTGAGGATAAAGTGTCGAGAGACAAGAGCTTGGTCAGCAGCTGCCTAGCCCGGTCGAGCAAGGTGTCCAGTCTAGCGTTCATGCCAATAAATCACATTACGTATCCCGAGACTTAGCAGCGCGTAGATACTTACTTAAGAAGATATGTAAGTAAAAATAAGTACCAAGAAGTATTTGGATAACCCTCGACAACCTTCAAAGAGCTTAGATTGATCATGATCAGGAGAGAAAGGTTTCGAGTCGATGGAAACAGAGAGCACAACATCACCGGATGCAGGAAGCCGACCGAGCGCGGGCGTTGACGAAGCATGACCCTTCTCCGCTCGCAGATATATGCAGATAACTTCAAGATCATATGTTTGCATGTCACAACAGGCGACTCGTATGCGCCTTTCAGGCCCGTTCCAAACGGAGGACGTTGCTACGTGCCCTTGAGAGCTAGCCTAGCCGGTCTGCCTGCACTCGAGCTTTGCTTTGGAGAGGGGGGGTTTTTTGACAGACTGGGGAAGGGTGGTACTCCGCCCCCCTCGAAGATCGTGGACTGGACGAGCTCATGCAGAAGCGCGCGAGAGAGCGAAAAGAGAGGGTCGCATTCGAGGCTTAACGAGGACCTGAATGGGAAAGCGACCCACCGCGGTGCAGACCATGGCTTGCTTGATCTAGCTGGATCCAGCCTGCTTGTGCAGGCGGACAGCTGTGCTAAAAGAGGAGTATTGGTGGGCCATTTGCGACAGCATTGAGGGTCGGGCCAGCCTTCTTGTCGTCGGCGTCGGCATCGTCTTGGTCGTCGTCTTGGGCATCGCCTTGGTCGTCCTGCTTCTCACGATCTTTGGAGCCGTGCGTGAATGAGGAATTGCATCCGGCTCGATTGGATCAGTCGTGCGTCCTGGCCATGCCCGAACTGTAATGCTGCCGTACGCACCGGGAGCATTTCGCGATGCTGTCGGGACCCCTGGCAATAAAATGGCCGTCCGTAGCAGCGAAAACGTAATCGGATTCTGAAGTTTCTTCTTTTCTGTTTCTGCGGATGTAACATTCGAGCGTGGTTCTAATCTTAATATCATCCGGTTCTCCCAGTCGACCGGGGTTGCAACTTGGACGTTTTCCCTGTTCGCATGGCTGAGACCTCTCTTTTTCTCTCTCCCTGAATCTATTTTTTCCTCTCTCTCCAACCCCCCACGACGCCCGCCCGGCATCTGACCATTTCACCGACGCAG
This sequence comes from Drechslerella coelobrocha, assembly GCA_036971555.1. Classification (NCBI taxonomy): domain Eukaryota; kingdom Fungi; phylum Ascomycota; class Orbiliomycetes; order Orbiliales; family Orbiliaceae; genus Drechslerella; species Drechslerella coelobrocha. The sequence continues at coordinate 800,847 of JAJTUH010000004.1, forward strand.
ACTGACAGACAGACCATCGCAAGCTGCCGGTATCAATAGAGGCTGTTCTTTGCTCTTTGTTGAGTAGAAGAAAAAGTACCTTTTATTTTGGCCTTCGGGCACGAGCTCGTTTCCCCCTCTAAAACACCACCATTCTCTTTGGGACTCCTCGACACCGCGAGAATCCCGTTTGATATTTCGGTCGTTCGATCGCGCGCCGCATAGCATTGCAGGAGACGCTGCATGATTGTTATATTATACAGCAGTCGTGCCTTTTAACCTTTACCTTATTGCGCGGCTGGGCTCCTTTTTCCCGCCGCTCGTTTGCTGCTTTCGACCGGAAAGCCCCCATCGACGGGCGGACAGCTCCAGCTATCCGGAACCGACATTGATTATTATTCCCCAGCCTGCGAGGGCATTTTCTCTCACTCGTCCTCCTCCTCCTGACTTGACTCTCTGTCCGCTGTTGCTACCCATAGCTATCATCACCAACAACCTTCACTCGCTTTTTTGTCGCCTTCGTTGGAATCTCAGGGTCTCACCAGGCAGGTGCATGGCAGGCAGTCCCATCTGACATTCTTTAGCCTAGTTTGCGACGAACGCCAGCGCAGCTGAGCTCGACCGAACCAAGCGAACGAGCAAAGCCCAGAGACGAGGCCCATCAGGGAAAAGCCGGAATTTGCGTCATTATTACCAACCGGCCAAAACCAGCAGCCTGAACCAGCCTTCTTTTCTGCAGACGGCCTCCGCATCTCGTCAGGAGACGTTCTTCTGCCCTTCAACTCGTCCGCAGCGTGATTCCAGGTCCTCTGTAACGCTCTCCTGGCTCTTTCGCGACGACCCTTGGCCTATATCCTTATCATTATTAATAGCGACAGCTCCTTGGTCGCTCGATCCCCTCGCTCCCGTCGCCGGCTAATGCACCTTCGCTCAGCCCGTACAGATTACTCCAGTCGTTCGTTCGCTGCCCCATTCGACACCCGTTCGACACTCCGATCGCTCAGCCTGCCAGAGACACCTTGTCCGAACTGAGGTCCATCTCTCGCTGTATCCTTCCGATAATAACGACCGCTTACGATTTGTATCAGCGTCTTAATTGACTTTATATATATTAATATCATACTTTTGTTTGGTGTTTGTTCGCTCCGAAGCATAATTTTACGTTTAGAATTTTCGGTAATTTTGGTTCGGGCCGCAAATCGACTGTTTTGAACCTTCCTTGCGCCAGTAGATCACCTTGCACAACATTCAAGCTGGCTTTTTCTAGGGAAAGGGAGAGGAAAATTTTCTGGCCTGATAATTCTTAATTTTGCTTGACACCCGTCGCGACAACTTCATATCGACAGACTCGACCCGGATGACTTCGACCGCCTGACTATTACAAATTTTTGTTTGGAACGTCGACTTGCTGTTTTTGGTAACTACACGGCGGGGTTGGATCGAATTTCAGGCGTAGCTCAGTTACTAGCGGTTTCGATCAAGACGGGACGAAAGATATAGCCACTCCGGCCTTACACTATGCGGTGGTCCTCAGGTTTTAGGGTGGCTGCGGCCTGGACGGCAGCGTATGCCGCCCTGTCGGGGGCTTTCGAGCTCAATGTCGACAGTGAAGGTATCATGATACTCCTCGTTCGCTGGTCTATGGACCCAATGGCTTGACCTTCAGGGTGGCTAACGATTCCTTCAAACTGTCCTAGCTTCGATAATTGCTGGTGCTACACTAGCTGCCGACGGCATGATGCATTACTACTCCGGGAACCTGCCCGGGCAAATACCGGGTAACTTACCCCCACCATACTACTGGTGGGAGGTCGGTGCAATGTTTGGTGGGTTGATGGATTATTATTGGTACACCGGGAACGACACCTGGAACGACATTGTGATGCAAGGCATGTTACACCAGGTTGGGGCTGATGGCCTGGTTATGCCGAAGAACCAGACTACCACAGAGGTACGCCGCTCCCAACGCCAGTTTTTTTTCTTTTCTTTTTTCTTTTTCTGGTGGTGATTTAGCTAACTTGGTGGCGATGCTTAGGGTAATGACGACCAAGCGTTCTGGGCGATAGCTACAATGATGGCGGCGGAGAGAGGCTTTCCGAATCCCCCAAAGGGCAAACCACAATGGCTTGCTATTACACAAACAGTTTTTAACCTCCAGGCGACTCGGTGGGACTCGGATCACTGCAATGGCGGTTTACGGTGGCAGATTTTCACGTGGAATAACGGATACGACTACAAGAACACTGTTTCGAACGGATGTTTCTTTCAGCTGGCCACTCGCCTCGCCCGATATACTGGTAATACCACGTATGGGGATTGGGCAAACAAGATCTGGGACTGGAGCGTGGAGTCAGGATTAGTCTCCGATGACTACCGGTTCTACGACGGCCTTGACATCCGATCCAACTGCACGGTTAATCACAACCAGTGGTCATACAATGCTGGTCTATACCTTGCTGGATCGGCCTTCATGTACAATATCGTACGTTTCCTTCACCCCTCATATACATTGATATTTGGAATCGTCGAGCTAATTGAGATGTGTTTAATAGACCACTGGCGCCGAACAAGATAAATGGAAGAAGCGCGTCGACGGTATCTTGTGGATGTCTGGCGTATTCTTCCACCCACAGCAGGCGGATGTCATGTACGAGGCCATCTGTGAGCCCTACCCCCGCGGCTGCAACACCGACCAAAAATCGTTCAAGGCGTACTTCTCCCGCTGGCTAGCATTGACAACGCAGATGGCGCCGTACACCGCCGAGATTATTATGCCCAAGCTGCGGACTTCCGCCAAAGCCGCGCTGAAGACCTGCGTTGGCGGCACTGATGGAGTCACCTGCGGCTTGAAATGGTATAAAGGAGACTGGGGGGCATGGGATGGCAGCTATGGTGTTGGTGAGCAGATGGCGGTGATGGAAGTCGCCCAGAGCCTGCTGATTCCAGGCAAGCCTTCTCCGTTTACCGAAGTTAAGGGCGGAAACAGTACTGGCGACCCAGCGGCAGGTGGAGCGGGCGACAACCCGCAGCTCAATGCTATCGTGGACCTCTCGCGGCCAACGGCTGGCCAGAAAGCGGGAGCAGCATTCGCGACACTGACGGTGTTGTCGATGACAGGATATATGGTGTACTACATGGTGACCTAAAGAATGACAGCGGTCGCCTAGATTGAATTTTGCATTCGGGTGGGATTGTTTCAGTTTTTTACCTTTTTAATTACATATTGGTTATTTAAGAATCCGCATGTTGAAATGTTTTCGGGATGGGGTATTTTCGCCCTAGGAGTTTTTTTCTTCCTTTTCTTCTTCTCATTCCTTCAACAAACACTGCATTGGGGACACTAAAATATGGAGTTTTGTGCGTTCTCGAAATTTTATTTTTTTATACTTTAGTTTAGCTACTGTTTTTACATCCCTCAGTCGCAGTCTGTCATTCTTGCATTTTACAGGGCATTTAGGGGCTTCCTTTTCCTTGTTCCATTGCTACTATGTAGTGTGTGTGCTTGCTTTTGCATAGCAGCTGCATTTTTTTCTTCCTCCGCCTGTTTGTACGTTTGGTTTTCTCGCATCTACCGACTGATGAGGAGGTTGTGCCGTGCTAAACGGTGGAAAGGGGATGCTGCATTACGCCTGATGGATAGATGTATGGATGTATATCGACACGACCGGGGAGATCCAGTTGCATGAGAGATTGTGTGTGTATAGATGCTACTATCTCATGAGATGGTTATATAGTACCAATATCTACTGCAGAGTTACCACCTAAAACATTAAGTACTTATCTATCGTTGAGCCCATTCGATATTACTCACTGGTAAGTATATACGTCCCGACAGTATAAACACATATAAAACACCTGATATAAAAGTATGGTACAAGAGAAAAATGTACATGCAAAAAACGCAATGGATTACTCTTCATCCTCGTCCTCCTGCGACTTCTTCGGCTCAACCCACCGCGTCTTCGCACGCCGCTCCATAAAAAACTCATCAAAACGCTCATCCTCACCATCCACAGCGGGCATCTCCCAGAAGTACCCGCCCTTCTTATCCTCCGTCTGCTCGACTTTATCCGCCTGGTATTCACCATACTCCTCCTCATCGTCCGTATCGTCCGCAACAGCCTCGACCACGAACGCAGTGCCCGTCGCCGGCCCGTAGCCGTAGGGGAACCACTTGCGGGCGCGGGATAGCAGGGCCTGTTTCCGCGCGACAACCTCACCGGGGAAAACCACCTCGTTGTTCAACCGTGGGTGCAACTGCGGTTTGGCTTCTTTCCGTCGGAGGCGCATCTGGGCGACCCACTCGGCTGGGTCTGGCGGGATGGCGGCGAACTCTTCGTAGTGTTCTTTCCCCCAGTCGAGGTGGACGACGAGCACGGGGATGGTCTGCCGCGGACGGAAGACGACGTACTCCATGCCGCTGTTGGCGACGTGGCTGTCCGCACCGGGATAGGGTTCGCTCTGCGTGCGCCAGTTGTCCGATTGGTACATCTGCGCCGGTCTGCCCATGATTGTGGCGCAGATTAGGAGCTTTAGACCGCTGAATTGCGATGCTGGGGTCGCTGAGGCTTCGTAGCCGCTGTAGAGGAGGGAGAAGTGAGGGGAGGGGGAGGTGTAGATCCCGCGGCCGTAGGTTGAGCCGCAGCGGACGGAAAGAGGGGTGTTTGTGCTCGGATCGATGTCGCCGGGGCGGAGGAAGCCGTGGCGGATAATGTTGGCGATGGCGTGACGTTGGGTGCCGTGGAATGTGCAGCGGGGGGCGACGAGGATGTCGGCAAGGGATTCGCGCTCCCGGCGGTCTGCGAGTGCTGAGGAGGAAGAGGAGGAAGATGGCTTGTAGGGGTGGTTTTTGGGGATGCATTGGCGGAGCTGGGAGGTGGAGAGGGAGAGGAGACGGGCGCGGATTTCCTGCTGCGTGGCATGGAAGGCAGCGTAGAGTGAAGGTTTGATGACGTTTTCGACATGTAGGATACGGTATTCGCGCGGGAGGAGGGCGCAGATATCTGGAATGGACTTGCCGAGGAGAGCTTTCACGGCTGATGGGGTATTATAGGAGTCTGGGTTGATGCCCAGCTCGGATCCGAGGATTTGGGGACGGGAGGCCGTCGTCGATTTGATATCGACAGAGGAAGAAGTATTGGAGCTGGAGCGGTAGGAGAGGAGGTGATCTTGTGCTTTGGTGGCGAGCTGGAGGGCAACCATGTCGGACTCGAAAGCACCGTAAGTACGCTCATTGTCAGCTCGAGTTAGCCAGCGGTGGGCGGCGTTGCGTTCGTCGAAGGAGACCATGATGCTACGCAAGTTGATGCGGATGCCGTCGACGACGAGACGAGGTAGAGAGATATTCTCAATGGAGTAGGAGGGAGGGATTACAGGATAATGGGGCCCAGTCTGCACGGTTAGAGCCATCTCTGGATGTTGGAATATAAGCTTGTCGTGCAGTGAGGCGTCGAAACGAAACGAATCCGAGAGCAAGCCTGCATTGAGCATGCGGTCGATTTCTTCGTCGCGCAGTATAGAGAGCTCGATGAGCTCGTCATCAGTGAATGTAACGGCATGCTCCGTCAATTGAAGCTCGTCTTTGAAAGCCCGGCTTCCTTCTTCTCCTTCGCTATCGTCGTAACTGTCATGGCTGCTATCGTCAGAAAGGTAGATGGAGAACTCTTTCTCGTGGTGCGGCATGTCGGCCTCGGGCTGCTTCTGAGGCGGTTTATTTGCCATTGTAGAAATTTATTGCGTTAGAAGTTGATGATGTTTGGCTATATCTTCAAATCGATATATCGATTGGCGGTAGTAACTTGAAATTCTATATTGAGAACTCAATTCTGAGATGCAATGGACCTATTATTCAGGCGTTGGAATGTGGATTCCATGTGCACCGTTCGGGAGGGAGGTTGCGAGATATGCAATTGGTATTCTACGACAGCAATGCTCTGTTGAAGTTGATATGCGAGCTAGGAGAGCTAGGCCGCTGCTTTATATGATTCGCGATCAATCATATCATACGGGAGGCAAGCATTGGATGTGTACGCAGGTCGCAGCTGGGCGGCCTCTGACTCAAACCGAAATGCATGGTGCCTCTCGATGCAGCAGTCAATGGCTGCCAAGGCTGAGAAACCAGGCTGAGGTCGAGGCTGAATCGTGTACTACATGTACATGAATGATGATTCGGGTGCAACATGACCCGGATTTCGAACCAAATTCTCTTCGGGAGCTTCCGCGGTATCGGTCAGACCCCTTTCTTCAAGTTGTCATCGGAATTGCCTTGTAGGGGAGGTTGCATCGCGCATCAAGAGCCGAGGCCGAAGACGAGTCGCAATGGACTTTGTTGCATTTTGTGCGTTGCGGATGGCAGCATCCAACGTTGCCCAACACATCGTCATGGCTTCGTATTGAGAAGCTTGGTGGAGCGTCTTGATACGAGGCTCCCCGCATAGCGAAATGCCAATTTCTGTACAGTCTAATGCGGGTATTTGTTTATTTATTGATATAAATGTATTATAGTATACTGTACTTGTATATTCTTTAACAGATTACAGTCGCCAGCTGCTATTAGATCGCCAGCGACGATCGATGGCCATCATGCGCCAGAAAGCGTGAGCGATGGGCATTGAGATATTAATATCTCTCAGCTGTAAGTATAACTTCTTTCTTCTCACCGTTGCCGAAGATACCTATCTACTTGTATATATTATCTCTCTATGGCTCGCCCGGAAACCGTCGACTGCTCTGCCTAACGCGACAAAATGGACGAGAAGTCGGAAAGGAGCCCGTCTCCTGGGTCGGACCCGGAGACGATGATTGAGAAGGAGACTGCTGTTGACAGCGCTGCCATCGACTTGGACGACAACCCTTCAAAACCACCCGTCCGAGATAGCGACCCCCGCAATCAGGACCCTCTCCTCGATACCTCTCCCAAGCTGAATCCAAATAAGGAGGACGAGCCGCTTTCAATGTGTCCTCACTGTCGCCGTGTCGAGACTGGGCTTTACCGGCTGCCTCCCCTTGAAGAGCTGCCTCCTACCCATATCTACCGCTTCAGGGAAGGGGAGTCCCGTCTACCCGCCCTCGAAAACCTTCCACCAACCCGTCATTACCACTTTGACAACAGTGCTGATGAGGGCACCGCTCGAGTGTACCCAGACCCGGAACTCAAGTTTGAACTCGGCCGCCTCCCATTCGTCTGTCTTCTACCCTTGATTGCCTTGAACCTCGCCTACCTAGCTTGGCTCATCGCCGACCTCTGCTACAGCTATGGGCCCTATTACCGTTACAAAGTCTACTTTACCGCCGGCAGCTTACAGCTCAACCGGGGTATGGAGATATTCGCTGGCGTATTTCTCTTTCTCACAAATATGGCTCTCATCTGCAAACTCGTATTCCATAGCCCCAACTACGCAGGTCCCTCCTTTCACTCAGCCTCCCGTGGCGATAAGAAATGGGTTGCTCGGGCGTCCATCTTCGGCTGCCTGCCTGTCATCATGCTTATCATCGTCGCGGCCGTTCGCAAGAACCTACATATGGTTCTAGCACCTCAAAAGGTTATCCCTACATGTGAAAACTTGGGGTACCCCACCATCCTCGAATTCGACGTGTTGGACCACGCCACCGTCCGCGGTAACCGTACAGCGCGATACAACACTGTCACGGTCTCGAATAGCACGGTATCCGGCCACCTTGCCTTCGACACGATATACGACCCGGAGCAGTTTCAAAATACATTTATTCTCACAAATCTCGATGGGGATGTTCGCAATGTGACAATCACATACTTTCTGCAGTCACGGCAATACACCGTAAACTGGCATAGCTTGAACGATACGACCTCAAATACTAATAATTACCTGCCGGAGTACTTTGGTGGGTCGTGGCAAGAGACCCCGGGACTCGCATTCCAAAATCTGAGTCCACAGTTGCAGGGTAAAAAGGCGGATAAATGGCAGATCAAGACATTTTCAGACGGCAGCTATCTGGAACTGTTTGCTGTTGATAATACAGGCGCCCCACCGACAAGTGGGAAGGCGTGGCTCAGGACGCTGGATCGGGAATATAACTCGCAGAAAACATACCTGCGAGCATGCGCAATGGGTGGCGTGGAGGACGTTGCAACGTTAGTGCCGGCAGGAGTGCTGTTGATTGAGTTTGCAAAGGATGTATATGACACCACGGAGTAGGTCTTTGGCAAAAAATATCATAACAATAACGTCACCTGTTTCTGTTTCCTGTACTTCTTAGTTTCGTTTACGCCCCGTCTCCTTTTTCAATTTTTTTTCTTCTACGCATCGTTGCTCGAGGTTTAGAGGTGGTTTGGCGTTTGGGTTCACATGGTGCTATTACCTGGACATATTTATATCTCATGAATTGCATAGCCAGTTATTTCTTCTTTCCGCATGTTACGTCCTGTTGTTACCTTGTACACCCTACCTTTCGGCCGACCTTTTAGATACTGTGCCATCACTACTACTGCTACCACATACGTAATTTCACTTGCCTTTGAACCCCAAGTTTTCCATTCTGTGACTAAGGAACTAGATAAATTAAAGAAAACCGCCGACGCATCTCTAATAACAACAATGCAATTTTACTTCTCCACTATATACGCGATTCAATATACAAATTGTAATTCCCCAAATCCAAACCTAGGTATTATTAAAAGTCCGAAAGGACAAAGAAAAATGGAATAAGTCTGACAATTTATCATAAAAATTGCTCCTTCGCCAGCTCGAGCAGTATTGGAGATCGCTCGCGAAAGTGTTTACCCCAAGCGTAGAAAATTAATGGGATAGGTATGACGACTGTGCCCATGGCTGCTAAAATGGTACCGGCGATTGATGGTGAGAGGGCTGTGTATATTTTTGGAACAATGAGGGGTAGGATCCCGCCTATCGTGCTGTACATAACGAATATCACGTTAGAAAACACTTCCCTTTAAATAAATATGTGTCCAAGGAGCATTAGTGGGTGCTATAGCTATGACGGTCCTGTTCGCAAGAGAAACCAGTACGTACCTTCGAGCGACGAGATTACTGGCTAATGCACTGGCCGCGTAAATGGAGTAGCAGTTTAGCTGTTTTTTTTACATATTTTTATTCTATCAGCCGCCGAGTAAAGTGGTATAATAGTGTGGGAAAGGAGAGCCGCGGTGTGAGCTACTTACCAAGTAGTTCCAACCATGGATGAACACCACCGCCGTCCCACAGCCGTATAGCACGCCAGCGATAATGCAGACGATCCATGGTCTAACAATCCGCGGGTCGGATGTCCATGCAAAAACCCACAGACCGAGAGGGAGCAGTACTGCTCCGACGCAGACACTCCATATCAACGCTTCAGGTGGAATTCTAAATTATTATTTTTTTGAGTCGTTAGCACGCACATTACCACCTCCAGTTCTAAATTGACACATACTGATGTGTATCTAGGTACCTAGGTATATACGTACCTGCCAGTCTCCGGATCGATTCTATGTCTTCTGTAACCCCATCTTATGACGGGGTCCAGCAATATCCCGATGGTCATGCCGATAAAGACGCCCACATACCCCAGCCCAGCGATTTTGGGTGCCCACCCGCGCAATTGGATAAACACGACTGGGAAAGCGACAAAAGTCATCTGCAGCAGCGCCGTGACCACGGACAAGTACACCGCCCACGAGGCGCAAATGGCTTCTGTGGAGAGCATCTTTAGCGGGCGTGTGAGATTCCTACGGAGCAGTGCAGCGAGCGAGACGGAATCATTGAAGTCGAAGCGGGAGTAGTACCGGCTGTCGCCGGTGTCGGCACGCTTACGGGCAGCCTTTTGGCGCAGGAGGTACGGGCCATAACTTTCGGCGAGAGTGAGACCAATGAGCCAGATGATGCTGCCGCTGATAAGAATAGTGTAATTGAGGGCTCGCCAACCCAGGTAGTCTGTTATGAAAAAACCAAAAAGAGGTTAGCAATTCGTTTTTTGTTGAGTTGACTATGTTGTAATTTTCGCGGTGTATTCTGGGTGGCTATGGCTGATGGCGTTTATGGTGCAGCATTACGTACCAAAGATGACTCCACTAATCATAGGTGCAAAATTCTGTCCGTTCAAAGCTGCCATCGTATAAACTGCAAATGCCTTCGCTCGGTCTTCTGGTCTCGAAAAAATATCGGCTATGGACCCTGGGGAGTTTGACAGCGTCACCGATCCGGCGACCGCGGCCCAGAACCGGACGACGATAATGGTCTGGATGTTTTTCGCGACGCATGTTGGTATCACAAGAATGGTAAATACTGCGAAGGAGCTAACGTAGATCTGAGCAAACAATATTTATTATCAGCTAGGAAACATAAATATGTGGGTAGTAATCGAAGTTTGGTACTTAAAATATGGAGGCAAATCAGTAGGTAGGGAGTCTTACAATTCGGCGGCCGTACATCCTGTAGATATCATGGTGCGCGGGCGTTAGCAATATCCAATTCGCACAATCAAGAGACTGCGGCTTCTAGGTGGAAACCGTCTTACTCTGATAGTGGTGCTAGCACCAGCGGCGCAATACCGAGACCGAGTAGGTATGTCGTTAACCCAAGAACACAGATCGTTCGGTTTGTGATCCCAAAGTCCTTCATCATTCCAGGTATCCCTGTTACGTAGGATGACACCCAGAAAACCCTACGACATATTTATAAAAGACCGGTTAGTGTACTTGTACGTACATAGATATATGTGTACGCATGTATACACCGCTTTACGCAGCTGTGGTGATGATGATGTAAAACATACTCTGAAATGGGCTACATCGGGAGCCGGGATGCTTACACAGTCAAAGTTTGTATCGATACCACCAGGAGTTGAAAGTATCTATACTTCTTGGACCAATTCAGCGGATTCGCTGGATCATCCGTACCCTCCCAATCTACCAAGAAGCCATCATCCTCGTCGCTTTCGAGTTCCGTACCACCCGAGATAGAAGTACCAGGACGCAGTCCTGTTTCCTTTTCAAATTCGTCCTCCTCTATACATACGGCATCGAGATCGACTATTTCGCCAATGACATACTGTCTATCTTGCTCTTGAAGATCTGCAATGGCAATAGCCTTGGACATGCGCCGGGTCGATCGCCGGGCATAGGTTGAGCGCCTGGCATAAGTGGAGCGCCTTCCGTCGCCTATGGCGGTCTCAACTGGAAGGATAAGTTTGCCTGCAAAGTCGTCTCGGTACTTTGAGGTATCGCTAGGCGTGGTCGGCGACGACATGATGGACGGTTGTAGTTCAGTAGAAACTTAAAAAACGAATGAATGGATGGACAAGATTAAGATGAAATATATTCAAATATACGATGGTAAGAAGAGAGTTTGAAAGCTGTGCGTCTGGAAACAGCTTAAATAGTGTAGCAGAAATAAAAGAAGTATGAAATATATCTTGCCGGGTTCGATAAGATATGAATGAGAACACCGAAGTGGTCTAGAATGCAACGAACGCGGTTCGGCTAATCTGCAGGAGCTTGTAAAAGATAAGAAAGCTGCCCCGTCTGAAATAGAGACCGCTCGGGCCGTAGAAAGATAATGCCCCGAGTCCGATCCCTTGGTTTTGCCGGATGGAGATTAAAGGGACCTTGGAAACTCGAATGAATGGGGTAAGAAGTGCTCGAGACATCTGCAGGGATCCTAGGAAGCCTTGGATAACTGTTTATCTATCAATCCACTGACCCAAATATGAACCCAATGCAATCCAACTCTTGACTCCATAGAGGGTGTAGCAATACCTTGCAGACGTAGATCACTTTTTGCATCTGAGTAGTCACCAGGCCCCATTTATGTATAATTCACACAGTTCTATCATAATCAGCCGCCGAAATTCCGGCATATCATCTGGCCTCCGCTCAGATGCAACAATCATATACTAATAATGTATCCGTCAACCGGAAAAAATCCCAAAAAAAAATATCACAGGTTTGGGACGGCACTTTCTATTTAGTATTTTATGGAGCTACTATAGTTCCAGGGCACTTTATAAGCTTTAACCAGCACCCACTGCCACATAGCGTTGACTACGTACGTATAAGCACCGATGCAGTACGCAGGGAACCGTCGCAATACCAATCCCGCTGTGGGGAATATATGCAAGGCCTCTTAAGCTCTTTCGTCGAGACGCTTCTGCTAGCCACTAGCCCGTTATCGGTATCATGTTGCTAGCGGTGAACTGAATATGGTTACTTAGACTTGCACGTGTTACATTGCCTTCGCTCATCTGCAGTATGCAGAGCCCTCGAAGGGGTTTACGTACGCATTCTCTATTATCAAAACTCGATAAATAGGCACTTGAGATACCGAGTCTACGAAATTACTGTTTTGAACGGTATCGGACAGGGTGCTGTCTCGGCAGCCAGCACCCGTTTCGGATTCAGATGGGCTTGGGAGTGGAGCCTTCTGGTGTTGCAGCCACAGCTAGTAGAAGAACCCTTCTGCAACACTTGTCTTCTTGTCCCGGTAAGGGTCTTTTCATGATAATAGCCGTTCATCTTAATTGTCCCTAGCTTGTTATAGCTAGTATCTTCACCGATAGCACCGTTTTGCTTCGCTATGGTGCCTTTTCTCTCGGCAGCACCGGATACCGAAGTTGCTAAACTCTCTATATGGGCCCCCCCGCCTGCAATGCTGTAATGTCGGTCTCTGTTTCTAATGAGCGCTAACAACTGACATTATGTCCGTTCTGATGCGTCTGCTATAGTTATTTACATAATAGCTATATTGCGATGCTTATCGCCCCACCATGGCAGGAATTGTAACTATAGCTGGTGGTTTGGACCCTTCTTCGATGCAAGGGTGAGCTCGGCTCAGGGACAATGTTTTGTTAACATGTGTTGCGTATGTGGTAAAAACTTACTAGACAGTCTGCAGTTGGACGTCGGACGATGGCCCTGGCCTTCAGCCTTGTTCCTGCGCGCCAGATGAAGACCTCAAACGCCATACTGCTTCTTGATAATAGCAAGCCTGGTTCCTAAAACTAACCTACGTTAGGAACGTCGATCAGTCTCGAAAGTAGAGTTGCAGCGTTGGAATACCGGTTCTCAGATCGCCCGTCACGCTGTGGTAGCCCCGCAGGCGGACTAGAACTACAAAAGATGGTTTAGTTTGCAGATGCAGGTGTCTAGGGCCGGCCTTTTTTTGTCTACTTCAGTCAGTACTCTTTAGGCGGTTACATCCATTCCGGTGGCGGGACGGAGATATTGCAAGTGTTAACCACAGTGTAGGATAGGGTATTTTAACCCGCCATTTTTAAATATAGTTTTGTAAAATAGTAAGGTCTACGCGGAAAACGAAGCGTCTACAAAACACGTGAACATGCTACATGAAAATGTTAAACCGTCAATGAGTTAGAATCTACAAAGACTAGAACAATGGATTATATGGTGCCCAGTGCACATATGATCTCTGGATCATGGATGAAACGCGACGCGGAACTCAATACAATATCACTGTGGACGGAGACCAAACAGGACTCCATTATTATGTGCACATTAATAGCGGCGATTCAAAAACTCCACCTAGTCTCCCTTTTGCCCCTCGCTCAAGACTGTCCTCTTAGCTTTTTGCACAGTAATTGTCGAAGTGGAGGCACTGGTAATCAACGTTGGCGTCCGAGTACTAGTGGTCGACGTAGTAGTGGATGTCGATGTCGATGTGGAGGTCGAAGTTGATGTTGTCGTCGAAATGGAAGAAGTCGTCGAAGTTGTAGTTGAAATGGAAGACGTCGTCGAAGTTGTTGTTGATATAGAGGATGTTGTTGTCGTTGAGATTGCTGAAGTCGTCGTAGTCGATGTCGTGGTGCTCAAAGATTCAGACGTGGTTGTCGAGACGATCGAGTTGATATATTTGGAAGTATAAATACCCACGACGTTGGCGGCCTCCGTAGGATTAAGGTCGTATGGGTTGTTCGGATTGTCGGCCTCTGCGAGATTGACCATCTCCGATCCGAGATCAAATGAATCTATTTCACCCACGACCTCCTTTGCTTCTTGTTTGAGAATAGACGCCCGTATGTCGGTAAGGTTGCGTTCGAGGAGGTCTCTAAACCGATCTGCCGTCATTGAGATCAAATAACTTCTATACACGAACTCAGCATCGGCGCTCATGCCAGGGAAGTTTGGATTTGCCTCCATGACTTTTGTATCGATGAGGCTAGATAGTCCTAAAATATCTTGGAACGTCTGCTGCTGGGCTTCAAACAGACGTGATGAAACAGTCGAGCCTGCTGCTGGCGTTTGTCGTTTAGCACGGCGTTTTTGTCTGAAGGATTGATCGATTTCGAAGGTAGACGGCTGGTCAAGATTTACTTTTACAACCGAATTTGCGCCAGTGATATCTTCAACCGGAATATTCATGACTCCGGAGGAATTTCGCGCAGTTTCGTTGGCCCAGTTGGCGAATGCAGTCTTCGCACAGTCTGGGACTCTATCCGAAATAAACTTTGCGAAGAAGTATGCCCCTAGCACGATCTCGTTGACATGGCTCATGGTCGTTTGAGTATTTTCTAAGATCCTGAGTCTCTCTATCGTAGCCTTATCCACCCCCTTCCAATTGTTACTCTCGAGAAACGAGAATGTCTGCCGTTTCTTGAGCTTATTTGGATCGTCTTCGTGCTCTGGTAATTCGCTTGTGTCCCGTTTCTTGTTACCAAATTGATTTCCGCTTCCCGTGATGAATGAGAGGCCATCAGCCATAGCGGCCATTTCGGTTTTGCTATGCACAGCAGCCTCCGAAGCCACTGCAAGTTTATTTATGAACTGCTGGAGGAATGGCTGAACGACTGGCCATGACCACTCTGCAACCTTTTTAGCGGTGTCCCAGGTAAAGAGATCTAAGAATGCTCTTTTCTGAAGCGTATCGCTATGGCCGCTCTGTTCATTAGATTCGACCGTCTGGCCCGACGAGCTCGTCTCGATCGGTGCGTCGTCAAATTTGATGTTTCGTGGCGATAATGACAACCCAGGATCACGTTTGGTAGAATCTTTGTTCGCAAGAGCTGCGTCTACAGTAGCCGCGAAGTTTCTATCCGTCTCTGTTTCTTTTTCGAATGCGGAATAACCATCGTTGTCGACGTTTCTCAGCTGTTGCGCTTCTTCCCCAACGGCTGGCCTCGACCAATCTGAGTTCTCTAGCCATGACACTATGTCTATAGACCGAGCTTCCTTGTTGACCGGGTTTGCGTGCGCGGCGAGCCGCAGACCCAGAAGGATAGCAGAGGCGACTCTCATTGCTAACTTTGTTGTATATTTGGGGGCAGATAGACGGAAGGTCCCCAAACACGTTTGATCGACTGTGGATGGGCGGTGTGGTATGGTAGAGGATTAACTGTCTCGCACGGAAGATCCACCGCGTTTCGCTATATATATCGGCGTTGGATTGCTGGAGTGTACAGTCTGGCGAATAGGTCGATAAGGAGCTTTGCTCTCTCATATCGTCTTGTGAGATATATATCTTCGTATCCGTCGCGGTGTATTGAGAGCCCACGATGTTGAGAGGCTTTGTCGATGCCCGTCCAGCGATATTTTTCGCCAAATTTCAATACAATCTGTGCCTCCAGACAGATTAGACGGAAAACTGTGTACAAAATGTAGCAAAACCCTCATTTTTCGTCTGAGTCCTTATATCGCGTGGCACCGTCTTTAAAGGCATTTACACCTCTACCCCATCTTCCTGCTCGCTTTCCCCAGTTATCAATAATCCCCCAGATGTGCACCGGCGTAAACTGAGGGGCTTCGGGTCGGAGCAGCATGTCAGTTTTCGCATTCGTACTAGCAGCATGGGGAATATAGCCAGATGATTCACTCTCAGAGCGACCTTCCCACCGGCGTAGAGACTTTGGAATCGGTGAGCGGGATACCCGGCTCATGACGTCCCCATGATCTGACAAAGTGGTTGCATCCCACCATTTATGGCCGCATACTTCCCATACACGGGACACAGCTCTTTTGAAGCTGAATTTTTCATCCTCTCCAGTGTACCTCCTGGTCGTTGTGAAATCAACCTTACCAGCAAAGTCAGAATCTTGATCCGCGGCATTGTAGTTCGCCCGCTTCGACGCAACAGGGTCGCTGGGGCTGTCGAGGATGTGTTCATATAGTGAGACGTTCGGCCTGAATGGGATCGTGAGATCTTGATGAGCTTCAGCAAATGCTTCCGAGTGCAGCGAGTCCCTCTCATCTGAGGAATGCTTTTCGACGGCATCTGGAAAGAACAAGTTTTCGATAGGAGCTGCGGCCCGAAGTAACAATTTACAGCGGCACTCATAGATGGCATCCAGAAGGGTGATAAATCGCTTCGCTTCATGACGATGTGACTTAGCGGTCATCATCGGGACGTTGTCCACAATTATCGTTGAAAAGTTGGAAGCGATGCTAATGTAGTCTGCGGGGCCGAGGGTCTAGTCATCTAGTTAGCAAAAAGAGGCTCTACCTCCACCATATGTAAGTCAATTCTAGTCACTAAGAACATACCATGACACAAATCTCGTCAAATGTGAAGAATGCTACATTGTTGCATGTTCGTTCTAGCAGTAGCTCTCTACCGTATACCACAAGAGATATTGTTTGCCATGATATATCTTTCACAGACATGGCACTCCGCATAGCCACTTGCCAGGCTTCATCGGAATCCCTATTTTTGAGATAATAGAATGTCGGCACTGAGATCACATTGGCTTCTTGGTCCTTGGAGGGAACAGCCACTATCCGTCCGGGTTCTCCCCGCCTTCTCCAGTCGACGTTACTGTGCATATCCCATATCTCGCACCGACTCTTCAATATAGTTTCAAATATCCCAAATTCCTCTCTCCTCCACTCTGCAGCCACCAATGTCTCCGGTAACCTATTTGACGTGGCGATGAGTACACCACCGAGCATGAAAAAGTTGCAAAACAAGCTCTTCAAGATCTTCCCGCTGGCTTTATCCGGCATCTGGAACTCATCTAGGAACAGTATGGTTGATGTAGACACCAGCTCCCTAGCCACATGTAGCATTGAATATGTGTCTCGTAGTTCAGTTTTGCCTCGATGGTCCTCCAACTTGGCATAAATCGACAACATGAATGTATCGAAATGAACTCTCTGCTTCCGCGCGTACGGTAGCGACGACGCAAGCAGATCCGCCAGCATGGATTTGCCGCATCCTACATTACCGCTGAGGAGCAGGCCTCGCGGAGTTTGTAAATTCAATAGGTCCTCGTCTCGAGATAGAGACTGGACGAGAGCTTTAGTCTGGGCCTCAGGTGACTGCCAGCTTGTCGGAACAAAAGAACTGTCCCTCCATGTTTTCTTCTGCTCGGTGTCTCTACGTGCTTTGTCGGTAGCCTCCAATGCCCTCAGAGAAACCGTGACCGCATCCAACCGCTGCTTCAGGTCGTGGTAGCGCTCGGGTTTATAATCTAACAGGCGCTCGTAGACACCTTGGACAACAAGTGCTGCCCTGTGTTGAGTAGGATCTGGAGCTAAGACTCCTTGGTCTACCAGATTCCGGTAGATGCAGAGGGTCCGTGATAGTGAGCCCAAGGGCATGTTTTGGTGTCGTTTGGAAGGTTGGTATTGGGTGCAAAAGCCGAGAAAGCGTTCTCATGGTGGCGCCCGCCGTCGGATATCCAGAACTGTCGGGGTAGCTAATATTAGACTATCTGAGAACCGGGATGTTGTAGGGATCGCCATAACGTTTGGTTGGCATCAATGCATTATGCTTCCGAAGTTTTGTTCAAGTAATAAGTTCTCAAGATATGCTCGCTTTTTGGTTGGTAAAATTATAAACAATGCAAGGCCGAAGTCCGAAGGGGCAACAAATACCACGCCGTGTCCATCCAACTACCCGACATCCCATCCTCTACGCAATTGCCGAAGCTCCGCGGAATATGTATATATAAAATTTTTAATTCGATAAGAATAATACCTAAAAGAGAAAACAGCGCTATATAACAGCCACCTCAAACCTGTACATTCACGTCATTCCCCATACAAGAAGCTCACGCGTATAAGCAATAGTAAAATATCAGTTCCAATCGATGGTGTACAAAGCGACCCCTGAGGTAGCGCTCTGAGATGCAACAAAAAAAAAAAAACAAGAGCAAGTGCTTCTATATCAGCTTGCGCCTCTGCTAGAAGGACATTGTATCAATAAGGATATTAGTATTAAATCGACTTTTTCTAGTCGTTCATCATAAAAGCGACGCCGCCAAGTTAGCTTTGGAAGAATGCACGCGCACGTCACAGTTTCAATCGAAAAGACTTTTGTAAAGGGCGTTCATCACAGCGAGAAAATGATACTTTTGGGAAAACAATAAACAGAAGTCCTAGATAGTTAGTATCAAGGAGGAACGGACAATGATTTTTCACGGTCTAGTATTTCTCTCAAACCGATTAACGTTTCAAAGCGCCATCAAAGTCTATATGTTAAAAGTGATATCAGAAAGGGGTCTCTTCACAGAGACCTGGGTAGCTCGTCGCTTCCAATCCCAGAATTCCGG
The DNA here is from genome assembly GCA_036971555.1 of Drechslerella coelobrocha. Taxonomy (NCBI): domain Eukaryota; kingdom Fungi; phylum Ascomycota; class Orbiliomycetes; order Orbiliales; family Orbiliaceae; genus Drechslerella; species Drechslerella coelobrocha. The sequence goes on from JAJTUH010000004.1 coordinate 819,300, forward strand.
CCTGAAACGGCGCCGCTGGGGGGGATAGGGACACCACTGGTGCCAATAACAGGTTGGCTAATCTCCAGGTCCATATCGGACACCATGATTAGTGGGGTACGAGTTCCTGGTGTGTTTTCGCCAGAGTAGGGGTCATCGTCATGCACAGCTTGAAGCTTCTTCATCTTCTCTTCTGCGCGGATCTGACGATACCACATTGTGGAATATTTGCCTCTTAGAGCAAGCAGCTCTTCGTGCGTGCCAACCTCAGCAACACGGCCGTTAGCTACAACGACAATCTGGTTTGCATTTGTGATAGTCGACAGACGATGACTAAGTAGCGGCGCTTGGTTAGTAAAACCGCGGATACTAGCTGAGAACGGTGAAGGTTTACGTACGCAATAACAAGAGTTGTTCGGCCGGCGGTCAGTTCCCTGAGTGCGGATTGGATGTGCTGTTCAGTCTCAGTATCAAGAGATGCGGTAGCCTCATCCAAGAGAATAATCTTCGGATTTTTGATGATGGTGCGAGCAATGGCCACCTAGATACGTGTTAGCTCATCCACTTGCATATCGACATTGGAACATTCAGTGCATACCCTCTGTTTCTCTCCGCCAGATAAGCGCAATCCTCTCTCTCCCACTCTCGTATCGTATCCATCTGGGAAAGTTAGGATCTTTTCGTGGATGCTAGCAGCCTGACACGCACGATACACATCCTCGTCCGTCGCACTTGGATTGGCATATTTCAAATTATACATCAAGGATTCGTTAAACAAAACAGTGTCCTGTGGCACGACACCAATCTTCTCTCGAAGACTTTCGATCGTAAAATCCCGGACATCATGGCCATCAATTTTAACAGCACCGCTTGATGCATTATAGAACCTGAAGAGCAAACGTAAAATGGTGGTCTTTCCTCCACCACTTTCGCCAACAAAGGCGGTCGTTGTGCCCGGCGCAGCATCGAAGCACAATCCTCTAAGGGCCGGCTTGCGTTCATCGTAGGCAAAGTGGACTTCATCAAATGTAATATGACCATCGCATTGAGACAGCCTTGCGGTTTGGCCCTCATCGACGACAGTTGGCTTCTCTCTGAACAACTCGAGCATTCTCTCTGAGTTGATCATCGAGCTCTGAATGCTCCGATAGAACGTGCCAAAAAAGTTAAGTGGACCTTGCAATTGTGCTAAGTAAGTTAGAAGTGTGACAAACTTGCCAACATCAGCTTGGCCGGTCGTGACCTGGTAGGCGCTTAGGTAGCAGGCAACGACGAGTCCCAAGCTAAACATGAGGTTTTGTGTCACATTCATTATGTTCAAAGACGTCAGAACTCTGTATTCAGCACTTTGGAAGCCTCTTACGGCTTCTTTGTATCTGTTGAATTCATATGTCTCAGCATTGAAGTATTTCACGGTTTCATACGCAATCATAGAATCGTTCCTAAATTCTAAGTTAGTACCGGCGTATAAAAGAGGTGGAAAGGGTGTCTTTACTTCACTGCATCCTCCTCTCGTGATTTGTTGACCATAGTGCGACGGATATCAGCTCTCCACCTAGCCATTCTCACAGTTACGTAGAGGTAGGCACCAGTCACGATAATTATGATCAACGCATAATATGCATCATAATTGGTCGAGAAGTAAACTACAGCGACGCCTAGGTCAAGAAGCATTGGTAGCACTTGGAATGTCACCATTTCCAAAAAGTTGTTGATGGCTGCGCCTTTCGACAGAGCCGACAACACCTCGCCGGTCTTCTTCCCAAGATGGAAATCAAGGGAAAGAGAATGAACGTGCTCAAATGCCGCCTGGGAGATCGATCTGTATGAATATTGACTAATAGGAATCCAAAGGATAGATCTTATCCCTCCAAGGAGACCCATATTTCCTTGCAAAAACCTGAAAAAGAGATACAGAAAAATTTCGAACCACGGAATCCGCCCTACACGAGTGTTAGCAACCAATTATTGTTTGCTCGTAGCCTTAACAAACAAAAAAAAAAAGATGAACTTACGTTCTTCAGCTTTATCGTTTCCGATGATTTTAGTGATACGACCCAGTTGGTCAGGCACCTTAACGTTGATCCATCTCTGAACCAAGACAATAATGATGCAGATGCACATGACAAACTGCAGTTTTCGGTCCTTGCCGGGCCACAAGTATGGGAATAGCATCTTGTATCCTTTTAGGTATTCCCACCACGAGCCTTCGGGGTTTTTGTCCCTACGCGCCCATCCAGGAGTCCTGGTGGTCGCAGCGCCATTGCTCTGCTGAGGTGTAGTGCCATATTCGACACCACTATCATCAGATCCTAGTAAGGAAGAAGTCTCGGAGCTGGACCCACTGTCGCTCTCTAGTTGAAATCGCTTTCGCTTTTCACGAGCGTAGAGTAGGAACCAGACAACCACCATCCCTGCCAACCACACGATTCTAAAGCCAGCAATAGCGGCCAGGGCTATTTGCCATTTGTCCCATTCTGAGAATCTGGTGTGTAGTGAGGAGTCTTCGATGAGGATTGTGATCTCAGCGACGAGGATCATAAGCCAGGAGGCGGCATGGGGCATTACAGGGTAGTATTTGCTTTCCAATTGACTGGCGAGAAGGGTAATCGACAGGAATATCAGTGACGTTGTGTATATCTAGGCCGCCGTTATATTAGTTAGAGAACTCCTCAGCACGTGTATGGTATTAAGACATAGCATACCACAGTGGCTTGACCCGCCCACCAGCCCTTCTTCGCCAATGCGTGGAGAATCAAGTTTGCAGCATCGAGAATCTATGAGCAGAAGCGCTCGTGTTAGCCAAAAAATATTCACACATGAAGAGGAATAGAAACTGGTTCAGCTCACATATGTAACGGTCAATCCAACCATCGCCCAGTTGAAGATTGCGCGCGCAAACGAACTCAGAAGCGGCTTATTTGGTAGTTTCCTTAATTCGGGGATAGAAAGTCCGTTTGGCTTGCTCACGGAGCTTTTGCGCCTTGCGAACAGGATGGATTCTTTTGTCGGATCCGTGGTTTCGGAAGTATAGATCGACCATGTTGCTAAAAAAATTATAAAGAAGAATAACAAAAACACGGGGAAGATGTAGTGAAGCAACGTCAAGAGCCTTGAGGACGTCGGTTGTTCGAATTTGACCGGCATGGTCAGGAAGGGTGTTTGCGAAGACATGGCTGGGCGCTGGGCGTTCCGTGGATGCGACGACGAGCCGATTAGGATGTGTAGGACACTGTCCGAAAGCCAAGATCAATGGTTCCGGATGGCGGATGGTGAATTGGCTCTTAGCTGGGACAGACGATCGAGGGACGTCTGCTCATTACGAGGATTTGGTGATAGACTGACATTGGCCAGCAGCGCGACCAATATTAGTAGAATTGTCAAGAGGTTGACGCTGGCACCTGAGAGGAACGCTGGCCGGGGCGGTATGCAGCTGGTGTGCAGGGGACTAAAAACGTGTTGGGATTCAAAATATATGAACCAGCGTTTTATTATTATACGAACCGAGGCTTGGCTCAGCTAACTCCGTGACAACCTTGCCAAGTCGGTCGGCCGTATATGCAGTGAAAAGGGTGAGAGAATTGTGGAGCAGGTCCAAAGTCAAAGCAAAAAGACAAGATGAAAGCAAATGCTAAAACAGGATATGATCGAGTAAAGACTGGAGTTAATTGCGAACTCAGCAACGTCCGCAGTGGCTGTGTAGAAGTACCGAACAGGCGTCGAATCGATATTAAAGATTTCGCCGTTCGGCCTCTATGTAATTTGAAGCTGCTTTATGAAATTCCCAGCCTAACGCGATAAATTAAAACGCCAAGAAGCGTGACCCAAACCAGGGAAAGTACAGGGGCCAGATCTAGAATATGTCTGAGGCAAATGCTCTAGTTAAAAAATGGAATGAGGGAGAGAAGACGTAATTTGACAGGCGCAAGAGCCTGAACAAACAACTGATTCGACAATGACCGGAAGAGAGAGGAAGGAAGGAAGGATGGAAAAAGCTAGGTTGGCGTAAGGGAAAGAAAAGGGAACAGCGATATAGAAAATTTCGGAATGCCAAGAAGGAGATATAATGTTAAGCTATCCAAGGGAGAATTTTTTTTTCCCAGCGCAGGAGGCAAAGTTTCAGATTGGTGAAGTAAAGGGAAACAATAAGCGGCCGCCCTGTTGTCCATGCTCCTGCTCCTGCTCCGAAGCGTGATTGTGACGACATGGAGAACTGTGCAGCTCTCGCCTGTATTACAGCATGTGCTCGACCATGGGATGTCCCATAGTAAAGGTGCAACAGGTGTGGATCGAAGTCAACGAGCCAACGAGCAAACGTCCGCCATTCCTGAATTTACAGGGCCTATCGATGCTCGCTACATGGTGTCGCGCATTGGCATCGTTCATAGCAGATGACCTGAAGCCCGATTCGAAATGTTGTCTAGCCTTGAAGAGGTTTAAGCGATCGCTGTTTGCGGAGATGGCTTCCAGCATAGCCACGCCCGGTTCGGCATTCCCAGATCTCAGATGATGGAACTGACATCCCAAACAACACACCCGATGTTCGCCGCCATCATGCATTTGCCCCAATAGCCGAAGCCGCGCTCCTACCGGCCTCCTCCTCTGCTGCTGCTGCTGCATAATCTTGATATTAGTACCCAAGATAGATAATGAATTATGACTAAATAGACACACAATTTCCTCTAGGCATGCCTCTCAGAATTGCCTTACTTGCATCAGAGCAAATGATTATGCTAAATCCTGAACTTATTTCTCTCAACTTGTGATTCCCGGTAGCCGCAAGGAAACGCCCGTTCTCACGGTGCTTCCACCAATCGCAGCTAGGAGAAAGCGTCCTCAAGAAATAGATCAGATGCCATGCATAAACGTAGCCTCAGCAGTATCTGAAACGACAGCATCCATCGACTGACGGAGCCATCTCATCATTGAGGCGAATAAACGGAGTAGTGATGTAAGAAACGCGATGTGCTGACTAACCTTTAAGGTAAACGGAAACACATTGCTTCATTCAGAGCCGATAGATATTTTATGGGTACCCCTGGTTTTCCCTCCCTTACCGGCTTCCATCTTAGCCGTTCTAGCCCCGAATTGTATCTGCAAATATAGACGTATCCGTAAGCGATCGCGAAGCGAGCTTAGATCGGACTGTGCGCATCTTACCGCCCGTTTCTTCTCCCCGGCTACATTCCTCATCCCCAGCTTCCATGCTAGTAGTCTCAGAGTCTTCTTTTCGTCGTCAAGGGCATGAAAGCATTCCCCTGTCGGGATTGCACCGAATCCACATTTATCTGTTACCGGCCATGCGACAACTTCCCGAAGCAGCTTCTCATCCAAGAACGGGAATCGAGCTTCCCTTCCCCAGTTGGCGATTATTCGATCATCACGGCCGAGGTTTCTTTTACCAAGGCGAGTGAGATCAAGCTCAAGTTCATCGATGAGACCCGGATACCCAGCACGGTTGAAAGCTGTTCCATGGCGCGCATAGCCACCGAACAATTCATCCGCACCTAACCCAGATAACAGTATCTTGGGAGAATCGGGCTCAAGTGGGCGAGATGCAAAGTAAAAAGCGAGGCCAATAGACAAATCCATTTCAGTATCGTGAGGATGAAGGAGGGCAATAACTGCTCCCTTGAGTGCCGTCACCTCTTCATAGGGCACATTGATTTCCTTGAATCTCCAGTCTCGATTAGGACACACAGCTTGGAGTTCGCTCCAGGTCTTTCGCCCAGTTTGACGATCCGGGCAGATGGCATATATACTGTCATCTGTTAATGGGTTTGCTATAGATCCATCTTTATCTTGCAATACGTCCAAGGGTTTCACTTTGGGCTTTGTCCTTTTCTTTGCTTCAGCTACAGCTGCGTTGAGAACTCTCCTGTTTTCGAATGCCACGTTCAGCAGCTCGATTGGCTCATTAGCTGGGAGAATGTCGTGTGCTATCCTTGCAAGTAGTGAACAATCCAATCCACCGGAGAACAATATTCCAACTTTCGAAGGCCTCAAGGCTCCATGATGCCCAGGGACTAGAGTTACAGAGTGTGAAGGGATGTGTTGTATTCTGAGACGTAAGCTGTCATATAGGAGGTTGTAAAGGTGGCTCACAACTGGCGATGCTGGTGTCAAAGAGGAAGTTTCTGGCAATGGTATCGTTTTGCACAATTGAGGTACAGGGAGCTTCATATATGAGGATGGCAGCATCGAGGCCTCTTCCTCCAATTGAGACAGAAAAGTGACTTTTTGGATCATCTGGGGTTCAACATCGCCGCCTAGTTGATCTTGTGGCAGCTCTGAAAGGTTTATAAAATAGAAACCATCAGCTTCTACTTCCTCCCATCGCAAGGTATCCTGAGAATCCGCTATGCTGCAGATGGCAAAGTCTGGTGTTGCAGGAACAGACTTTTTCAACAGCAAGGATCTCCTCCCAAGCCAATCCCGCCCAAACCATAGCCGCTTGCGAGGACCATCGTAAAAGACAAATGCAAAAGGGCCCTCGATCTGCTGCATAACATCCTGAACCTTGCCCTCGCACGAGCTGAGCTTTTCAAATATGAGCTGTGTGTCGTTCTCGTCAGGCCCAAATTCCTGCCCGTCGAATCGCCACGCCTCACCATTCCAGCAGAGCACATATTCGGGTGCTTGGTTGGCGTGATCTGAGTGGGCATAGAAGGGTTGAGGTACAACAGTGGTACCACGGAGGGACAAGACCGAAGCGGTGAATCTCAGCCGGAAGGAATCCACAGTAATCTCCATGGTCTTGAGCGAATCTGGACCTCGTCGTGCAACATCGCTGATGAGATTGTCCGATGCAGCGGACGTCGAATGATGATTGCTGTAGTTACCGGCTCGCGAAAGCTGAAAGAGGATCCCGCACATGCGAAGGGAGGAAGGCGGAGAGAGCGGATGGCAGTGGCAGTGGCAGTAGGCCGTCGAAGCCGTTCGGATGAAACCTGACTTGACCGAAAGTGGTGATAGCGGAGAGGTTGTCCCGCCTCGACCCCTGGCGTTATTAAGCCCCGGATGCGATCTGTCGGACGGCAATCAGTTCCTGGCGTGGAGTGCAAACTCTGAATTCGGGGCGTCGAGCGAACCGGGGATTGATCGATCTTATTCTGTTGTGACGGCGGAGTCTGTGTGTCAGCTGTTGATGGTTTCGCCGTGTCTGCCGGGGCAACCAGCCGAATCGGGCGGTCTGTTTACCTCCCGCAACGCACAGCGCTCGTCCGTGCTACCACGGCATTGGCCTGCAGGCCCACGGCGTCTCACCTAAATTCAGCCATCAGATTATTAAAGGGTACCTTTGGCCCTCGACTTCCAGTGTTATACGGACATTACTCTACTTTCAAGCTACGCGTAACGTGTACCTCCAGCATCTCGAATATCTATCTTTGCATTTCGTGATTCACGTTCTGTTCTGCCCTAAGGACCCGTCCTTTCATTCCAGTCCCTCCAGCCAGCCTCATATTTGAGCATTCCCAAGCGCCCGCCCCCCCCCCACACTCTCTCGCTGCACCAGCTGGCTCTTGCAGCTCTTCGGTCTACCTACGCATATAACGATCGGTTTTGAGGCTGTGGCATCGGTGATAGATTCGGCTGTGATAGGGCGAGTTGCAGTCAGGTCTCAACATGGAGCGAGTTCGCCCGTCCTTCATGACGAAGGAGCAGTTGGGTACGTGTATTTTTTCTCTCCCCTTGGTGCCTTCGAGAAAAAAAAATTCTTTGCCTGCTAACCGCGTTCACGATGTTTAGACAAGTATATGAGCGATGTGAAGCAGAATCGCGCGCCCCGTCCTCGACCAAACTTCGAACTCCCTACCAAACGACTTTCTCTACGGATGAATGAGCAAATACCTAATGGAATCTACCAAGAACAACAACCAAAACCGGCGCCGATAACTCAAGGGTTATCAGATATGGGATCTGCTTTCAGGCGCTTCGGAGGAAGCGTGCGTGATACACAGAGATCTAAGGGCACGGTCCGGAGGAATGGCTGGATTGTTGGGGATGCTTCGGCGAAGCAGCCGTTGTTTGGCAGAAAACCGGCAGTTGAGTCAAATATCCCTGAGGACCAAGGAACGGGAAACCAGATGGTGAAGAGAGATGAACGACCTGCTGCAATCCCCGAGGAACAAGGGACGAAAAATTGGAATAGGGGAAATCAAGTGAGGGCTATGTCTTCTTCGCCCATCGAATCCTCGCCAGTGTCTTCTCTGGAAGACTCCATAACACAACTTCAAAAGGACATCTCGGAAGAAATTGAGGCTGTCAGCATTCTGCTTGACTCTCCGGTTGCTGAAAGCAATTTCAGCCCCACACTGGAAAATATTGAAGATGAATCTGATCTGCAGATCGAAGAGCCAAAGCCGGACTTGCCAGCACCCCTCAAGATATCGAGAACATTGCCTGTTGATATCAAGCCTACTACAAAGGTATTGCACTCATCCCAAAGGCCCGAACCCTCAATGCCTGTCACGAATATCAACAAGGTCCATTACCAGGTTAATACTCCACCGACTCCGAGTTCAACCCCACCTGAGCCAGAAAGAAGACCTAAATTCGAGGACCGAGGGGTACCAACATTCACACCTGCTGCCCCACCAACTCCTCCCACCAAGGTCATGGTTGTAGAAGATGACAAAATCGTAGGCGAAATGGCACTTGACGAGAAGGATGACGCGGGTTACAATGTTCAGCAAGGCAAAAACCCCAACGCTGTTGTCCCATCGGCTGAAGTTTCAAGGATTGCCAGCAAGATATCCGAGCTCCAACTGAAGGCTGATCCTTATGCTGCCGCTCCCAAACCCGCTTTCCCAACCATGACAATGGAGGAGTTTAAAGAGAGGAACGAGAGTCCTTCCACGCCTACAGGTGCACCTCTTCCCATGTCTGATGATAAGGCCGCGCAGTTTACTTTCTCCAGGACAAATAGCTTGCCACCAGCTATGCCGTCTTACGGCAGCGATCCTACCCTGAAAAAAGCATACGAACCCCCTCAATATAAGCATGAGGCCCCCAAGCAATATAAGCCCTACAGACCACCTACTCAAGCAGCAGCTCCAGTTACAGCTCCAGTTCCAGCTCCAGTTCCAGCTCCAGCTCCTGTTAATCAGGTCTCCCCATCTTTTCTGGGAAATAGAACAACGTCTAAGTCAACCATTGTGCCCCCCATATGCCCCTCCCCCGCCCCACCTGCACATTTCTCACCATACCAGGCGGTTCCCCCCCATGTAAGTGGCACACATAGTCGACACTCAAGCTTAGGAAGTATGTATCAATACGGCCAACAACCCCCACAGCAGGGAGTATTACCAAACCGTGGATTCTCTCAACGGCATACGATGCCAGTCCAGCCGACACAGAATCAGCTTCAGCTGGCTCGTAATGCTCCGCCACCACTCCCAACCCATAGCTTTCGGCGGCCGCCTGGATCACAGAACAATTCATTTCACAAAAGCTCACCATCCGCTCCGGTGAATGACTTCACTATGCGAACTTACTCTATGTCTAATCACTCTGGAACTCCAACAAGAGCGCTTCCGGCCCTCCCAAGGGAAACTCCAGCTGCCCTTCCCCAACCGCCTTCTCCAACTTCCAACGGTAACAATGAACCTCAGGAACCACCCAGGCAATCATCTCCAGTAGCAGAAACTCTACCAGTGAAGAATCAAACTCCACCTGCCCCTCCAACTTTCTCCTTTGATCACGTCGATGGATCAGGAGCCAGAAACCTCCCAACGACTCCCAGTCGTGGAGCTCTACCGTCAAAACCAACAAAATCAGCAGATGACAGGAGAAAGAGCGAATCAAAGGCCCTTCCCCCGGTTCCTGTGTTCTCATTTTCGGACGATTCCACCCCTTCTCCAAGCCCTATCAACCCCCCTGATGACAATTCGACAAAACCAAGTATTCCTATACTTAACCTCCCCGACGATGATGCGAATGATGATGACAATAATGACCAAAGGTCTAGTAAACCTGTACCTTCTTTCTCAGTCTCCGGCCCTGAAGAGCCTTCAAGTCGGAGACCTCTTCCCACCCCTGCTGCTCAGAAGCAGGACTCTCGCCCTCTGCCCAGTCCCAGCGGCAAGCCAATTGGAAGTAGCTTGGCCGATAGAAAGGCTGCTTTCGAAACGCATAACTACCATCTCAAAAGCTTGATACCTAAATCCATCGCCTCATGTACGGCTTGTGGAAACCACATCTCTGCCAGAGCGGTCTCTGCTTCTGGACTAAAGTTCCATCCTGAATGCTTCCGCTGCTCGCACTGTAGCACCCGCCTTGAACACGTTGCTTTCTATCCAGAGCCATTACCCCGCGATGCCCCTGAGGGCACGGGGCCAACTGGGCGCTTCTTCTGCCACCTTGACTTCCATGAACTCTTCAGTCCGAGATGTAAGAGTTGCAAGACGCCAATCGAGGGTGAAGTTGTTGAAGCATGCGGAGCCACCTGGCATGCTGGTCACTTTTTCTGTGCCGAATGCGGTGATGTAAGTCATCATGATTTCCTCTATGTCGCTCGTGTTCTTTGTTAACCTTTATGAATTTAGCCTTTCGATGCCCAGTCACGATTCGTAGAAAAGGACAAGTACGCATGGTGCCTACATTGCTACCAGAAGCGATATAGCAGCAAGTGCAAGAAGTGCAAGAAACCGGTCGTAGACACTGTTGTTAAGGCATTGGACGCCGACTGGCACATGGAGTGCTTTTGCTGTTTTGTAAGTTCCTTCAAACCCTTACTCACTATGAAAAAGGTTTTTTTCTAATAACCATCAACATTTTGTAGGACTGTGGATCTGAATTTCAAGATGGGAGGTATTTCCTAAGAGATGGATGCAAGAACGAACCGGTTTGTACAAAGTGCGAAGAGACGAGATTAAAAAGCTGGGAGCTTGTGCAGTGAAGCATAACTCGCATGAATTTGAGATTTAACCCTTTCCTTTTAGCGATACCAAAAAAAAAAAAAAAGAAACCCGAAACCACAAAACAAAAAGCATATTGGAATGCATGAGACATGGCGTACGAATTTCGTTGTACAAAATTAGTGTTTCTTTCTTTATCAGATTTTGCAGTCTTTCGTGTACCCCCAAGAAGCTGCCAATTGGTGTTCTTTTTTCTCCACGAGCGACCCATTGAAGCATTAAAGGGCGTCCGTATCCCCACAGATCCTCACGGCTTTATTTGGGCTATGCCTGATCTCGACAGGTGTCTAATAACTTGCCATTGATTTTCTTGGAAACTGCCTGGTTCCCAGCAAGAGCTTTTTTTCGTTTTTTTCGTTTTTTGGTTTATTCCTTATTACCTTCTCTTATCATATCGCGGAATTTCAAGGCGAAGTTTCTGTTCGTTGTGATTTAGAAATCTGCTTTTGCATTTTTGCATTTTCTACTTTACTTTATGTATTTTATTTGGATCTGATGCGTCTTCTCATCCCTTCATCGAAAGGCTGTATTGCATTAAGAAGAAGTAAGCTAGATCAGGGTACATTCATGTAGGATTAGCATAACGTTAACCACCTACATTTACTATACTCAATGGCGCATCAGTAGAACTTGAGTACATACAATAAATAATACGTACGTACCATTCTCTAGTCTATCTATAGATCTATCTTTACACGAATCAAAAAGTCTAGCTTGGTTTAAAAATCGGACATATTTTATGTACTAGCTACATCCAACAATGCGAAACCAAATTTAGCCTCCCCACACAATGCATCCCCTTATTATTAACCGATATCGAAATTCGAAAATGCAAAAAATTTCAAAACCTCCTCCCAACTCCTGTTACTCCATTACATGCACCTCAGGCCCCACCCTCATTCTTTCATACCCCATAAACCGACTCGGCCCATCATATCGGTCACTGCCCTCGATCATCTTGACAGCATTCAACACGGGGCCTCCCATCCTCGAACCAGCCATTGCATACCCATTGCCATAGTTAAACGCACCGACATCACCATCACCATCGTCGTCGTCATAGTCTCCCACCTCCCCATTACCGCCCCAGTACTGTCTCCCTTTCCTCCATCTCCATGGGTCGGTGCCGTAAGCGTAGTTGGCGGTCTCACTTGAACGGCCGGTACGGTTGCCCATGTGTGGTCGACCATATCCGCTGCTGTAGAAGCAGCCGGCTATATCTCGAGGGGTCGAGATAGTCATGCAATTTGGTTCGTCGCATTCGTCCGGGTTGATACGTGAGATATGGGGTGAAGAGCCGTGACGGCGACGGTAGCGGCTACTATCCTGGTTATAGTTATATTTATCGTTATCGTTATCGTTATCGTTATAGTTGTAGCCGTTGTCGTTATCGTCGCGGTAGTTGTTGTAATAGCTGTCGTGAAAATTGCGGTAATATGGGTGCTTATGATTATAATTATACCTATGGCCGGAGGGATAACTTGCAGGAGGGAAGTATGGATAGTAGCCGTCTGTAGCATAAGCGCTCGTGCTCGTATTTGTACCTGGGACCCCGACGCCGTTATTCCATAACCCCGCGCGGTGATGATTGCGGGAGCCGTATTGACTTATTAGGCAGTTTTCGCAGAAGCCGAGCATCTCCCATTTGCGAAAGTTGGGGTTGCTGCGCTTGCTTGGACGGCAGGTGGTGTAGTATGAGCGGCCGCGAGCGTGGCGGGCGTACGAACAGACTTGGAAGATCACATATTGTTGGTGACCGCATTGGAAGCGGAAGCGGTTGAAGAAGCACATGGTTCTTGCTCTGATTCTGCTGTTTCTTCTTCTTCTTCTTCTCTTCGTTTATTCGTCTGCTTGGGTTCTTGTTATTATTTTGTTATTATTACTGGCTACTTTTTAGCCAATGGGGTATTGACAACCGGTTTGTGAATGCATATGTATGCATTCGAGAGGCAGATTTTGGCGATTGGGTATGGTTTGAAAAGTTCATGGCACGTTTAGAAGAACAATCTGAATGACTTCAAGCAATCGAATTGGTTTCTGGAACCCTTCGAGAGGTTGTGCTTAAATAGAATGGAGGACCGAAATGGCTGGGACCCCGTGCGTGTGAAGTCGAGCCGGTGCTAGTGGAACCCGAAGCTGTAATGAACACTGATATTACGTCTTGTGATATCTGCCTTCGCTATGTCAATATAGGTTGTAAAAACAAAAGGCAAACTTGTGGAACGCCAACAAGTCAGCAATATAGTTTACTCTGTCGACTTCTTATCATGGACATGCTTTATAAGATTTGCTTTAAATGCTGTGCAACGGTGTAGAAGAGTTTTTTTTTTTTTTTTTTAATGCAGAGCTGGAGCCTTGCTAGGAAATCAGGGTTCTGCGGCAGTTCATTTGCTGCAGGGACTAGGCTTGATAGACGCAAGCGTGCATGCGTAATCTGGCTACAAACTGATCTCTTGGATCCTTGGATTGCTGATACCGGGGACGGTATATATACACAGTAGCTAAACCAAACATGAGATAAGGCCAAAGCTTGAAATGAGATGGTATACTCTGTAACCCTGGCCTGGCATGGCAGAAAGGCTGTGCGGATAAACGATTGCTTAATAGTATCTTACTACCAAATTATCCGGGATGTAGTCCTCTTTGAGATATTGCCGTTAACTTTTTTGCATACTTAGCCTTTCAAATTGCTATGCACTGATGTCAATTTTCAATGAAGTAAGGATGGAACAGCTCTCTCAAGTTTGGACAAAAGCAGTTGCTGTTGCCCAGGTTCAGGGCAACACAGGCCTCGTTGCATTGCAATCTGTGATACCAAGGGTAATGACAAAAAAGAAACACAAACAGCAATTTTAGTCTCCATTCCACAAGATCCTGGGACACGATGCCCCTGCTGCAGATGATAGGGACTATCGATAGGAACGTGATAATGAGGTTTGGCTGGCGTGGATACGAGGTGGTATTTGTACGGTCATAAGGTCGAGCTGTGGGCAGCGAGTGGATAAGTGGATGTTATAGCATCACGTGTTGGCAGCGAATGCCCATAAAAAATATACATATGATGAACTATAATAAATAGAAGATAAAGTGGGCTTTGCTTTATTTTATTTTATTTTGTTTTATTTGGTATTTTTACTTGTAACAAGCGGCGAAATGCGGCATGGATTCCATTCGCAGGGCGCATTCGACGATATACAACCAGGGTGAAGGGGAAAATTAAAGCGACTAGCATGAAGCCGGCCATATACCCAACAGCGGACCAGGGCCCGATGCTAATATTACATAGCATCTCCGAACGTCAATGAACATTGTCCGGGTCGGATCAGATCCCCATATCTGATACACTACACTCCGATATTCTATATATACATACAAATCAGCATATGAGGAACTGCAGCTGGACGGCAGGCGGGGCGGCGGCTAGAACGAGGGGTGCGTGTTGTTGCGTTGGGGGGGGATGTTTATGTTTGACGGGTTTGGCGGTGTCATGTCATCATGCATGCAGCCAGAGGGAACGGCCCCATTGACCCAGCCTCACCATTTAACATTTTGGCTCGCCGAAAACGTGACGTCGGATGGCTTCTCGCACTGGGGCTTTGTCCTGGAAGAAGCAGCATCGAGCCGACCCCCCAGCAGACTCGGGCGCTGACTGGATGGCATTTGACGATGAGGAATTAGGCGCCGATCAAACTCGGATGGTTTTGCCACGAGATGCCATCGCTATCCGCACTGGCGGAAGGCTAACATTTAAGGGTTCAGCTGGACTGCGACAGGATCACGATTACGACGGGAAGTATTAACATGAAGAAAACGATTAGAAAATTAAAAATAAACAATAGAAAATTTTTTTATCGCCTGAACGGGGTATATCACGCTGGGAAGTAAGAAAGGGAGAGCCCTGACTGGTTGCACTGCTCCCGGAGTCGACTATTTTGGGATAGTTGATGGCATTTACTCCCGCCTGCATAGTTCAGCTGATCGGGCAGCAGTGGGAAAAAAGGATGACTTGGATGCTAATGCGACGCACAAATGCTTAACCGGAGCTAACGAAGATCTGGTGCTAGCTTGTCTGAACCAATTTTTTTAAATTTTTTTTTTTTTAAATTTTTTTTTTTTGTGAGGTCAGCTCGAGTCCATGCTACCTTGGAGCAGTCGTATGGGTGGCAGTGAGTCTTGGTATCTGTACGTCTATGCGAGTTGGTCTACCCCCATTATCAGAATCCGAATCAACTAGACTTTGCTTTTTGGCGGGTCTGCCTTTCGACAAGACGGGATGGGCAGCCAGAGACGGCACGTTCGGCTGGACCATGAAACCTACAAGCACAAGTAGCTCCGAGTACATGGAGCTACTTGGAGCGATGCAATTGACGGTGGATGCGATGCGTATGTGAACAGTTCGGATTGTAATTTAATATATCTCCAACCCAACTAAGCTAAGATCAGGCAGTTCCGTCTGTGACGTGTCCGGCCGGCGAGGTTTGTCGCAGGTGCGTGCAGTTGGCTCTGCCAGCTCATCAACCGCAGCCCAGCCTCCCGCTCTCACACACTCTCTCTTGCTCCCACTGCACTTGCTCCCACTCACACTACAACATCACATCACAGCCAACCCCACATACATGCATGCCATGCGCCTGATATCATAACTAATGTATTCACACGTCCGGATGAAAAAAAAA